>CM070520.1:40784776-40969139 GCA_036346375.1 Guadua angustifolia
CAGGTGAGTCTCAACGCAAAAGCCGATCACTGCAACTCTGAAAAAGCTCACTCCTCGAGCCATCCTGGCTCTGGCTCGCCGATCACATACACTGGCGGGTGAGCTGGCATCGGGGCAAACTGGTCCCCATGCCCTCCCACTGGTGCAGCTGGGGGCACCACCAGCTGCTGGTCCTCCGGCGCTGGCGCTGGCTCCTCCGGCTCCTCCTCGTCGTCGTCGTCGAGCTCCATGACGGCGTCTGGCTCCCCTTGACCATAGAGAGCCTCCTCCAACTCGGCGATCCTCTGAACGGCGTGCTCTCTGGTCTCTCGTAGAGCAACCTCGGTCTCCTCCAGAACACGGTACACTGCCTGAAGCTCCGAAGTCGTGGCGTCCATAACCTCCTCTGCGCCATGGCCGACTCGCCAGTGCACGACGGCAGCGTCGTCCTCCAACTCCAAGCGAGCCTGCAGGGGTCCACCCGCGTGCGGGTGCACACGGAAGGCGGTATCTCACAGCTCGTAGCCGTAGTCCCTGCTAACACGTCGTAGCGCCACCCGGGCACACTCCTGTATGCCCGCCTCATAGCTGGCTCGCTTCACCGTGAGGTGGAGCGGACGACTAGCACGCGTGTGCTCCCGAGCGTACAAGGTAAGAGTCGTCTCCCATCCGCGAGCAATCCCGTTGACTATCCAGGTGCGGGACTTGTAGAGTGGACGATCGAAGCCTCCCAACACCTGGAGCATCCTCCAGAGCTCCGCTGCGTAGCCTCCGTGACGCTCTCCAAAAGAGTGGATCATCCGCATCTGCCAAAGCAACGCGTCAGAACAAAAAATTTTAAAGAACACGAAAGTAATAGCAAAATACAGCAGGGGTATGAAGTAAGGAAGAAGGGGTAAGTCAAGATTTCATTGATTTCTCTTGTCAGATTTTAGCCTTTTAGAAATTAGCTTTTATCCTTTCTAAAACGGCCAATCTAATCTAGCGTTAAGTCCTACAGTCAGAATGGCTCTGATACCATCCCTGTCGTGCCCCGAATTTTTACGGATTCGGACACTCTGTGTATTCTGTACTAGTCCAGGATCACGCTAGTACACACAGGATAAACAGGTTGAAGTACCACAATCATACATAGCGGAAATAGGTAATAAAGTACTTCAATCATGAATAATAACGAGTTACACGGCCTTATGGCCTCCTTACAATAATTCGCCACGCAGGGCGATAAATATCAAAGTAGCACAAGTTTATCAGCGGAAGCAAAAGTAAAGCAAGGAACCCTTCATAACCACAGGCTACTGAGTGCGGCTCAACCCCTTAGTCCTCTTGGCCTTCGATGAACTCTTCCTCCCAAGCTGGCACGGCTTCTTCTTCTGAGGTTTTTGTCGATGCAAGTGTGAGTATACAACATACTCAACAAGTCATGCACAATGCAGGTCTATTACTACATGCATGGCTTATCCAAAGGAAGGGCTTAATTGGTTATTTTGCTCAAAGCAGCATTTCTTTAAACGGGTAATCTTATTAGGTTAAAAAGCAGTAAAACCAATATTAATAATAATTAATTTCTCAATTCTTTTCCAAGAGTTTGGCACACAGCCCTAATTTCATTCATCATTCTTTTGGCACACAGCCACCCATTCCACGCTTTTATTTTGAAAGTCTAACCCTTGACTGTAATCACCGAGCAATGTCCAGTACCGCGGACACGGCTATTCGAATATATTTACACACACACTCTGCAGAGGTCAGACACTTTACCCACAGGATACAATCGCCACCACACGGTGATTGATTGCAACAAAGTCTTCGAGACTAACACTTAGCGATGATCCTCTCCAGTATTGCCTTCCTAACGCTTCCCTCACACAGAGCCAAAGTTTAGGACAGGCGAATACCGTTAGATGGGTACCAAGCCGCAGCACAGGTACGCTCCCCCATACGGTTACATTTTGGTGTAACTGTCACCACAAGGTATCAAAGAAAAGATATTAGAAACCTACTAAACTAGGTCCGTCCCATTCCGGACAAGTGGTTGTACACGGAACTCAGTTCAAAGGCTCGCAAGATTAAGTTCTTAATTGTCCCGGGCAAAACATCCATTTATACAACTCGGCACACAGCCTTCACAAACTCAATACATCCCGTTGCCACACAGGCCCACCTGGCACGAAGCCTTCTTGCCACTTGCCCCGGTCTAAATCATTTCCCACCCAGTTCTGCATTATTGCAACACATGCCAATGCCCACTTCATTGTACGAGTAGAACCACACAGGTCGCTACCCTCAATTCCATTTCATGACATCATCGCATTATTTCAAAATGCGTTCCATAATTGTTTAGTCAACATTCGTTTGCAATTTGAAAGACATTCAACGCATATAAGCGGGCTAAGCGACTAATCACGGTCTAGCCTCCCGTGTTGGCATCATATTAGCATCCAACATGTTAAACATCTTAGGGTGGACAAAGATTTCAGGGCATATAAACATTATAATCAAGGTGGCATAAACAAGTTTGGCTTTTAGCTACCATTTCCCAATTTAACCAATAGTATTTGTACTTAACATAGCATGCAGTATGGAAATCAAAATATACTTTTAAAACTAGGCGCAAAATGGTCAAATCATGACTTGCCTTCAAATAGCAATTGGTTCTGGTCCGAGGTCTGCGATGGGTCTTCGAATTCTCCCTCGGCGAATTCCGGCGACTCGGAGTCTAATCGGTACAAGCAAGCACACAATAAATATGCAATACAGACAACAATATTAACACCAAAAATAAAATAAAAATCACCACTAAATAGCTTACATTTTTACAAATTTTTGGGCACTGGAATCACCCAAATCCGAGTTAAAATGCAAAAGTTATAGCATTTTCAAGTTTGCTGAAATTCAAATAAATATATAACCGAATTACTTTATTTATTTTCCTACTGAAAATTCGGATTAATTTCCTCGGCGTGACACGTGTCGACACCGGAGTTAACCACGCCGCCACGGTCAGCGACGAAGGCCCTCGGGTGACGCGGTGGCCGACGACAAGAACTGGGGTCACACGACAAGCGGGCCCATGAACGGCCTTCGCCCCACATGTCGGCCGACTGACACGCGGCGAGGAAGCATCAAGCCACGCCTACGTGATTTTCCAGACCGTTGGATTCGGATCTGACGGCGCAAAGACTACCCGAGCGATACACTGTTAATACGCCTACGTGGCCTCACCTTGAGCGTTGGATGAAGATCAGGCGGTTGTGGTTGCTTGCGAGGAGTCGAAGAAGAAGCGGCGGCGCTGGTTGCCGGACTTGGAGAAGACGACGCGGTCGACGGCGTTTCCGAGCCTCTCCGGTGGAATGAAGTGGCCCAGCGGGTGCGGCGTGACGCAAGGAACTCGGAGATGGTCTTGGTTGCGACGGGGAACGGCGGACGGCGGCGCAACACGATGAAGAACCGAGGGAAGAGAAGTGGCTACTTCGGCGAGCTCCCGAGAGGGCTACGGTGGGTGGCTGAGCACGAGAGAGAGGGCGAATTGAGCGGAGAGAAGTGCTGAGCACGGGGGTGTACTTCACCCGCTCGGACATGCCTCGAGGCGCGCGCAAAAATCTCTGACAATATCTTCGGCACCCAACGGCGGGCGGTGGTATCGACAAAGTGGTTTCGCCCCGAGATTTGCGATGAACGCCAAACCGTCCGATCAAAATCGGACGGTCTTGAGCAAAGCGATTAGGGTTTCCTCACATGAAGCACGATGTTGGGCGGCTCAACATCAGTAGCTAAAGGATTTTTCGACTTTTCTCAATAAAAATAAATGCGAAATTCAAAGTAATTATTTAGGGCACTAAAATACTGAAAAATTCTAGAAAAATTCTAGAAAATATTTCAGAGCATTTTGAGCCTAAATAAAATATTTTCATTTATTTTTGATAAATACTTTTTCTGACATTAATTAATCAAGAGAAGAACAATTCAATTTAATTTTATTTAAATCCGGTAAATCCACAAAAATTCAATTAAATCCAAAAATTCAAATAAAATCAATTAAATGCAAATAAACTTTTAATTAATTCGCAAAAATCCAAATAACTCCAAAAATTAAAATCGACCAAATTTCGGACGTTACATAGTATCGATAATTTATATATAATAAACTATATTTTAATTTAAATTACATGCTATGATTGTTATATATTAGTCATACAATGTGTAATAGAATATAATCAATATAATTATGTAAATTTAGGAGATGGATTTGGATTTTAACTAATATTTATTATTCCTAGAAACCAAATTAATTCAATTTAATTATAACAAATATAATAAAAGAAAAAGATCATGAACAAAACATAATTAATGATCAGAAATATAAAGAGAATTGACACTTGTAGCATAATGGAGCTATCACGGCTGCAAAAAATAGCAAAAATAGTGGTTAATATAATGGCTATAGTAGTTATAGTTTTGTTCACAGAATTTTATTCAATCGTGTAGCGCTTTATGTTTGAAAAAATTATAGCAGAGCCATCGCGGGGCTACATCCGGCTATTTAAATAACTGTTCAGTTCCAAAGGTTTGAATAGTGGTAATTAATGCACACTGTACATTAATTATTTTGATAAGAATGTTTTGTGGGTCCAACACCCAAGGCATGCACAAGTTTAGCCCTAGGTGCTTACACCTGTGGTCAATGCAGCAACGCAAAGCTTATTCAATCTCTCTTGTTGATAAATGTGGGACCCACCATGCACAGGCAATTTAATAAAGTCAAAATTTTGACTAAGTGGAAAGCTGTTCGCAATCTAATTCCCGCATGAGAGCCTTATCTCAGATCCGCCCCTACTTTGTCTACACGCCAAAAGATGGTGATATCTAATTAATTAATTTGGCATGGGCCTAATCCATTTTTTTTCTTTGCTACAGTCACATACTGACATTTATAAATACACATATATTATACTAAAATTTCAACATAGAGGCTGGCTAGTAAAACCACCGTCTCCTCCTTGATACTTACTTTATTTTAGATTGCAAAGGGATGCATTTTAAAGAACTTTTTTTCCTATTTATTGTCGTCAATTTTGTATTGTGAATGTGCCTGTGTGGTGGACTAATTTTTGCATTATGCATGGTGTTTTTTCAACAATGGCGATCGTTACAATAAGCTGATACTGCATGGCCGTAACTTTGTTACCATGGCTTGGCAACAATTTTTTCACTGGAAAAATGTGTAACTATCAAAACAATTTCTAACCTAATGCAACGATTTAAATTGTTGCAAATTGTGCTTTTCCTTGTAGTAGGTTAGTATTTGTATACTCTGTAAAAGAAAAGTGCAAAAGTATGATAAAGTCAATTGTCCAATTTGCATCAATCCTAAGTAACTATATGTGATTTAGGAGCTATGTTTGTACGTAGTTCCCTTTTTTTTTCTTTTCTTTTCTTTTTTCCTTTTGAGCACAGAAGCAGCACATGTCAAACATGTGTACTTCAAATTGGTCATCTTTCAATTATGCTATATATCCTTATTTATTAGATTGGTTATGTGAAGCGAAATGGACATACTTTTGAACTGGGAAAACATTTATTACAGGTATTATCCTCTAAATCAAACATATGCCTTAACCATCCAATTAACAATCAAGTTTGATCAGACAGTTAAACACCATGGCTCGATTAGATGGCCATGGTGCGTAGGGTTGTTGTGGTGGACGTATTCGGTGGCGTTTTCCACTCTTCTAGGGACCCCATGCACGTACCCGCAATTTTCACCCTCAGTTGTAACCAAGGTTTTACTAGATCAATGCCCGTGCGTTGCTACAAAAAATAAAATTGGTAACGAAACATAAAGATCAAGCAATAAAAGAAAATTGTGCTACAAGATCAAATATCTATTTCTCCCAATTACAAAAAATTTTATGGTTTTTTCTTAGGTACGAATTAAAACCAAATATATTATACGTAGCAATATATATTACCAATCTCAAAAATCAATCAATCATTTTTATCTCTTTTTGCAATTTATATTACCAGATCGCGTTCCTCTTCCTCTCGCCATGCCCGCAGCGCACGCTGTGAAGTCCGCCTTCCTCGCCACCCACTTCGTCGTGCATGCCATGGCCGTATGGTCAGTAGCCTCGGAGAAAGAGACCATCGCCGCCACCCAGTCTTTGCACCTTCGTGTATTCTGGATCGCCACCGCCCTCGGTGCCGTGCTCTTCTCCGCTTTGACGGTGGTCCGCTGCGCCGACGGTTCGCTACTCTTCCCAGATGACCCTCTCGCCTTTGCCGGCCTACTCGTATCCATGTCTCTGGCGTACTTAGCCATCGCTGACTTCACCAGCCATGATGCCGGAGCCCATGAAGGTGAGCCAGAAAATACTAGCGCCGAGGCGCCCTCCACGCCATGCGCCGCCGCGTCGTTCCTCTCTCTCGCGACGTTCAGCTAAATCAACCCGTTTATCTCCAAAGGGTATGCCAATGACTCTCTCACCGCCGACGACATCCCACCGGTGTCGCCGGGCAACCGCACCGAAGTGTCGTACGCTTTGTTCACGTCCAACTGGCCCGTGTTGGGGTTACAACACCCGTGGGCGTCGCGCTCTAGCTGTCCTTCTGGCCGCAGTTACTACTGACCACGGCGCTCGGCCTCCTGCACCTTACGGCCATGTACGTCGGTCCGTCACTTATTAATCAGTTCGTCGAGTTCATTCGCCACGGCGGCACAACATGGGAGATCTTGAATGAATACAAAAGAAATGATTGGCCGGCTATTAATTGCCAGCAATAATCAGGGATTTTGCTATAATAATCAGCTATATTTAGAAAGATATGGTGGTCAGAATCGAGAAAGAATAATTAGCTATAATGACCTGCCATTATTGGAGATATGACCGAGAGAGAGGCTAGGAAGAACGACGGACCGCTGCCACCAACTGCTAATTTATATATTAAGTATAGAAATCATGATTTTTATGGCTTCACGGCAAGACCTAAAAAAAGCAACAATTATCGCAAAGGCTATCCTTCATCATATTTTTATTACTATAAGATTTAAAAAATTAAAATTTTATATAATATAAGTCACCTCCAAACAAATCATTTAAACACGGTACTTTAGAAGGTACTGACATTTTTATAGTTAGAATGTGTGTCAAGTCCGAAATCAACAAACATACTAATATGTGATGATGTTCGTAACAATAAGTACTTAATCACTTAGAAATATGGATGTTGGATTATTGAAAAAAAGCGAGATGAGGTATTTTACTAGGTTTTTTCATAGTTCAGTCTTATAATATATGCATTTGGGTATTTCAGTAATGTTGGATTCCAAAATGAACCCAATGTTTTGATCCATAGGTAACTTTATAGGATATATAGCAGAGCTGCCGCTAATTACGAACTATGTTAAATAGGAAAGATATTGCTAACTATAGCTTTTATAACTAATATAGTACAACATTGGCCCGTACCTTTATATTTAAATTAAGCTATTTAGAATAATGGCTGTACCACCATAGATCAGTTGAATCCATGGAGACCTAAATAAAAAATAACAGCGTGTAACATGCACAGCAGTAAAAGCACCAGTGGCAATGGTGGTAGGAACAAAGGTAAACAAGAAAGAAGAGAGAAAAAAAATCGACAACCTACCAAACAAACCAAAGAAAAGTTACAGAGGCAGCTCTAGCTAGTGGTAAAAAGTAAAACCGGTGCCATTATATTGTAGTGGAGAGGTTCTAGTGGCGGATGGTGCATGCAAAGTGCTCATGGCATTTCATCTCGCTGGCAGCCAGTAGGAGACAACTATGAGAGGCATATGCACTATCAATATTTATATGTATATAGATTATACAGGCTATGGCTACTCTCCAAAAAGAAAAGAAAAGAGAGCACTCCCTAACACACTTAGCAGCCACACCATGCATGTCGATCCCCAGCACTGAAAACACAAGCTCGTGAAAGCGTGCGTGCACTCGTGCGTACGTGAAAAAGACGATACGAGCATGCAGCCTTTGGACTTTGGACTATACTAACAGATAAGATTTTTGTGACTTTGTCTCTCCCCTCGCCTTTGTACGTGCTCAGTTTGGTGGTTGAGAGTTTTGTGCGCGTTTACAGATCGGAAAGGCGTCGTTTTCGATGTTATGGTTTGGTCTGTTTGCTGGCTGGTTGCGCCTTGCACGTCTCTGCCTGTAGTTCTTCTGTTCCTGAGTGATGTCATGGCTTTCTCCTGTTTATTTAGACTTCTTTTTTAACTTAAAAGCAAAAAAGCCTAAAATCTTCCATAACTATAAGCTATAAGCCACTCTATACGTGTTTTTTTTCCTTTCAGGATAAAATAACTCTTATCCCCTTTAATTCATCAAAATTACTCACCCATAGCAATGTATACAAAGTCATAACCTCCCTCTCCATCGCCATTCCTCCTCCCTCCCCGAACTGAACAGTCGCCCATTCATCCATATCTCCGTCCTCCCGCTGCCTTTCTCTCATCTCTCTCACTTAACCAACGAAGCACGGAGGACAACGCCCAGGGAGGCAGGGTCATATCCAAGCGGAGGAGGACCTCATCATTGGTGGATTGTGGTAGGAGGTGGCCGGATCTGACGGTGGTGCAGCAAGAGATGGCCAGATTTAGCCTTGTGTGCGATGGAAGGTTGTCGGATTTGATGGGAGTGGTCAGATCCAATGGGAGGTGGTTGGCACTACTACAGAAATGATTTTCCTAGACACTAAGGATTTCTTTCCACAGGCGGATTAAAAGGAGAGCCGCCTCAAATGACTGATCGCGGTCCTTGGGGTTAAGAACCGCCTGTGTAAAGGTATCTTCACAGGCGGCTCTCGTAAGAAACCGGCTGCGAAAATATTGATCTCTTCACAGGCGGTGCCCTTTAGATGCCGCCTGTGGAAACTATGCTCTTCCCAGGCAGCTCTCTTAAGGAACCGCCTGGGGAAGAGGCGATCTTTACACAGCCGGCTTTCTTACGAAGCCGCATGCGGAAATCGCAGTTTCCACAGGCGGTACGTTAAGCAAGCAGCCTTAGTTAATTATATTGACGTCCTAATTAATTAAGGAACCCCCTGTGGTGATGTTAAGTCTTTAAAGGCGTAGTTCTTAAACAAACTGCCTGTCCAAATTTTGTAAATGTTTGTCTGCATATCTTGTGACGAAGGAGATGCCGGTATGCGTTTTTATGTACGTACCGGATCATCCTTTGTTCTACAATACCTGCAAAACACAGAAATCCAACGTCCAGGCAATACTCCGGTATGAGTTTTTATTGACGTACCGGATCATCCGTTACGTTGCAACAGCGGCACTACACAGAGAAATCCAACGTCCATAAAATACTCCGGTATGGTTCTTTTTTCCTTTGACGGATCATCCGGTAGTGCTGTTTTGCTTGATCGTTATTATTTTTCTGCAGGTCGTTGTCTTAGGGAGCCGCTGTGGAAACTTCGCTTTAAAGCTCCGAACAGATCGTTCTCTGCGGCAGTTCCAGGCGGTCCCAAAATTGTGAAAACAAAGGGGGAGCTAGGTTTTGAACTTGAAATCCTTGGAATAGTTAACTCTCTAAGGTAAGAGCATATCATTCCTAACATTTGTAGAGGTTTATATATCTTGTGGAGAGGAAGATGTAGTGTAGATAGAATGTGCATGGGAGAGGGGTTGAAGCCCGGGAGATTGGCGTCCTCTTTAAAATTCGTGATTCACTTTTTGACACCCTGGTCCACTGTCATAGACTCAGATGGACCCACATGTCATAGACACATCACCAAAACCAACGAATTGAGTGTCTTTGGACTAATTTAATTTTCCGTTGAAGCCCTCACCGTCTAGATCTCAGAGCAGATCTTGTATCCCTCCTCTCTCTAGAGGAGAGAACGATCCCCTCTCTAGATCTAGAGGGAGAGGACCTTACATTCTTTCGTGATTTTAATAAAATCATTTTATAGTATTTAACTTAGGGTTCTCTTGTTAAAGTTCTATCTAAATAATTGACATTTCGATCTGATTTTGCTTTGAGTTCAAGATGGAAAGGGCATGGATGTACAATGCCCAAAGAAATAAGGGTGTATTCCTCAAAGAGCTCAAAACTTTTATTAAAGCCGCTCGGAAGGACGCCTGGACTAAGAAGGAAACGGAAATACTTTGTCCATGCAAAGACTGTAAGAACAATGTAGGGTGGGGAGATTTAAGTGTAATCACAACACACCTGATCATGAGAGGTTTTATAGAGGATTACACATGTTGGTCCAACCATGGCGAGCAACGTACATCGCAAACAACCGATGATGTTGATCCCGATCTCGTGGATGATCGGCGTCGGAGGCTAATCGATGGTTTGGGAGATGAAGCTCACGTGCATGCTCGTTTGCTAGATGATGGTCGCATCGCTGATATAGAGGAAATGTTGCGCCATACCGAACCACAGGTTTTAAAGGAGATGACAGGTTTAGATAATGTCGATGCGTTACACAAAGCAGCGAATGATCTGTTATATGAGGAATCCAAGGGTTGTCCTCCAGAGTTTACGGTGTTGCATACGGTGCTGATGCTTCTACGGTTGAAGGCTAGCAATGGATGGTCGGACAAGAGTTTCACCGATCTGTTGAGGCTCTTGGCAGAAATACTTCCGAAGGCTAATGGATTGCCCACCTTGCCGACGAGCACTTATTTCGCGAAGAAGCTTATCACTCCGATGTCATTGGATGTGCAAAAGATACATGCATGTCCGAACCACTGTATCCTCTTCCGTAAAGATTACACGGACTTGGATCAATGCCCGGTGTGCAAGGCGAGCCGGTATAAGAAGAATGATGACTCCCACGACGATGATGATTCTTCACCTAGCACTACGAAGAATAAGAAGAACAAGAATAGTACTATTGGTAATAACGAAGATGACAGGTCTTCAGGCACGGACAAGAAGAAAAGAATCCCTGCGTTGGTGATGTGGTACTTGCCAGTTATTGGCCGCCTGAAACATTTGTACTCGAATGAGAGGGACTCCGAACTAATGGGTTGGCATTCCGACAAGCGCAGAAAAGATGGAAAGATTCGACACCCAGCCGATGGTAGACAATGGAGAAATTTTGATCGCATGTATCCAGATTTCGGCAACGAACCCAGGAATGTAAGGTTCAGACCGAAAACCGATGGTATGAATCCTTTCGGTGAATGGAATGCCACACATAGCACTTGGCCGAGAGTCCCGTCCATCTACAACCTTCCTCCATGGCTATGTATGAAGAGAAGGTACCTAATGTTGTCCATTCTTATCCAAGGTCCGAGACAGACTGGAGTAGATATTGATGTGTTTCTCGAACCATCGATGGAAGATATGGCCATGTTGTGGCACGATGGGGTCAGTGTGGGATCGGCCCAACAACAAGATTTCACACTAAAAGCCATTATTTTTGTTACCATCGGTGATTACCCGCTCGCTAGCCCTATCGGGTCGATTAAAGGGAAGACGACTTGTGTAGTATGCATGGATGAAAGCGTGTCGACGTTCCTTCCATGCTCACGAAGTTAGTGTACATGCGGCACCGCCGTTTCTTCGAAAGCTCACAAATACCGCAAGATGGGCAAGTATTTTGACAATACGGTTGAGGAAGGTGTGGCTCCAAAGCGCCATAGCGGGAAAAAAGTATTTGAAATGGTCCAGAACATCAAGGTGGTTTTCGGGAAGAAGCCGATGCAGGGCCAAAAGAGGGGTCGAAAGAGGAAGAATACCGATGAGGAGGTTCCTCCTTTGTTGTCTGTTCAAAAATATGTCAATTTTCTACAAGTATTTGCCCTACTGGAAGGACTTGGAAATTCGCCATAGCATCGATGCCATGCATGTCATAAAGAATGTCTGTGAAAGCGTGCTAGGTCTCTTGTTGGACATTTAGTACAAGACAAAGGATGGTCTTAAAGCTCGTAAAGACTTAGTAGTACTTAAAATTAGGAAAGAACTACACCCTCAAGAAAGAACACATGGAAAGTATTACCTTCCCCCAGCAAGCTACTCTCTGACAGCTGAGGAGAAAAGATCAGTGTGCAAGTGCTTACGTGGGGTCAGAGTCCCGTCTGGTTATTCATCCAACATCAAAAACCTAGTATCGATGAAATTGGGTCCTAGCTCGCCAACCCAACAGTAAGAAGGGTCGCAAAAGCACGGTGGACCCTGCGGTCCTGGAAGTTTCGGCCAAGCTGCTGAAGATCTCGCACGAGCAAGCGGAGGGATCTTTCGTGCCAGACAGGGAGAACGACGACCTAACGACGGCGTTGGGAACCAAGGAACACCCAGATCGCACTCGTGGCGTCGGAAGTCGAGTGGGCTTCAAGCATGGGTTCCCGGAATATCAAGACCAATACAAGTCGCGTCAAAGATATAAGAGGACCATAGCTGATACAATAAGACAACTAGCCCAACAAGAGTTTTTAAGACTGTGGGAAGAGAAGGAGGCAGAAAGGGCGTTACAAGCGCGGTCGGATGACAACCCGAGCTCGCCCGTGATCCGAGTAGCGTCGGGTCCGCACTAATCCCAACGCCTCGATATCCCGTGGATGATATCACAGAGGCAACCAAGTGCAAGCTCTGTGCACATCCGGAGCAAGGGGCTTGGTCGTCGAGCTTATGGAGGGCATGGCATATCCGCACAGCGTGATACACAACCAACTTTGTTCCGATTGGTCACGCAAAGGTGCAAGTGGACATCGTGCTTGTTTCGTGCCTTGGCTTGTGGAAGCTACCATTCAGCACCCCTGATGATGTAGAGACCATCCAAGATGCAGTTGGGTCATTTATTGTATGGCCCAAGGAAGATATTGCATTGATACAAGAGAGGTCGAGACGCTAGCGAAGAAGTCAAGACGCCCTACCTCTTCCAAAATTGCCTACACCACAAACCGCATCTTCTCTGCCGGCGCGCTTCACCACAACGCAGCATCTTCTCTGCCGTGGCGCTTTCACCACAATAGCAGATCTCCGTTCTTGGTTGCAAAAAACAAAGAAGTAGATTGCAATCAACGGAGTACCACCAAGTCAAACAGGAGTGCCAACTCCACTCGGGTACAGACCATGCCTTCACTAGAGACTTGTGAGCATGGCAAGCCATTTCTCCCCATGGAGCAGATCAACAAAGGACCATGGGAGTTGAAGAGATTCCATGACTGGTACTTGAGGGCATCTCGTCTTGAGGTGAAGGGCATTCAAGCCGCCGTCCCTCCAGATATCTACAAACACGAGGATACTCACTACGTCTGGATCGATTTTGGTGACTTGCAACAGATGTTCCGTTTTGGAAAACTCGACATCAACATGATCAGCGTGTGGTGCCTGTAAGTTGGCCATTGACCTACCCTTACATTGTTAATTATATCGGCTCTTGCAGTAGCAAGTGCCGATATAACTAATTATGACAACATATCATTATATTGCATTCTGATAGCATAATAAAGAAAACCCCAAATGTATAGCAGTTGAGTGCCAAGTTGAGTTCCTCTTTATAGTAATGGCTTGTTAGATCATTCAAAAATTGGCAGAATCCATATAATTTTCAGTAAATCGTAAGTTGGCTGATTTTAGTGTGGTTTTTTCCTTTTTAGTAAAGTTAACTTCTGCCAAATCTGTCGAACAAGATGCATTTTGCCAAAATCTGATATTTGCCAAAATGTCATGTTTCCCAGCATTCAACATATAAATTGGCGCATTGACCATTGTCTTCTGTGTAGAATGCAATATACCGATGCTAAAAAGATGGGAAAACGTGTCGGGTTCCTTGAACCCTCACGGATTAGCCAGCCGAGCTTAAGAACTGTACTCAATGAAAAGGCGTTGAAGAATAAGGGATGACGGAAGCAGAGATAGAAGAAAAGCGAAAGTCCACGACCGAGATCGCCAAGTAGATGTGGGGCTATACATATCAAAAGCAATGTTCCAGATGCAAGACAAGGACGTCATAATGGCTCCCTACAATTTTAAGTAATCTTCTCATTCGTCAATCGTTGCTAAAAGCTTAGTTTGCACCATAATCACTCGTGAAACTTACATATATAAGTTTTCGTTGCAGCGATCACTTTATTTGTTTCATGCTGTACCCCAAGCAGAGCAGATATATGGTCCTTGACTCATCCAGTACCCCACCGGAATCTTACAATGAATTCACCCGCGTCTTAAATGCGTAAGAAATATATATACACAAACATACATAACATAACGTAATTTGTTTTATGATATGATAGTTACTTGTTGTTGTTGACATTCGAGTAGGGCTTTCAAGAATTACGCGAACAAAAAGCGGGGGCAACATGATCCTGCGAAGGGGTCAGATAAGATGCTTTGCTATGTCCACCCATGGGTAAGAAGACACTTGTAATGCTTCAACATAATTGCACTAGTAAGGAAGGGTATTACCAACTATACTAATTCCATACATTATTATTTGATTTGAAGTGTCACAAGCAACCTCCAGGCAGTGTTCTTTGTGGATACTACGTCTGCGAGTTCCTTAGGATCAACGGGAGGTATAGAAGCAACCCCCAGGACGTAAGCCTATACAAATTGGTGATTCAAGATTATTTATTGTCTGATTCTCGATTTCACTATTGTTTAACCTCTTTATTGCCTACTTTATTATCGCAGGTGAAGATTGCAAAGACCACTTTGGCACTCACTAATGATGAGTCATCCATGAGAGAGGTAGTTTCTTTTACTCTGAAGGTGAAGTGGGGAAGCATCCTAAACTTTGTAATTGGGAGACGAGGATAAACGGACCGTGAACACTGATGTATATATAATAATCTTGTGTATATATTTTTTTTGAAAGACAGCAGGGCTGTAATTTATATTAGATAGAGAATATCAGAGGAGTACATAGCGCAGGATACTGCACCTGGAGAGTTTTACAAGGAGAATATTAGAGGAGTATATATATAACCTTGTGTGTATATATATACATAATGCAATTATGATTTATATGTGCTTTGTATATATAACCTTGTCATTGTTATGTATGGATTTGTGCTGAACAGTGATGTGATTGATAGAATGTATGCATTTATTAATATTATAATATAATTAACATAACATTATTAAAAAAAGATTCTCTTGATCTATCAAAGTGACGGCTTAAGAAACCGCTTTGTATAAATAAGCACTTGTGCAAAGGGTTCTTAAGCCGTCACTTTGTGCAAATGCATTTATACAAAGTGACGGCTTAAGAACCCCTTTGCACAAGTGCTTATTTGTACAAAGTTTCTTAAGCCGTCCACTGCATAAATGTATTTTACAGATGCTCAGAGAAACGCTGTGCAAAGTTAGCGATTTCCACAGACCTTCGCGTACAGGCGGGAGCAAAAACACCTGAGAAGATGGGTTACCACCCGCCTGTGAAAAGCATTTCTGTAGTAGTGTGGATCTGGATCCAGATGAACCGCTCACAATGTTGCCTCCTTGCTAGTAGGTGGCCACTGGCAACCCCGTCTCCCCCATGTTGCTGACTTCCTCTCCCTCATCGCCTTGCCATCTCCCATCCACACCCCCTCTCTCTGCCTCAGATCTAGCCAACCCATAGGCCACCGGCCGTGGATCTAGCATCCCAACCCCGCCACCACTGTCACCTCCCTGCTTAGCAAGCATAGCCTCAGATCTTGGCCATCCCTAGGGACGCCGGCTGGGGATACAGTGTCCCCAAGCCCGTCGTTGTTGTCACCACCCCTCCATTGCTAGCAAGCCTGGATCTGACTGTCTCCAAGCTCCCACGGTTGTGTCCTCATCATCCAATTTCTTACACCTTTCCTAGAATTCTTGTATCAGACAGGGATTATTTCATTCTGTTTCTGATTTTTCAATTTTCTTCTTGAAATTTATTAAAGATGAAATTTCTTGTACCTGATGAATTTCTTGAGAAGATGGAATTTTTGTATCAGATGATTTTTCAGTGATGGAAGAGAGAAGAAAGAGTTGTGTCACTGTTCTAGTTGATAGTGTTAAGGATATATATATATATATATTGTCTTATATAGACTCTCCATATATAAGTTTTCCTTATATAAGTTTTCCTAATATAGGTATTGCCTTATATAATCTTTCCTTTTATTCCTATTTGTACAATCATATATACTAGCCATTGGCCTCATATTGAATACAACAAGTGCTATTTATAACATGGTATCAGAGCTCTAGGTTTTATCCTAGCTTCCACCCTTCCGCTACTGGCGTAGCTGCCCCTAGGAGGAGCAATCTTCTCTCCTAGGGCGGCCACCTTTTTCTTCTTCGCTCATCGTCATTGTACCTTCTTTTGACTCTGATCTGTTGTCGTCACCGCATTCTTCGCCATCTTTGGCTTGTCTGCGCAACTTCGACCTGTAGGAGCTCCACTGGTAATCTCAGCACAACACCGACCGTCGCTCGCGGTCGCCTCCAGGGACACCTTCCGTCGGCTCGCCCGGCCGCCGCCACCACCTCCACTCTATCAGCCTGAACTGCCTTCAGCTCGGCCACTCTGCTCCATCCCTTCAGTGACGCCATCCCTGATGCACCTCCTCCTACCCGAAGCCAGCCTGCCTCAGCCGGCTAGCTCTAGCCTCCTTCGAGCTGGCTTCGTTCCCTGCCTGCGCACGCCTCACAAACTCCAGTTGCCTCCGCCAGCGATGCCTGCCCTTGGCCGCCACCTCGTCCGCCATTCTTCTGGCCGACACCGACGCCCACTCGGTCACCTCTACTCCGCACGTCGTGCCAGGCCGCCTCCTTCCCGGTTGACTCCCGTCAGCCCATCAGCTCACCCGATCGATCGCTCCTGGCTGCACCAGCGTGAGATGCCCGACGCGATCTCTCCTCTGCCGATCGGATTCCAAGAGTATCACACAACCAGGTTCTAGTCTGGTTTTGATTCTAGATTAGATTGGTTTCAGATCTAGAGCTACTTTGGCTTCGACTTCTCTGGCTTTTGGTTTCAGCTCTTTGGATCGGCTCCAACTCTGGCTTTTCGTCACGGCTCTGGTTTTCAGCTTATCAGCTTCGGCTTTTTGGCTCCAGCTCAGTATCAGCTCCGATTTTCAATGGTTTGTTTTTAGTGGCTCAAATCACTCCAATAGTTCGGCTATTTGGCTTGGCTCCAGCTCTTTGACTCTCCTTCGAGTTTTTTTTAGCTTCTGTTGTGTCCATCCAAGTCCTTATTATCTTGGCTCTTTCGTTAGCTCAGCTCTTTTTATCGGCTCCTTCGTCGGCTTTCCATCGTCGACTCGGCTCCACCAGCGGCTCTTCTTCACCAACTTGGCCTTTTCTTCGTCGACTCGATCTTTCAAAAGTTGGATGCTACAACGACTACTTCAAGACTAGAACTTTGGATTTTTCTTATTTTTGTGTCAAACTTTCCAAATGCAATGCTATTACATATGCCTTGCATTTGTGGGGAGTGTTAAGGATATATATATTGTCTTATATAGACTTTCCATATATAGGTTTTCCTTATATAAGTTTCCTAGTATAGGTATTGCCTTATATAGACTTTTCTTTTATTTCCGCTTGTACATCTATATATACTAGCTATTGGTCTCATATTGAATACAACAAGTGCTATTCATAACAAATGGTACCCGATGACATTTGTTGTTTGTTGTTCATGAACAAATATGCTGCTTAAATTCACTTGTTGTTTGTTCTTCATGAACAAATACAATTTTTGTTGGATTTTGATGAGTAGTAAGGAACACAGATGAAAAGTTTTAAATAGATGATAATGGCTTCAACAGTGAATGCACAAGCGGTAACTTGTATTAAGGGTATTACAGGCTTTTCAACTTTAAACAATAGCTTAAGGGACCGGAAAAGCCAGGCTACCGAACACCTTGACTTATATTAAAAGCGTAATGCTTACAAGTTGCTTAAGCATAAAAAAAAAAAAACAGTTTTAAGCTAGAAGTCAAAAAAATGTAAGCCTAAACAAACAGGAGCTTGGTCTAAATAAACAGGCCTTAGTTTACATTAACAAACTCTCATCATGAACAAACATTCATTGCTATATTACAATTAGTTACAGTGTGAAGTGTTCGATGATCAAAACTTGGCATGCTAGAATTAATCACAGCTAGCGTTCTTGAAAATTAAGACCGGTGAGAGTTGTTTGTTCGTTTTCGCACAGGAAAAATGCATAGATCCTAATTTAAGTCAGCTGCTGTCCTTGAAACAAGGTCTTAGATTATTTTAGGATTGCGTACTTCTGTTTTCAGAGCTAAATGCAGGATGAATAATTTTACCAAAGACGACCACGGTGGACACCACAATTGCACTCCGTGAGTTTCTAAGAACCTTTCCCTGCTTGTGCTTGACATGAGGGCAAGAGAAAGCAAACTTTCTGCATATCAAGTTTCTTCTCATCAGTAGTCTCTTGCAAAATCATAATTGTCTAAAGGCTTCTTGCTTTTTTGCGTACAAAACTATATAACCGTGTTTGCTGGCCGATGCATGTGCATGCTAAGTTAGCTTGTGATTCATCATTGAAGTTGACTTGCAGGAGTTTGGAGGACACATCATCGTGCATTTGTTCCGAGCAGGTAAAGAGAAAGATACGTGCAAATGCTGTGTAGATTAAGAGCAGATCAATATCAGGGTTCACTACAGAATTGTATAATGGAACCAATCATTCCCGCTCACTGTAATAGTACTTAGCCTTAATATATAGTTAAGTGACTAATATATACACAGTGCAAGATCTTTCTCCTTGGGAAGCTACAGCGCTAATGGTTGTGATTCTCATGAGAGTTGGGAGCAATTGCAAGACTCAATGTCAAACCACTTCTAATGATTTTAACTACGAATATTGCAGATAAATATTTCGCACAGACAAGTGGCTGTTATAATACATCAGTATTATTTTTCGAGTGCAATGGTGAATGCTGATCATGTCTTCCACATGGATCCAGATGCAGGCTGCCAGTTGCTTTGGGATGTCCTAATCAAGATCTATTGTTTGGATCCTGATCAATCTGGAGATAGCATTCATTATCACATAATCGTCAAAGTAATCAGCAAAAGGACGCAACATGCAACTTGTTAAGCAAGTGTATTTGTGAGTTGTGACCATCTAATACGGATCATTACTTTGCTAATATATGCCATCGTACCAAAGATTGGCTGTGCAATATGCCAATATGTGCACTCTAACAAATCTACGTAACTTCACAGGTTCGTACTTTTTTTAGACCCAATTAGTGCAATTGTTTATTTTCTGAACATTGTATATCAACATCGGTTTACACAAATAGATTTTTTAGTGTTTATTTTTCATTTGCAAAACAGTATTACTGGTTACTTCGCAATCGATTTACGAAGACAGTTCCAAAAGTATTTTACTATTGCATGAATATTGAAGCAATTAAGGATCTGATTTGTGATAACTACTTTTAAACTTTGTTTACCTTTGTTTTCGACGAAGCCCAAAAGCACTCACTAGTTCCTGAACAATAAACATTGATCATGAACAGATGCCCTTCAACACTAGGTCTAGTCAACATCATGATGGATACCAAATCTTCAGCTCGCTAAATGATGAGCAGAAGCAGAGACCTTGTATACTTCCGACAGCAACATTAGCCCAATGTAGATTTATTACGAATACCTATCCGGCTATGTCGAGAATAATTAAACATTTCTTCGTATCTTCGAGATAAAAGGTAAACTATGGAGATTGACTAGTGATGATGTGGTACCAGGCTAAGCTAAGCTAGTCCAAGCTTTGCGCCACCCAAGCCTTGCACCACTTGCATCAGCACAAATGCCATTAGATTAACATCTGCTTAAGGAGAATATATTTGTGCATTGTGTCCAGCATCAGTGGGAAAGCTGCATGGTTGGCAATACTAGATGGGAATAGATTTTAAATAAAGGTGTCCACTTCCCATTGGAAAGTAGTATGTATGGCCAGTGTTGGTTTCAGGCCCATACGTTCTACCAATGCACCCCCACACTGCACTCTTCAAAGCAGAACAGACTCTGACCCTTTAACAGAGACCTGCACTGGACAGCAACTGTTCACCACAGCCAATTCCATGCCTTCTTCACCACACAGATAAATCCACAAGCAAAAGTGGCACCACACGATGACCACATTTTTGTGAGTTTTGATAAGCATAGCCCCTGTAGAAGTGATCATTTTGGGTCGTATGGTGCAATTATTGAAATTCTAGTAACAGTGTTGGTTGTAAATTTGTAATATAGGGGCTCTCATCTGTTTAATGGATCTAGGATAATGTGGTTCAGAAGAAGTTTCAGTGTGCACCTGCGGGAGGCCACAGCCTAAAACGCCACTTAAACACAACCAACAGGTGAGGTTGTTCATCCCTGTAATGCAAGATTCTACCTTACCCCAATCACAGTCGGAATTCTACCTCACATTTTCTCCAGCTGTCCAGATCAAAATTCTAAAAGGATAAGAAGAAAAGGAAGATGCTCTCTCATCGCACCAGAGATGACATTTGGTATATCTCTTTCAGATTGTAGAGAAGAAAAAAAAAACCCTGTATCGAAGGAAATACACCCTCCTTTTGTTTTAAAAGAAAATTGTCATTTCACTACAGGACCCCTAATCAGGTGATTTCCTCAGAGCGAAAAAGAAAACACATAACCAACTAATATGTCTCTTAGTCTATCTGCCGACGATTTTTGTCGCATTTCCACTGGTAAACACTCAAAAACACTTGGCCATGATAATTGGCTCCCCACCCCGGGAACCCTTATAAATAACAGACCGCATTGCCTAGGACTCTTGGGAGGTGAGCACGACACACCAGCTCGATAGTGTGCTCTAGCGAGGCCGCCAAGAAGGTGCCTAACCATACAAATCTAGTACAAACACAGGAGCAGAGAAAGAGAGAGACAAAAGAACGTAAGCTATTGGAAGAGAGCAGTGTGAACCTGTACAAGAGGGGAGAGGACGTGACTAACTGAAGTTACTGAACCAATGGATGTTGAGTCCAGGCAAGGTCCCAAAGGGGACTCCATGGCTGCTGCCCCTGAGGTCTCTGTTGACTGGAGGGGCAGGCCCTGCAGCCCTCACAAGCATGGGGGCATGAAAGCTGCTGTATTTGTCCTAGGTGTGTGCATGCTGCTTCCTCTCTCTATCCCTCTCTAGCTGACTCCTTGTTTCTTGATTCGTTTCTATGCTGCTTGATGTGCTCCGGCCGTTCTTCCTCTTTGATTCTTTGGTTGGTGAACTTGTAGCCATGTCTTTGGTATGTTGGCAGGGATCCAGGCATTTGAGATCATGGCGATTGCGGCGGTGGGGAACAACCTCATCACCTACGTGTTCAATGAGATGCACTTACCGCTGTCCAAGGCCGCCAACCTCGTCACCAACTTCATCGGCACCGTCTTCCTCCTCTCCCTGCTGGGCGGCTTCCTCTCCGACTCCTACCTCGGCAGCTTCTGGACCATGCTCATCTTCGGCTTCGTCGAACTCTCCGTACGCGCAAATCGAACTCGCCAACCGGCACAATCTCTTCATTGATTTTGGGTTTCACATTCAGCTATGTGCAAAATTGATGCTGTACGGAGCTAGGAATCAGCAGTAGGATCATGTTATTTAATCTATGTCGTCCTTTCCGATTACTACTATTTTTCTGCAAAAGAAGCAGAAAAAAAGATCCGGCAAAAGGCAAATGCAACTTTAACCACCTGAAACGAAAAGATTGTGGCAGCAAGTTCGACAAATACTAATTAAGTTGGTAGCTAGCAAAAATCTTTGAGAAACTAGGCAAGTAAAGGTGAAAAAACATTGTGCCATTGTGGCATGCAGCAAACAAATCATCATCATCACCTCCTTCAATGCCATCTAGTGCGCCTTCAGTGCGCGGCCGAAACACCAATCCACTCCTCCTAAAAGGGGGAGAATTATATCTTCCTCTTTTTTTTTCTTTCTTGCTGGCTCAATGCATCAATGGCGACAGCAACAATGCTACACCAACTTTCTGAACATTCTTTTTGCGGTTTTTTTTATGTTGCAGGGGTTTATATTGCTGACGGTGCAGGCGCACCTGCCGCAGCTGCGGCCACCGCCGTGCGACATGATGGCGGCGGCGGGCGGAGCCGGCGGGCGGTGCGAGGAGGCGGGCGGGGTCAAGGCGGGCATCTTCTTGGCGGCGCTGTACCTGGTGGCGGTGGGAAGCGGGTGCCTGAAGCCAAACATCATCGCGCACGGCGCCGACCAGTTCAGACGGGGCGTTGGCGACGCGGCCGGGGGCGGGAAGCGGCTGTCCAGCTACTTCAACGCGGCGTACTTCAGCTTCTGCGTCGGCGAGCTGGTGGCGCTCACCGTGCTCGTCTGGGTGCAGACGCGGTCCGGGATGGACGTCGGGTTCGGGGTCTCCGCAGCCGCCATGGCGCTCGGTCTCCTTAGCCTCGTCGCCGGCGTCTTATTCTACCGCAACAAGCCGCCGCAGGGCAGCATCTTCACGCCCATAGCCAAGGTACGTCGTATCGTACCCCCAAAAAAACACATTCCTGTGCATACAGTATATACAGTACGTATATCGACAAAGTACCAGTAGCTGTCGCTACAGGTGTATTTGTACGGTTCTTCCAATATTTTGTACACGTGATAAATAGTTGTCGTTTTAAATAAAATAAAATTAAACTTTTAAAATTTTAACTGTAAATATTTTTAAATATTTAAATTAGATATATGAAAATTATATGTATAAATTTGTCTCGAAAAATACTTTTATAATATTATAACTTTATTTGATTTTATAAATACACTACAATAGAAATTAATAGTTAAAAATATGTTTTGTAGATCATGTCGATGACTAAAATAATAACTATTTATAACTAGAAGTGGTACATAGATATGGGCCTAGAGACATGCAAGTGGGAACTCATGTTAATTTGTGTGCAATCTGACAAATTAACTCACAGTGGCACCGCTGAATGAGAGAACGTAGATTCACTGTATATTTGAAGAGCAGTAATTTCATTTGAAATGGTTAAGTCTAGTTGGAATCCCACGAAGTTACCGTGTTCCAAACAAGGCCCTTGTGGGATTTGAGAAGTGGAGACAAGGGTTCAAATATCATTGATAATAAACCGATTAAATTTAAAAAACTCAAAAAATTTAGAACAATTTATGCGATGTAAATATCGCGATAATCGTTGAATATTGAGCGAAAATCGCTCAAAAAATTGACTGCCGAAGAAGTTCACTTAGTCAGTCGATTATCGAGACATATCGAGCAATTATCGGTGAAAATCGATTTTTTTTATTTATTAAAAATTTTTGATTTCGAAACACTTCAATTTCTATTGATTTTCGACCTGGTTTTTCTGATTTTCGAAAATCTTGATATAATCGATTATCGTGATATCGATATTGTGAACCCTTAGTAGAGGCAAGCGCAATGGTAGCGGCTCTAGCTAACCATGCGTGCACTTGCTGCATATATAATAGGAAAAAGTGCCGAATTGGTCCTCCATTATACCATTGACCACTTTGGTCCCTCTTGAGAATACTGGACTTGCGGCGTCCTTCAACTCCCAAAACCGTGCAGTTAGTCCTTTGACCGATCAAATGGCGGTTTTGGCCCACACAGCAACACTGTCAGATTTTTAAAAAAATTTACAAGCTTGATAATTATCTGAAAAATTTATGGTACCATTATTAGTAGTTTAGGATCATAGAAAAAAAATTTAAAAATAATTTAACATCATTTGTTATCTTTAAAAATCAAAAATAGAATGGACATAATTGGGACAGTAAATTGTTAGATTTTTCTAAATTTTCTCGAGTGTGATTATTATCTAAACTTTTTATGACAGATTAATAATTTCCTCAGTACCATTCTATAAAAGTTTCAAAAAATTTCAACTTTATGTTCTTTCTCTGTTTGATTTTTGAAATATAATACAACAAATTAAGTTTAGTGCTTACTGCATTGAAAGATTTTATTGAGAAAACAAATAAAGTTGAAATTTTTTGAAACTTTTATAGGATGGTACTGAGGAAATTATTAATCAGTCATAAAAATTTTAGATAATGATCACACTCGAGAAAATTTATAAAAATCTAGCAAGTTTACTGTCCTAATTATGTCTATTCTGTTTTTGATTTTTAAAGATAACAAATGATGTTAAATTATTTTTAAAATTTTATGTATGATCCTAAACTACTAATAATAGTACCATAAATTTTTCAGATCATTATCAAGCTTATAAAATTGTTTAAAAATCTGACAGTGTTGTTGTGTGGGCTAAAACCGCCATTTGATCGGTCAAAGGACTAACTCATGCACGGTTTTGAGTTGAAGGACGCCGCAAGTCCAGATTGCTGTTTAGTGACCAAAGTGGCCCAATGCAGATAATAAGGACCAATTCGACACTTTTTCCTATATAATAACAAGCACTGGGCACATTAAAGGTTTAAAAATGTATGGATGAACAGGCATGTGTGTAATCGAACAATTAAACAAGAAAAGTTTGACGGTTTAAAAAGTACTTCAGCTAGGCTAGCTGCTTTCGGACCAAAGCTAGCTGCCTGTGTTTGTTTAATTCGCAAATCTTTGATCCGAAAGCTACAGGATCAACCGTTTTGAAAGCAAAAGGTATTAATTAAACGGGTAGTATTTTGCAAAAGTAATGTATTGCCTATTACAATGTCACAATGAGGTGGCGTATCTGAAACGAGGTATATATTTTCAATCTATAGGGCACACAAATAACTAGTCAAGCCGCTCTGACTCCCCTTGCAATTTTAAAGAAATTGAAGCTGTATCGCCCCTGAGGGCCTGTTTGGTAAAGGTTCAGACTCCAGCTTCATCTAAAATCTGAAACTTGTAGGTTAAAATAAAATGAATTAAGTTTATATTTTTAGTCTAAAATGTAAATAGGATGATCCATCTAAACACTTTTAATGTATTCACAGCTTCAACTTCACGAATCTGATGAAACTGAATCCCTGCCAAACAGTCCCTAGTGATTGCTACGGAATTCTGACGTTCGATTCGAAACGGGGCTAAATTTTGAAATTTTGAGTCACAGACCCGTCCTTTTTTTTCCTTTTTACCCCCTTGGGAGTTGGGAGTTGGGACTGGGACAAGTTGACAAGGGCTAGTGGCGCAGCTTTCTTTCGGGTGGGTCCACAACACTGGCAATGAACTGGAAGGTGCCTGCGATTATTAATCGCAGAATTGGAGGGCCATTCTGTCATGCTCTGCTCGTGATGCATCAATCATCTCCTGTGGGGAGAGAGACATGTAACATGGCAATATATGCGACATGCATGCCCAAAGTGGCACGCCATGTACGTATGCTTTTGTTCGAGCAGTGCTAATTCGATTCATCGATTCTTTTAATAGACGTTATATAAATTTTAGGAGAGATGCTTCTGCGCTTTTTTTAAAAAAAATTATAAATATTAAAGTATGAATGAAATGTAAATAATGATTAATTACCTTTTTATTTGTTTTAAGATTCGTATAATTTGTATTGGAAGGAAAACATAAAAGTACTACTCAAATTTTAGAGCGAATGAAATTGTAAGTAATCATTATCTATTTTTTACAAGTGCTTTAATATTTATGCATAGAAGCACGTACGTACATTTGTTGTTATTATTCCTTAAGCCAAGATGCAGTGACGATTATTTGCGATTTGCATTTCGTCCCTAGACATATGATTTATGCGTGATAATCTATATAATAAATAGGTCTTTGTGGCGGCGGTGACCAAGAGGAAGCAAGTGTGCCCGTCGACGGCCGCCTTGCAGGCCATCGCTGGCGCCGCCGCTGCCCACGGGATCCCTCTAAACACCACCAACATCCGCCGCATCAACAAGTTCAGGTACAGACGAATTCTTCGTTCGCAACGTGTCACTCACTGTTCATACGCATGGCTTACGTACGTACACATTGCATGCAAACCATCACAAAACTCTTCTTCTCAGAGTTTTACATAGATTCTCGTTTTCAAATGAATTATCAAGGTTCCTGGACAAGGCGTGCGTGAAGGCGCAGGATGGCGGCTCGACGGTGGCGGCTAACGGAAACGTCAAGGAGAGCCCGTGGCGGCTGTGCACGCCGGCGGAGGTGG
The DNA here is from genome assembly GCA_036346375.1 of Guadua angustifolia. NCBI lineage: Eukaryota > Viridiplantae > Streptophyta > Magnoliopsida > Poales > Poaceae > Guadua > Guadua angustifolia. The sequence goes on from CM070520.1 coordinate 40,810,828, forward strand.
AGCAGGTGAAGGTGCTGCTGTGCGTGGTGCCCATCTTCGCGTGTACCATCGTCTTCAACACCATCCTGGCGCAGCTGCAGACTTTCTCGGTGCAGCAGGGGAGCGCCATGGACACGCGCCTCGCCGCCAACTTCCACGTCCCGCCGGCGTCGCTGCAGGCCATCCCCTACCTCATGCTCATCGTGCTCGTCCCGGCCTACGAGGCCGCCTTCGTGCCCGCCATGCGCCGCCTCACGGGGGTCGACACCGGCATCACCCCTCTCCAGCGCATCGGGGTCGGCCTCTTCGCCGTCACCTTCTCCATGGTCACCGCCGCACTCGTCGAGGCCCACCGCCGCCACACCTCCATCTCCGGCGGCCGGCCCCTCTCCATCTTCTGGATCGCGCCGCAGTTCCTGGTGTTCGGCCTGTCGGAGATGTTCACCGCCGTAGGACTCATCGAGTTCTTCTACAAGCAGTCGCTCACCGGCATGCAGGCCTTCCTCACCTCCATGACCTACTGCTCCTACTCCTTCGGCTTCTACCTCAGCTCCGTCCTAGTGTCGCTCGTCAACAGGGTGACCTCGAGGAGCTCGGCCAATAGCAGCGGGTGGCTCAGCGACAACGACCTCGACAAGGACAGGCTCGACCTCTTCTACTGGCTCCTCGCCGCGCTCAGCGTCCTTAACTTCTTCAACTACCTCTTCTGGTCGAGGTGGTACTCTACGAGCGTGGAGACGGTGCAGGTCGCCGGAGTTGGAGGCGGCGGTGGCGGTGAGCAGGAGAAGGGTGGTGCTTCTGAGATTAGCATGAGTCACTGACAAGTGGGTCCTGTCCATATCAAGTATGCTAGTGAATTAATCAATTAATTAACCTAGTCTTTAACCTTTTTTAATTTGTTTATAGTTTTACCTTGTATGGAAGAATTAAATGGGCAAGGGAAGATGTGAGGGTCTCCAATTAATTAAGGAGATGAAGTGTTTTTTAATTAATTAATCACAAGCGTTTAGGTGATTAATTAATTAATCTTGGCTAGGTCAAGTTAAAGGTAAGTGGTGTCGGTCTCTTGCCTGGATACATTAGTAGTACTGGGGTAGGGACCATGTAGCAAGTCCTCTTCTTGCATGAGAGGAGCTAATATACATATGTATGTGTGTCTACTATGTAAATGCCAAAGGATTTGTCATAAATCAAAGCACTGAATTAGTCGGTGCCACCATGCCACTAAAACTTCCAATGCTTCGACACTCAAGTACTCACATGTTTTAGACCTTAGCAAGATACAGCTTTGATCACTAATTTCGCTTGCAGAAATTGACAAAAATCTACTTACAGCCTCACATAGCTTCCAAATTCTCTCCTTTCAAAAATCTCAAGACATTTTGGTGCACATCCTCATATATGTTTGACATGGTGTTTGCAAAAGATAAGAGAAAAGATAATGGACTGGGCCATAGTTTTTGTAAGAGAGCATCTCAGTGAAGTGATAAGCGCATACGTGGCTTTCATGAGTCCCCTGCTTTCGCTTTTTATCCAACTATATGCCTAATCCAATTGGTTGTGATATGCCACGACAAGTCTCTCGTGCAAAAAAAAAATATCTGCACGGATCTCGATGATCTTGGCGACTACTTTGAGATTAGATCATATTTTGGGCATTTTGGGAACAGAGTATCTGTTGCTTCTTTTTTTTAGTGATTTCTGCGGCATTGTTGCTTGTTCTGATTTCTATATTAATATATAAGGGTATCCCCTATATAAAAAACACCTGTTTGAAACTCTGAAATTAAAAATCTGAATGATCCAAACATTCTACTCATCCAGTTTTTCGATCGGACTCGTATACAAAGTTGGATCTTGCTCCAAAATAATTCTGTGCAGCTAACACACTTAACACCGTAACTTTGCTCTTTAAAATCTTTATTTTGCAGGTTCAATATTGGCAATACGAAAAGCTGGTGGCTAGCCAATTTAAATTGGAACAGCCAATTTGAGTTAACATATATATCTTCGTTTCATAGTGTCTTCTGTTATTTTATAAACATTATTAGTTGGTGTAGTTTTATCAGTTGAGTATTAGCTGGTGGTTACAAGTCTTGATTACTATGTAATTAAGAACTATTTATGGAATTTAGTATGAAGCAATGAAACCATCTCCTGGGTTATATATATATGCGTATACATGCTTCAAGTTTCTGCCTTTCCAGAAGCAGTGAAGCGTGAATGCTTGAATTTTTATTGCCAGCTCTACCTCATTTTTGCCTGATTCCATTGATTATTGTCGCAAGTGGCAGAAGCAGTGAAGCACGAATGCTTGAAGTTTTATTGTCTTCTCTACCGCCTTTTTTGCCTGATTCCATTGTCGCGAGTGGTCTGTTCTGGTGGTGATATCTTGGGACATTTCTGATGGAAGACTGTCTTAGCGTAAGACGGAGGAAGCTTTGGGAGATTTCACCGGGTCCAAAATCCGTTCAAATTCAAATCCACCCTAGTGCGGGCCTGCGTATGTACAGCACTCTACTTACATTTTCGTTGTTGTTTCATGTAAAAGGATTAATTCAAAGGTGCTATGCTTAGATCTAATAGGCCTTATATACTACTATAACTTACTTTAGACAAGTAATGTGAGACTAATACCACCACCACTTCACATGGACCACATAGCCCTCACACTAATGGCCCGGGTGTTACATTCACGACCATTTAAGGGATAACGCTCTCAGCAGCACATCATATACACGACAAATACTCAGAACTAGACATTAGTACATATTCGTACGTTCAATGCTGTTACATATGATGTGTCATGTGTCCACTGTAGGTTAATGATCTGATATCATCTGTAACACTTTAGCCTAATATCCGCTCAAAGCTTAGCCCACCGTGGGGCAGATCTGCACATGTATAGCATCACGCTTATATTTTCGTCCTAATTTCATGTATGAGTTAACCTGAATGTATTATACTTGAATCTAATACATATTATATACTACTACAACTCATGTTAAACAAGTAAATAAGACTAATTCTATCACCACTCCACGTAGACTAACGGACTAAGGTATTACGGACACATGGTGCAACCTGTGGCTTGGAGGTTGCCTCCCTAGCCCAGCCCCTGCAACGTACCATGTTCGCCTCCACAGCCTCTATAGTTGTGGCAGCTGCCTCTGCCGTTGGTGAAGGTCAGCTTCCACACTTTCATATCAGTTGGGAGACAGCATGCACTTTCGAGCGGTGCTTCAATGCTTTCCCTCCCAATACAAGTTGTATAAATCTTGAAAAGTAAATGAAGGGGTAAGTAATCACTACCTACCATTTATTCATACTTTAATACTTGTGCAACTGTCAAAAAAAAGTATAGAAGCACCCTCCTTTCATAATCATATTTTCCTTGTCAAGAGCCCGCATTCCAATTTGACTGTCCATCTTACATAACCTTTTTTTTCTGTAGTCTCTACGAGTGAATATTCTATTTTCAGTGCTAAGTTTGTGAAAATTAGCACAAAAATCTGCCTTACAACCTTTGCACCAGCATATGCATCTCCCTCCAATCATCCGAGAATTCCAAGCTTTGGAAGAGGCCTATGTTACAGGTGCTTGTATACTCATTTATTTCTCTCTTCTTTGTCCCTTTAATTTGTCTTGCTGAAAGCTTTTGTTTGAAATTGTATCGGTATATTGGAACATGTGATTCAATTGTTTGTGTTCGTTTATATTTATATATGGTGTCTGTGTGTGTAGGGGCTCCAAGAAAGAAGGGTGTGTGTGCAATATGTACAAGAGGCGTGTTTTAATTGATGGTTTCCCCCTATTTTGTTTTAAAATTCCAGTGGAACTGCATGAAATGTGGGGTCTTACGTACCAGTCGTACCCGTGTGTTTCTTTTGCTAGATCTCCAAAATGATTGAATGTAAAATCATATGGAATACAGTGCTGTCATGCAATTTCACCTAGCAGAATGTAATGTGGACCAATCATCTTTATGGAGCTGCTGGTAGGGTGCAGTGACTTACATCAAATATATATTCCCTTACATAGGGTGCAGATGGAGATAATTTTTATCCGACTAAAGGCTTTTGGAGCGAATATGGAAAAAGAGATATCCATCAGCATCCAGGAGGATGGGTGATAGATAGATATCATCTGCTTTGATTGCACCTTAGTGCCCAGTGCCATATGTAGAGGTACAAACAAAGCAGATAATTTCTGCCTGTGGGACCAATTGAAGGTTATTGAAATAGATATAGAAAGGAGAAATAGATATTTGGCACTAACTGTGTCCAACTACGAGAAAAAAATATGAAATATAATACAAGATTAGCGATATCCGTCCATATACACTTAAATTTCACCTTAATTAGCCTTACCCATGGTTCATGGCCAATTTCCTTTCATATTCACATTTTATTTATATTGTTCATGACAGTTAGGCGGTAAAACAGTCAGATTTTGAGATGTGCACATTTGGTAAACTTAGGCAGTATGTCTTCTCTCTATTGTCATTTCTGAGTAGCAACTTGTGAGTGATTTCGTTTCTTTTGAGAATATGTGAGTAGTTCTTTTCCTGTGATGTTATGTCAGCAAAAACTTGCATATGTATTCTTGGCAAGGTTGATCCGACTTCTAAATCAAACATGATAGGGATGTGTCTATATTAGGATAACATTGTAATAGCAAACTTTATTTGCTACACTTTTCATATTGCGTGACTTCTTTAGCTATGAAATTTGTGAGTCATATTTCTAAACCATGATGAAAATTACATAAGTTGCAAGTGAAAATCATCTGTCTTTTAATCCTATTGTAGAGCATGGGTGATTGATAATGTTGGTTACTTCATATTTGTATAGTTAGTATACGTCCGAGAATGATTTATAAATATTAGCTAGATTGTATTACAATGATATACAAATTTTAAATGTAATTATGCATTTAATGTGTGATATGTATTACAAAAAAGGTCCATTGCACGTGCAGGATTACTTGTTGGAACAAAGTTTCACATGCAAGAAACCATTTCAATCGCAATTATCTTTAAAAAATCTCTAATTTAAAATGATTAAACTAATATTGATTGGCATATCCTAGCAGCGGCATGTGCCAATAACATCGAGCAACGTAGAAGGCTATGTGTATATAGAAAACTTTTACAAAGATGGATTAACTTGCGCATCTAACACAATGTAAGGATGAAATTAGTGGCACACCAATCTTCCGGGGAATATTACACATTTTTGCACAAATCACACAAACCCCTAAAAAACACATGCCAATCCCTCTAAGTAGCTAGCTAGGGAATACAACCTTTTTATCAAGGAAGAGAATCTGTCTATATATTCTAATTGGAGTCTCTCTTTCGAATAATCCCTATATCAAACGTGTCTCCTAACTAATCCATTCTACTTTGTCCAGTAATTTTATTATGGCTAATAACATACTGTTATATGATACATGTTTATATGTGTAAGCATGGAGGACATAGTGAGGTAAGCTAATAACATACTATTATGTGATATGTACAAAGTTAAAATATACTAAAATTTAGAAATAAAGTTAAGAATGAATTTAATTAAATTAACAAGAAAGTCAAAGTAAAATTATAGGTACATTCATTGAAATTAATAATTTTAGTTATTTTTAATATATATATTCTATTAAAATTGAATCCTAATTAAATTAAATTTGAGACTAACCAAAATTGGATATGTACTAAATGTAAGTCCAAATGGAAGTTAAACACAAAAATATGGCACACAGCTTTAATTAAAATAAATACAAAATCAATATAGGAAAACTTAATAGTTGATTATTAATTTTGAAATATAGAAATTGAACATTTATGGAAGGCTATACCTCTTCAGTCCCTTTAATAAGAGGAATTTTGTGTAGGCATAATGGTTACAAAATCATACAACAGCTTTTAAATGGTTCATATTGATACAACAATTTAAGTTGTATAGTGTATGGAACACAAGATATAAATTGAATAATAAAAAATCAAATCCATCGTTAATATTATTTTTGAGTTAAATTACATGTATCAAATAAAATTATATCAAGATTAATATAAAATTGGAATATATAAACCCATATGTGGAATTAAATTTAATTCAGGCATAAAATTGAATCATATATAAATATAATTTGAAAATTTACAAAAATCCATAAAAATTCGAATATGGATTACCATTAAACCTAAGAAATGGATTTAAATTTGTAAAGTAATAACTCAAAATTGAAATTAAATTTAGAGAAAACATAATTCAAATTTTGAATTTAAAAATGCCATATATAAATTAGAATAAATGTACAGGTATTAAAATTGTAAATTGAAAAATTAATGGTCCCAAAAAAATTTCCAATGAAAGCATGTAAAGTTTATATAATTTCAGAACTTTGAATTTGTTTATGCAACTAGAATTTAAGTATGCAAAATGATATTATCTTTTTTATAAAATACGTATTAATGCGTACAAGGACAAGTGGTGGGTAATCACGACACGGAAAGTAGCATCCCTTCTTTTCCATAAGGATGAATTGTTGGTTCAAATCGGATAATCAATCAATAGGGAAAAAGGAAGGGATTACTGTAAGATGGAATGCTCGCGTCGGAATTCATTCTTATCGTTACGGTAGCCTAAGAGCATTCAAGGGCATCTCACTTTTCTTTTATGTTTGTTGATTGCGAATTGTATTATGTTAGAAGGAATCATCCTAACTAAATAAAAAAGTTTAAACATTGTACAGTGTTGTACTGGAACATGGAAGCCCATATTGCTAAGACTATTGAGATAAAGTTAAATATCCTAGTGAAAAATTTTCCTTCTCAAGGTTTTATGCTAATTTAGTTAGGAGTTGTGCATGCTCTTTTAACCAATAAAATAACTTGAAGCACATATATGTAGCATGCGCAGATGCATGGGTTGACTAGCACTAGCAGTATTACAGATTTTGTGTGCAATTCCCTTCGCCCTAAAAGTGTGACTGCCATTAGATATGTGCTGGGGAGAATTAGGTATTTAAATTAAAGAAATCGTGACTTTCTTCTCCTGGATATGGGTTTGCCTACCTTTGCCCACCCTTGTCTGGATATGGAGCTGGAAAGCAGCCATGGATCCTGCACTCTGGATGCCAAACCTGTCTTTCAATCTAACAGCTCCAGCAAGGTGCTTCTAAGAAAGCAAAGATAGGTGATAGCATCCATCGCCATCTTGTCCCCTAGGTAGCCACCTTTCGTTGTACCACCCTACTAACATCAAGATCATAGTTAGTTAGTAAGCTTGTTGGACAATCTACAAGCCATGGGGTTGGATGATCTAGATTATTAGATGTCGAGGTTCTTGGAAACTAACTACATACGTCATATATATATACCTCATCAAAAACGAAGATTTGGAAAATATCTAAGGTGCTGTTTGGAGCGCAAGAGTTTTACATGATTTTCGCAGGAATTTAACATAAAACCTTTCTATTCCTGCAGGAATTGGGAAAAAAATAACCATGCTTCCAAATAGAGTCTAATTTTTTTACTACATATTTTTTTCCTTCTCTTACAGTGGCTTGTTACGGTAGCTACGAGGAATATGGCGCTACAATTACCAGAGTTTGAAGTATCATGAGATCCTACCACGGGAGCTAACCAGAGATGTGGAGCACTAGCAAGGGTATATATTTTATTGAACAATTTTTTATAGGTGTAACATGCTGAAAGGAGTACATTATTGACAGGGTGATTGGACATGAAAGCTTGCTTCGTGGGCAGCAGGAAGTAGATAACCACGCGTTCCTGTCCCTACAAAGCAAGGTTGGATTTCCGCAAAAGTGAAAAAAAAAGCCTCATGGATCATAGCATTTCTGCCTAAAACCCTAGTTTTTTAAAATTATTTTTTGTGTCCTTAGGTTAAGCTCAATCTTCTCCGGTCTTCGTGAAATTATCAAAGAAAGCCATGTAAAATAACAAATGTAAGCTGAGATTGCATCCCTAGTTTGTTCTCTGCATTCAGATATGCTCTACTTTCGCCGAAGTGTTTTCTATAGGATGGTTAGATGCACATGGCACATATTTGGATATGATATCTTGTTAAAAGGTATACAAGTCTTGCTGCACATTCCTGATGTGGTTACAGAGGTCTTTGTGAAGACTGGAGTTTGTTTGATATTTGAGTACATGTTTTTCATCGTACGTAGGAGCTCTCTTGTATTCTCCTATAGTGAATTAATGATGCTTTCGATTCGAGACCTGCTGGACAGCGCTGCCGGGATTCCAGGAAACAGTGGCGCAATCCTGGATGCAGCCAGTCCAAAACGCAGACGCGTTGCTGAGGTTATATGTCAAAATGAGCAGAACAGCTAAAGCACTCAAGATTTGAAGGAGGAAAATGTTTACGACCATAGCGTTACAAACAGCTCTAATCCAGGTTACGATGGCGATCCTAGAATGCACGCAAGAAAGGCGTTCGCTTTCACACATCGAAGTAGAGCTACGTAAAATTCTAAAACACAAGCTGCTCGGCTTGGCGGCGATAAAGAAAACCAGAGCGAGACAACACTCAAGATTAACAAAAATCAGGCTGGGGGATGCCAACACACGTTTCTTCCATTTGATGGCCAGCTCAAGACGTCGGAGAAATGTTATTCGGGTCCTTCAAAGAGAAGACAGAGTAATGTTCGGACAACAAGAAAAATTAAATGAAGCTTACCAATATTTCAAAAAAGTGCTGGGAGATCATGGCATGAGGGACAAAGCGCTCCATTGGGAATCCTTGGGCTACATGGCAAGAGACCTCACTGACCTAGAGTACCAGATCACTGAAGATGAAGTGGCCAACACCATTAAAGAAATACCGACGCAAAAATCACAAGGACCTGATGGGTATATCGGTCTCTTCTACAAAGCGTGCCTCCACATCATCAAAAACGACCTAGTAGATGCAACCAGGGACTTCTTCAATCTCCGCCATGAAAACCTGCACAGGTTGAATAATGCAAATATTATTCTGCTCCCGAAAATGGAAAACGCGGACAAATTAGAATGTTTCAGGCCAATTAGCCTTGTCAATAGTTTCATGAAGATCATCACCAAGATTCTTGCTAATAGACTTGCACCGAAACTCACAGAACGCATTCAAAAGAAGAGATGCATCCACGACAACTTCCTCTGCGTCCAAAGAGTATGTAGACAACTACACAGAGACCGGAAGCCGGCGTTATTCATTAAGCTTGATATCTCCAAAGCTTTCGATTCGCTAAACTGGGCGTACCTCCTTGACGTGCTTCGGGCTTTAGGTTTTGGCAATAAGTGGCGCGAGTGGGTAGCTGCAGTGCTCAGGACCTCATCTTCGAAGATCTTGATCAATGGCCAACCAACGGATCCAATTAGACATGCGGAGGAGTAAGACAGGAGACCCGTTATCGCCATCTTTTCATCCTTGCAATTGATCCCTACAAAGGCTGCTTTCGGTGGCGGATGGATCGGTATTCTCAAGCCGGTACTTCCAGCAAAAGCGAGACTCCGATGCTCTCTTTACGCTGATGATGCAGCGATATTTTTAAATGCAGAGGTAGAAGAGTTGAAAGCCCTTACACGAATATTGGATACTTTTGGTGGATGCTCAGGACTAAAAATCAACACCTCCAAAATAGAAATTTACCCTATTAGATGCCGCGAGGATCTATTGCCAGTGCTACTTAATGCTTTCCCGGGGAAGCTATCAAGCTTCCCAGGAAAATACCTTGGGCTGCCACTTCACGTTAGACAGCTAAGGAGGACTGACACCCAGCCGCTGAGCGATAAAATAAACAACAGGCTTGCGGGTTGGAAAGGTAAACTGCTTTCCACAGCTGGAAGGGAGACCCTGGTTAACTCTGTTTTAACCTCACAACCAATTTACCATATGACGGTCTTCCCGGCTCAAAAGTGGCTAATTCGATGCATTGATAAGCTCAGAAGAAGCTTTCTCTGGAGGGGAAAAGAGCCGGCGCATTGCAGTGGAGGGCATTGCTTGATCAAATGGAAGAACACCTGTTTACCAAAAAATAAGGGGGGACTAGGCATCAAAGATTTGGAGCGCTTCGCCAGAGCGCTAAGACTGCGTTGGGTATGGTTTAGATGGAAAAACAACGAAATGGCCTGGACGGGGTTGGATCTGCCGTGCGATAAAACTGATGTTACTCTTTTCAACGCATCAACGATTGTTACCATAGGAAATGGTAAGCTCGCAGACTTTTGGAGATCAAGCTGGGTGGAAGGTAAAGCGTCGAAAAACATGGCACCTAACCTTTTCCAAATAGCTAGAAGAAAGAATATCTCCGTCCACCGTGCCTTGAAAAACAAATATTGGATCCGCTTCTGCACACCGGTCAACTCACAAGAAGAAATAAGGGAGTTCGTTTTGCTCTACGAGGCAATAAGTAGAATCAATAGAGATGAAGATAACGAAGATCAGATAACCTGGTGTTGGACCGCTGATGGACAATACACCGCTCGGAGTGCTTACCTCATTCAATTCCAGACTGTGTACTGCAAGATGAAGATGTGCCCGATATGGAAAGCGAGAGCCGAACCTAATTGTCGATTCTTCGCATGGACGCTTCTTCACAACAAAATTTTAACAGCAGATAATATACTAAAGAAAGGATGGCCATGCAATGCAACCTGTTGCCTTTGCAACGGACAACAGGAAACTCCGACTCACATATGTAAAGACTGCCCCTTCACTGCGCAAGTTTGGAGCCACCTCCTAAATTGGGGGAATTTGGAGTAATGCAAGAACTTGAGCCCTAATGGTTCGGTGTACGAGTGGTGGAGAAGAATTCGAACCCAATTTGACAAAGACAGAAGACGAGACCTAGATGGTTTTCTAATTTACTTCTGGTGGAATCTGTGGCTAGAGAGAAACCAACGCATTTTTCAAGGGAAGGACAGAACGCCAGAGCAAGTGGCCATATCGATCAAGGACGCAGTCCTAACCTATGGCCATGCCCTATCATGGAACCCTGCGGTTTAGTGCAGTTTAGAGAGGTGTCTTATTGTAATCTTTTTCGCGTGCCACATTCCTTTATCACCTCCTTTTTTTGGTTGTTCAAGTAGATTCCCCTTAGTAGTCGCCACGTGTGTTTACCTGTAAGGTTTTTTCACGGGGCTGGTTTTTTCCTTAAAAAATAAGCCCCACCATCCTTCTACTTCTATTAATACTATGTGCAGTAGCTTCTCGTGCTGCCCTTTCAAAAAAAAAATTAATGATGCTATTCCTGTTGTTTATTTTTCTTTCTTTTTTGCTTGAAACTTAGACGTATATACACAAACAAATTAGCAAGTCTTTCAGACAAAACAGGGTGCAACTACTCCACCTCCACGCTATACTTTTCATCGCCACCCCAGCGCGAAGACAGCGATTCGTTGTCGTACGCTACCACCTGATCGTCCGCGAATGATTGGACGACGCCGAGGCCGCGAGAGGGCAGCAAATCACGGCCTGACAAGGAGCAAACCCCGGATCAACGAGGGAATAATAACCCGCGGCACTCAGCTCACTGATTGAGCATAGGTGTTGCAAACAAAAGCAGAGCAGAGCAAAGCAAAGGAGAAGGTGAACCATCCATCAGTCAGATCATATCGACTAGATCAGACGAACTGATGGATCGGCCGCGAAAAAGAACGGCGCATGCCGCGGAGATAAGATGGACGGATGGAACCATGGTAGGCTGTAAAGCGTTTGCTGATGGGAGGAACAATGGAATATTTACTTCGTGTTCGTTGTTCAGCTACGATGGAAAGGGGGCACCACCAGTGGCGTGCCGGGTGTATGCACAGGCATATCATGATATTATTTCTTCGGTGGATCAAATTTGTTGGCCGAATCCATTTCGATTTCGATGATTTAGAATTTGTAAGCTTTTAGAACTATTTGTATTATATTTTTAACCATTGTCGAATGTATATAAAAGATTGAAGATGTTCTAAAGTTATTATATAAGATCCTGTACGTCGGCACTTTTGCCTCTAGCTGCGCTTGTGCGGCAAGCCTGATGGGAGCGTGAGATGCATGTCATGTCATGTGATGGCTTCTTCCTTTTTCTCGTGCAGTGTTGACAATTGGATAGGTTCTAGGTACTATTGTTAGTTCCTTCATGCGGCACCTAGCTTATGATTAGTTGCTTTTGTTAGGGTGCGTTTGGTTGGGTGTACGAGGGTGAACCGAACCGTCCCGTACAAGATTCAGTTCTGTTTTTGTGTTTGGTTTGTTGAACGGAACCATTTGGTACAGGATGAGATGGTACATATTCTTAGAATATTCCAAAAAGATGCTGCACTATCCCGTACGGAAAATTTGGCTGAACCAATCGGTCTAGGACAGGATCGTTCACTTGCACCATCCCTCAAACCAATCTCATCTCTCAATCCAATCGTATCCCTTCAACTAAACATCATCTTGTACTATCCTGTATCATTTCATTCAAACAACCAAACAAAATCTTGTATCATTCTATTCAACCAACCAAACACCTTCCATGTACCATCTCATCCAGGATCATCCCATCCATCCTGTACCATTCTATCCTATTTATCCTCGTACACCCAACCAAATGCACCCTTAATGTTTTTGTTTTAATTTTTAACAGTGTTTGACTGTTTGTTTTTCTATACGTTTGTTCTTTTTTGACCTGTCCTTCTGTGTATGTTTGACTTGTGGGGGTTCGGAAGTGAAATTTTGTACGAACTTTATTCGTATACGTAGTGAAATTTAAGAGATGTTTTTGCAGTAAGTTGAATAGTTTTTTGTCAAACACAGAATATAAGCAACAGAGACAGCTGCATTGCACATTACTGCAGAAATTCCTAGGATTAGAGTAACGAGTGAAAACAAAATCTTATTAAATTTCTAGGGGAATAGCAGAACTGTTATATTCTTATTGAAGGGCCGTGGTGTTGGCCATCATGGTTTCAAAAACGTGAACTTAAGCTAAATTTAGGTATATTTGTTGAAAATTTCAGTTTTATGGTATATACCCATGTGTAACAATTCAAATAAAACGCATACTTTAAAAAATATACTCGAATTCAAATATTTTAAATGAATTTAGAACATGCTTTTGCAGACGTATATATATAATGATCATATACCTACAATAAACCTACAATATAAAAGGCAACTCCAATTTGAATTTTAGTTCAAGCTTGTTTGAACTAATTAAACTCGATATCCAAAAAAAATCCAAAATTTTTCACGCATGATACATAAAGGAAAAAACAATTTTAAAGCATGATACCCAGACATTGTGGTGTCCTAATTAATTATAATACATACATATAAGCCTTTTCTATATTCCCAGGAGTATATACTCCCACTTCCACTATACAACTTAAACGAACATATTATACTCATCTATCACTTTCAGTATACTTAAATACTAATTCTAGGATACTCCAATACGTCATGGTTGAAAAAATCTATCGGTGCTCTTTATTTTTGCTATATATCTTTTTTTATATGTAAAGGAAGTATGCATACAAATTATGATATAAAAAGTGGACTTTGATGAGATTTTTTATGGAACTCACTTCAAAGTATCTTATAATCATCATTAGAGTATGCTCAAAAGGATAAAGAGGTATAAATTTTTTGTTACGTAATATATGAGAAGTGAAAGTACACACTCCATATGTATGGAATCATTTTCCTATATCTCTCAACGTGTGTGTGTGATGGAAAGCTTCAGTTTTCCATGAGCGAATATACAAAGTTAGAACCGGGTTACGCAGGAACATGGAGGCACCCGGAATCACACAAGATCCCTGACGAGCCAAAGCATGTGCAACTTGATTACAATGACCGATAACAAAACTCAACCATATGAGCAGGAATTTTCCTTCTCTAAAAATGACTCTGTGCATTAGTTTCCTTCCAGAGCTTGCTTCAGACTGAGTGCATTAGTTTCGACAACTATGCAGCCAGTGCCCAAGTCGACAGCGAACTTCAGTGCCTCTGCTTCCGAGTGGAGAGCATCCTGTAAAATTAACAGTTACTCCATAGCTGTGACTTTAAATTCACTTAAAAGGGGAGATGATTAGTCCTTTTACTAGTCGCAGCTCCTCAGGAAAACTTGATTGGCCACATTGGTTTATAGAATTCTAGTCTGATTTAATGGCTACGAATTTACTGACGATATAGCCTAACGATATTCTTAGTTCAACTTTATCAGTTGGCTGATCCATCCAGTGTAATCGTGATTCATCATCTCCAACGTAAATGATCGTATTTTTCTAAAAAAAGAAGAATAGAAAGCAAGGAACTTGTTGCCGTCACATATTGGTAGGCAAAATAGTCGGTAAAAGTATTTTCTGATATTTGATGTAAATAAAGGAAAAGATTGGGAATTGCCAGAAATCGAAAACAAGCATTGCCCACACTAAGAAGCCTATAGAAGATATTGACTAAGGAAACACTTATGCAAAGAAGGAAATCATCGACATGAAATTGGAAACGAGGAGATTTGATGACGGACAGGGACTCTATCTAAAAAAAGGTTGAGCCGACACAAAGAGGGAGACTTGAAGCACACTCTAAGGCTAAGTCAACTGTTTTGAGCCGACACGAAAAGGGAGACTTGAAGCACATTCTAAGACTAAATCGACTGTTTTAGGATATAAAAACCCTATAGCGGTTAACGGAAAAACATGCACACATCAACATTTACTACCTTTTTGCATATATTTTTCTTATACTTAGGAGTAGACTGTAGCCAATAGAATTTTGCTTTTGTAATTCGACTTTGATCAATATTAGTTCGTATCAACGTGGTGATCAATCTGTGAGTTACACATATCCCTTGTTCCAAGTTTTTGTTGCTGTTCATTATTGCTTTGTATCGATGTTTCGTCCATGATTGACTTTTTTCAAGTTTACCTATTGTTAACTTTACTGATTTGTTAGAAAATCAGCTAGCACATGGCATGCACTAGTAGAGAGCAAGCGTGTTGCTTCTATTAACAATTTTCTGACGGCAACAAAACTATATAACAGTAGTAAGAAGAACAGAGTTTACGTAAAGGGGAAAAAAGATCATTTGAAATAAAACTGTCTTCAAGGATAAAGAGAAGAAATCATCCAAATAGTTCCGTCCATATTATCATATTTACTTATAAGTTCAAACTTGCAGCTTGGAGTGTGCTTAATTATCTGTATCTAAATGATCTACTCTCCCGCTATGTACACAGTGTTAGAAATGTTGGAGTAACAGCCATTTCCATTCTGATGCTATGTCAAAGGTGAAGGGATTGCATGAGTACACCACAAATATCAATTTGAAAATATCTTAAATTAAATTTAATACATAAATTGGAATACTACCTTAGTTCTTTTTAAAGTAATGTTTTTGACTTTTCACATTTTACGAGATATGATTTTGATCATTGCTTTTTGTAACTTTATTTTATTATTATATGCTAATAAAATTATAATATTATGAAGGTATTTCTAACGATAAATCTAATGATACAGTTTCCATATAGCCAATTTAGATACTTTTAAACATATTAGTGCCATCAAACTTTTTAGGGTGTCATGGCGCAGATTCTAAGGTGTCACTTCCATCTTTTAGGAAAAATGGATTTGCAAATTACAGAAAAAAAGAAAGTTCAATACAAGTCTATAATTCTTTTAAAAGATATCTGAAGTGGATCGCATGTCTGAGAGGGGCTGAATTGCGATTCCTTTTTAGAAAGGCTAAATTAAAAATCAAATCATTTCTAGCCCAACCTAGGTGTCAAGGGTTTCTGGTGAAGTTGAGCAACCCAGTTTCAACGCTACACAAGTCACTGCTTCCCTAAGCTGGCTGTGTCAGATCTCATATAAGAAGCTCACTAGTGAGCTAGAAAATGAAATACAACAAAGTAAATATGAAAACATAAAAGAGATAAAAAAAACAAAACTAATTTTTTGCCGAGGACTCAGATTCGGGGACCTTCCCTACTCGTTGGAGCAATCTCGCAAGAATATCGTTCCGACTTGATACCGTGCAATTAATCAAGCTATCTACTTGTGGTGGTCCTTCGCTCCAAATAGGTGGACTCTGAAACTTCACAAGCCTCTCAATGCCTTTCACAAGCTCTTCTAAGAAAATTCAGTGAGCCAACTCCTCCAAACTGTATAGGAGACACCGATCACCAAGAGTAATAAGGCCAAGACGGTCACTTGAACCTAGCTAGGATAAGCAAATAAAAGTGATGTACAAACTAAACTTATCTATCCTCTCTCTCGATCTCTCAAATTTTTTATCAGACCCTTGAACACCCCTAAGTGTTTGTTATAGCTTTAGAGTCTAGCAAGAGTACTAGAATGAATGCCTGCAACCTCCATAAATAGACCCCTATTCAATAACTAGCAGTTTGACGTATTTTCTAAAAAGTTACAAAAGACCCAGATAATCCTCTTGGACTCGGATCGTTTCCCTAATTTCATTTTCTAAGGGTTTCAACAGTCTTTTTTTTCGAACGTTGCACATACCTAGGTCGATCGGCCCCACCCTGTGAGCTAACAAAACATTTTTGGGAGATGACTGACAAAATTAACATGTCCTAGAATAAAGGTCTTGGCATTGATTCTAAACAAGACTAAGCCAATTTATAAGTCATGGATCACATACAAACTGAAGCTAGTTCTTCAGTCATGGATTGCACACCAAAACAAAAGGTGAGATAGCAAGATATGATGATTGCAAGAAGATAATGGCGCGTGCATATCCAGCACTAATCATAATGGAGAGCTTGATGGAAGGGAATCATGAACGAGCTCAAGGCTTGTCTGCTCGGCATCTAGCTCTAATGGTAGTGGTAGTCATCTTTGAAACACCTCCAAAAATTCAAAATGGCTTTAATTGGATTTATTTGAATTTTATTTGATTTGTTTGGATTTTATTTCTATTTATTTCAGTTTTATTCGAACCCTTTCCGTTTTTGGAAATCCCCACGGAATCCCGCTTTCCCTTTTTGGCCTCCCCGTTTTCCCCTTTTGCCGGCGCCTTCGGCCCGCGCCGCCTCCACCTCCTCTCGCTGGGCCATGCCTTCGCCCGCCAGTCCTCGCTTAGCACTGCCCGGCTTCGCCTAGCCGCTTGGCACGCCGCACTCCGCTGCCCAATCCTCCTCACCACTTGGCTCACGACGCGCCCCTCGTTCCGTCTGGTCCATCACCCGGTCCATCCTGCGCCTCCCGTTCCGCCCAGACCGTCTTCTTCCCTGGCACCATTGTCAACGCCGCCGTCCCGTCGCGCTTCATTTTCACCACCCAACCGCTCCGACCCGTCTTCTCCCCTACCGACTGCTCAGAGCTTTGCCCTGTCGCCTCGCGCACCTGCTCCGCCACCTGCTCGGCCCTGTGGCCACTCCGTCTGGCCGTTAGCCACCGTAAATCCCTCAACGGCCACTGTCCTCGCTCCGCCTCGCCTCGCCATTATAAATACTGCTTGCCCCGCCACGTTCTGCCTCGCCCCAGTCTCGCCGAGGTGAGCCGCTTCTCCCCCTCCACTCCATTCGGCCTCTCGCGCTTTCTTCCGCCCGCGACAAGCTCTTCGTCCCCAACGCCGGCCGCTCCGTCGCCGCCCCCCTCGCGCAGCTCCCCTCTCTCTGTCTCGTGGGACCATGCCATCAGCGTGCCCGCCCCCACTGCCAATCGGGCCCCGCCCGTTAGCACCATCACCCGCCTGGGCCAGCCCAGTGTGCTAGGCTACGCCGCACTATCGCCCGAAAGGCTGTGGGCCATGCGGTTCACTATGCGGCCCAATTCAAAATAGCTTTTCCATTTTATTTTTGATTTTTGGGTTTTGATTTATTTAAAATCCGAAAAATCAATTTAAAATTCTAGAAAATCCCCAAAAATCCCAAAAATCCAAAAATAGCGAAAAATACATATTCTTCACCCGTTCGAGCTGCTGAGTCCAAAAATGACCTCTGTTGCACCATATCAAGTTCAAAAAATTCCCAAAATACCCCTGAACCCTTTCTCCAGCCATTTTATCTCCATTTTCTTTTTCGTTTTCTTTCTTTGAATGTTTGTATTTGTTTATTTACTGGAATTGTTTTTTCGCCCTAGATCCGACTTTAGAGCAGCCCTTGGAGCACTACTCGGAGCCGGAGCCATACGTGGAGCTGCTATAGGAGCATGAGCTATTCGGAGCCGACCACGACTATAGCGCCTTCTGCCTAGGAGAGCCTTCGACCTCGCAAGGTAAGCTGCACCCCCTTGAACATGTCGATCCCATTTTCCATATAATTACTATATATTTTGCTATTGCATCATTGTCTTCTATTAGGGAACTAAAAAGGAGCTAAGTTGGAATGACTTGAGTAGTTAAAACCCACTCCTTTTTGTAAAGCCATGTTGATTATGCCATATTCAATTGTTAACCCTAGGTTATCATTATTGAACCTCCGTAGATTAGGTATAATAATCTTTCATAATTACGAACTATTGTTCAAAACCCCCGAGTCATGACTCGGGGCGCATTTCAAAAACTTCTACGGTTAGGGGGACAGTGTTGGGCGGACCACAGAAGGTGGATGCTGACCCAACCCCCAACCGATGACAAGCCCAAGTGTGGTCTGGTGATGGGTACAGTGGTACCAATGTTGTGGTGTATATTGGGCTGTGTCTTCGGCATTTAAGGATTAGCCCTCTTGAGCAAAGTAAATAACTTCAGTCCTCTCTCAACCATAAGTTGGGCTGGTCAACCTAGAAAAGATTGAAGCCATCGAAGGCATGCGACCACCTAGCTGTGTAAAGGATGTCCAAGCTTTGACCGGACGAATGGTAGCTCTAAGTCGCTTCATTTCCCGGTTAGGCGAGCATGGATTGCCTTTCTTTAAGGCACTCCGCAAGTATTATGGTTTCATCTGGATAGAAGAAGCGAACCGTTCTTTTGAGAAGCTAAAGCAGTACCTGTCCAGACCACCCATCCTGACCATACAAAGGTCAGGGGAAACCTTGCTGTTATATTTGGCGGCAACCCCGCAGGCAGTAAGCGCAGTCTTAACGGTGGAAAGGGATGGAGTGCAGCGACCAATCTACTACATTACGAAAGTCTTGCATGGACCAAAGGAGCATTACCCCGAGGTCCAGAAGCTCTTGTACTCGCTGTTCATGGCCTCCAGAAAGCTACGAAGCTACGACACTATTTTCAAACCCACAAGATCATGGTCCTGACCAACTTTTTGTTTAGGGAGATCCTAAGAAATCAAGACGCCGGTGGCTGAATAGCAAAATGGGCCATGAAGCTTGCCGAGTTTGAGATCCAATTCTCAACTCGCATGGTGATCAAGTCCTAGGTTTTGGCAGACTTTGTAGTAGAGTGAACGAATCCAGCACCACCTGCTACCGAGCTCGACAGATCTGAATAAGGTCGTTGGAGCATGTACTTTGATGGGTCTCATGCCTATGGGCGCTCGGGGGCTGGAGTTGTGCTAGTTTCCCCCCAAGGAGAGCAACTCCAGTATGTCATTCAATTGCACTTTGCCGCGACCAATAACGCGACTGAGTATGAAGGCCTATTGGCGGGGCTATGAGCATGAAAAGCGCTCAGAGTCTAGCGACTGACTGTAAAAGGTGATTCACAATTGGTTGTCAATCAGGTTAACAAGGAGTATCAGTGTTCCGATAACTCAATGGCGCTTTACCTAGTTGAAGTGAGGAAGATAGAGAAGTACTTTAGGAATTTCAAAGTACTCTACATCTCCAGGAAGGATAATTCCCTGGTCGACCAACTCTCAAAGCTCGGTTCCTCCCAAGATTCCGCTTTGACAGGAGTGCTCGTTGAGCACTTGTACAAGCCCTCCATTCCCTTTGTAGAGGAGGCACCAGAGGCATGCGGTAACATCTCTCTTCTCGAGCATGGTGCAAATTGGATGACGTCATTCATCCAATATCTTGCACATGGGACACTGCCCAAGGAAGAAGCTGAGCGTTCCCGGCTTATTAGGCGATCTTCTCTTTACAAATTGATCGAGAGCGCCTTATACCACAAAGGAGCACTAGGAGTCCTCTCCATGTGCATATCTCAAGAAGAGAGCAAATACCTTCTTAGAAATATCCTTGAAGGAATGTGCGGGGCTCACTTGTCTTTCAAAACACTTGTAAGCAAGGCCTGTCGATTGGGTTATTATTGGCCAACAGCCTTAGCTGATGCTCGCTCGATTGTGACTACTTGCAAGGCATGCCAGTTTCATGCTCGCAAGGTCCATCAGCCAGCATACATGCTTCAAACCATTCCTCTATCATGGCCATTCTCGACTTGGGGAGTCGATATACTCGGACCATTCCTCCGAGGTCAGAAGGGCTGCAAGTACTTGCTCATGGCTATTGACACTTTCACTAAGTAGATTGAAGCCGAACCCGTGTTGACTATTTCGGCTCAAGCAGTCAAGAAGTTTTTTTTGCAGCAACGTGGTGACACGCTTTGGTGTTCCCAACCACCACATCATCACAGACAATGGCACTCAGTTCACCAGTGAGCTGTTTTAGGCCTATTGCGAAGACATCCGGATGAAGGTCTGCTTCGCCTTTGTAGCACATCTGCAAAGCATTGGAGCAGCCAAACGAGCAAATGGGCGGATAATACAAGGGTTCAAAAAGAGGGTTTTCAAAAACCTCAATCAGCATGGTCAAGCGTGGGTGGACGAGCTTCCTTCTGTCCTTTGGTCAGTTCGCACTACGACAAGCCGAGTTATGGGTGAAACCCCTTTCCAGCTTGTTTACAGTGTAGAGGCCATCTTGCCCACTGAGATTGTGTTGGGTTCTCCAAGAGTGCACCTGGACGACAGCATCGACCAGGAGGTTGAGTGTCTCCTAGACCTAAACCTCGCTAAGGAAACACTCGAATGAGTTTTGCTTTGATCCGTGGTTTACCTACAGGCTCTTCGTAGGCACGTGGCCAAGTCAGTCCAACCAAGGACCTTGCAAGTTGGTGACCTCGTCCTACATCAAATTCAGGACTTGTCGAAGGCCAACAAGCTGACCCCAGATGGGAAGGTCCTTACACGGTTGTCTCAGCAGCACGCCCAAGGGTTGTTCGCCTAGCAATGGAGAATGGTCGGGTGCTCGCCAGCACCTGGAACGTCGATCAATTACGTAAGTTCTTCGTTTAAGTTTTCATTACTACTTACTCTGCGCAAGATTAGTGGATTTTTTTTATAAAATTCGGTTCTTTCGCCCCCGTGGTTTTCATTCTTTCCAAAATTTTGTGAATGTCTTTGAAGTCCCTGCCTATTGGTAAGTCGACTCAATCTCGCACAAGGGCACACTCTCCTTCTCACGATCTTTGATGATGGGATGAGCGCATGCGGGCAAGAACATTCGCTTCAATCGCATTATCCTAAGGTTTGGCTAGCATGTGCGAGAGCGATCAAAGTGCCACGACCAATGTTGGATCACTAAGCTCGCCACCAGAGGTCTCAGTCGACATACGTCGATTGTTGTCCGCAGTAGTTCTTCGCTGCATGTTTTACAATCGCATACAGACACCCTCTCGGTCGGTCCGGAGTTCTAGTTCGATTCACGCGTGCTCAGTCGTCGTATGCTTTGTCGAGCGCGTATCTCTCTCTCCCGACCCAATCCGGAGTTCTAGTTCGATTCGCAGCTTAGGAGCATGGATCAAGACGCTCGGGGAGTTAAGTCCGTGCGCGTATCTCTCTCTCCTGACCCAATCTATGCTCGCAACTCGGAGAAATAGTGTTGGGTCGTTAAAGGAAAGAGTGCGCAATTTTTTCTAACTCTCCTGTGAACAAGCTCGTGCTTGCAACTTAGGTGCACGACCTTCATTCACAACGGGGGCTTAGTAAGGATGAACTATCGTGTTTCGTTCCTTACCATCTTTGTACGATATCTTTTTCATTCTACTCATTTTGTTTTATCTGTTTATGCAGGCATTCATTGGCAGAAGAGACAAATAAAAAAATTCCAAGCAAAAGTGGAAAGTCAATTTCCCAAAAGTCATTCCTTTATTCATTCAAAGATCAAAAAGATTGCATGAAGTGTTTTACAAAGGGGGATCTCCACTGAGCTTCGCTTCTTGTAGGGTTGAGAGTTCTTCCCTCGCCTCATCAAGTTTGGCTTCACGCTCAAGCACCCACCGCCGGGCGTCGCACCCCTCGCGGGCTTCTTGGAGGAGTCGCCTATCTTCTTCCTTGCACCGGTTGACCACCTTGATGGCCTCTCGTGCGGACTTGCTTAGCTTCTTCTCCAAGGCCGTAGAGCATTTCCGCTCTTGTTCGAGCTCCACCTTGGCTTGGAAGATTTACTCTTTGCAATCCATGGTGTATTCTTCAGATTTGCACCGCATCTCCTAGTGTGAAGCTTTGAGATCGGCCAGCGCTTGCTCGAGCTCCGCTATTTTAGCGTCTTGCTTGGCGTTGTGCTTGGCCACGACCTCAGGAGGAACGATCGCTGCTTTGAAGTCTACCATGGTCGCTTCAAGCACCTGCATGATAGAAGATTTTTAGTTCCTGCTCATTGGAAAAGAAAAAAAAGCTCTAAGGCAGCTATTCTTACCCAGCGGAGTCGAGTGCACAAGTTTTCCCTAACTTGCTTGGTGATGTCTTCCGACCGAAGGTCAGTGAGTGCTTCCGCTGCGCCCTCCAGCTGGGGGAGATCATTTTCCTCCCAAGCATGCACTTCGCTTGGGGGCTCCTTATTCTCCCCCGGAGCATGCGCTTTGCTCGGGGGCTCCTTATTCTCCTCCCAAGAAAGCATTTCACTCGGGGGCTTCGCGCCTTCTTCCCGAGTAGGCGCTTCGCTCAGGAGCGTATGGTCTTCACCTTGATCCTGAGCATCTGACATACTTGGGGGTGCGATGTACTCCTCCCGGGGAAGTTGGCCTTCCTGGAGAGTTGGTCCTTCCAGGTCTTGAAGCTCCACGGCTTGTTGGTCGTGGTAGGCGTTGGCGGCGAGGTCTTCCACTATTACAAGGTTGGCGGCAAGGACAAGCTCTTTCTCCACTACATAGTCGAGGATTTCATCAGCCATTTGCCCAAAACCCATAACGCCCCTATGAGATATCATGCCCACGTCGATAGAGTGGGGTTAGCTCGGACGCACAAAACAAAGCAAAAAGAAGAAAAGGGAGGAATGGAGAAGAAGAACTACCTTTGTTGAGCTTCTCGCCATCATCCTCGGCAGCCTCTGTCTTCGCCACGGAAGTTGCATCCGTGGAGGTCCGAGCTCCGACAACAAGCTCGGATCTCTCCGCAGCTGCACGGTTGGCCCTCGCAATCAAAAGGTCGACCTCGTCTAGATCGACCCCCTCCAAAGTTGGCCCCAGGCGCCTTGGTGGTGTGCCCGGCAGCACCCGACACTTCACAAAGAAGGGCGCCAGGTCTTCATCCTCTTCCTCGAGCTCTCCTGCCGAAGAGCCCAAAGTTTCCCGCACCAGTTGGGCTTAGAGGGCTGCGATCTTTCCCTCTAGCTCTTTGCACGTGGAGTCTTCTGTCGCCCTTGCTCACCTCGCCTGCTTCGCGAGCTGGTGCAAGCGAGTCATTAAACCCGGGTTTTGCTCAGTGTACTCTTTCAGCCATTTCTTCAAGTCTCTTACCTCTATTTTATTGGCATACTCCAAATGCCGCCGAGGAGGGCTCTTGCTCGAGTTGCTTGTCTCTTAGGGAGTCGGGCAGAGGGTGGCAGTGGCGGTGGCGCTTGCCCCTCGCCTTCTTGGTCTTGGCGGCGGGGATGGCTCCCCCTTGGTCGCGCGTCAATGGCTTAAGTTCGGCCATTGCGGCTTCAAGGGCAACCTTTTTCTGTCAAGAGGAATAAGAAACGTCAAAGGTGCTCGGGACATCTTCCCTCGAGTATGACTTGCTACGTTACTTACCACGTTGCACCGTTTGAGCACGTTCTTCGGAACTTGACATCCATGCTCAAGCTTCTTGCCTTTTGGAGTGCCGAACATTTCGGCAACTCGCTTCTTGACACAGGTCGAGCTCAGGGCTGCATTCGACCAGCACAAGCATTAGTGCGAGCAAAATTATGTATGAAGAACAGAAGTTACCTATACAATTTCGGAGGCTTACCCAAATCAGCATCCCGGGTGAGGTCTTGCCACCCCGAGATTTCGTAGAAGGGATGCTCCCTCCTCTTCAGCGAAGATACCCAGTTCCTAAGGTAGTCCTGGGCAACGTCCCGACCAGTGAGCCTCATGTTCGTGAGTTCACTGATTGTCATTAACACCCGCTCCTCCTCAGCTTGCACGGGGGGGGCGCAGGGTGTCAATATCCAGAGTCGCCTCTCTAGTTAACGGAGAGTGCTTCTCTTCACCTTCTTCAAATAGAACCAATACTTGACCCAACCCGACACTGAGTCCTTGAGCGAGAAGCTCGGAGACTCGTATGGTCGGTTAGACCAAAGGCAAAAATAGATGCAGCTGACGGGAAAGGTCCCATCGATGTGAAACAAGGAATAAAAATAAAACAAAAGGTTTGTCATGGGCATGGTGCCCACGTATCCCTCGCAAAGATGCGAGAAGATAACCAGAACAAGGATGGAGTTGGGGTTAAGATTGAAAATCTTGCACTCGCATTGGGCGAGCACGGATTCAAGGAACTCACTTTTGGGCGTCCTTAGCCCGTTGATGGAGTACAGATCGCAGGAAACGATCTCCCCTTTCCGCAGCACTGGAGTATCCTCGCCGTTAGGAGCTCGCCAGGACCCCGCTTCAAGATAGCCAAGATCCTCGAGCATTTGAAGCCTCTCCTTGCTGATCTTGCTTGCGCTAAACCTCGCCATGGATTTGGTGGAGGAAGAAGGTGCAAGAGTGGAAAGTTCGGGACTTAAGAAATTTTGGAGGCTTGAATGTGAGATGAGGATAAAGGGTTTCTCATCACTGTTCCCGCCTTATATATAGGGGCGAAGAAGCCGAACGGACACAACCGTTTAGAGGCCAAAAGTCACTCCCGCTTGTTCATGAACTGGCGCGTAGAGGTGCAATCTTCGAAACTGTCCAATAAAAGCGCGGTTCCCAAAAAACTGTCCAAACTGCTCCCGCAAGGCTTCACAAAAAAGGAACCGCTGCGACCTTTGACACTTCCTTGCCCAAGCATCTCTTGGTCGGAGACCGAGCTGGTAGCTCAACTCTTGTCAACCATGCTCGTCCGTGAGTGGACATTGCTCGGATGCTACAGTAGTACTTCGCTGCAAGATTCCAATCCCTCCATCGAGTTTGAAGGCTCAAGGGGAAGGCCCTGCCAAGTAGATTTCCACTTAAGCCTCGGGGCTAGCTGTCGGGGATTGGATAATTTCCGTAATGACCAATATACCCTGGCAGCCAGCTTTGGCTGACCATACATGCCCTTGGATGGTGTCCCCAAGGAGTACCCTTGAATAGTCTAGTTAGTGGGTCCGCCCCGACCATGCCCAAGCTTGTCCCCGAGCATGTGTCATAAATCCCCGAGCATGCTTGCTCGGGAGCACGCAACGGTCGGTAAGAGCTGAGGGGAATTCCCGAGCATGATCAAAAGATCATGCTCGGCCCATAATGACGGCGTGGCGATAATTATGCCATGATCTAAGACCATTACACCATGATCTGTGACCATTATACCCACGACGGGGCGTGGCGAGAATCAAGGGTGCAGTTACAACTACAATTAATGCAGTAATTGTGCATTATTCGGCTGTAGTTATTTCGAGCATCTATAAGAACCCCCCGGTAGTCCGGTAGGGGAGAGGGGGAAAAGAGAAGGAAAAACATACTGTCATATTGTCACATTGTGGCATTCGAGCTGTTCTGTAAGAGCAGCAATAGTGAGATCACTGGACGTAGGGTTGTCATCTCCATCGTGAGAGGCCCGAACCAGTATAAAATCCTTTGTCCATTGTCTTCTAAGCATCGGATCCTAAGAGCATTCTTCGAACGCAAATCCTTCATGGGAAAAGGGCTTTAGTTGATCCCTCATTCAACAAGTAAGTTCGGCGGGGACTTGTTTCCCAAACGTCGACAGTATGCCTTCTCCCAAAATACTATAGGCAACCAACAAGAAGTAAACCCTAGAAAAGCTCAACGTTATAATCCTCGTAACTTGCAGTGAAGTACACATCTTCAAGGATGTTGCTTTCTTCGCCCATTGAGCTAACAATTTAGGCAAAACTGGGTATTTTGTACTCTGCAAAACTTGTAGTATATTGCAAAGTATAGTAAATACAAGCTATGTCAAGAAGGGGCTACTAAATTCATTTGTATAAAGCGAAATTGAAATATGAATATTAAGTATTAGACTGTAAATGGAATTTGTAAGAACAATTTAACAGATATGTAAATAACAAGTATGAATAATATAATGTAACAATTCACAGTCCTCTGTAATTGTAAGTATCGAACCATCCCTTGCCATCTCTTAGCATAATAACTAAAATAACTTTTCACAATATTTCCAACTAAACCTTTTTTTTTAAAATACAAAATTTCTAACTAGCGTCAATGCACCAAGTCTCTTAAAACTGCTAGCATGGCTTTTTTAAAAGTTTTACACTCTGCAAAGGTGCACATCTTTATCTACAAGACATGACCAACCCTGTTTGCCACTATATTCGCGCTTCCTTTAGCGTATGGCTAAGAGGTCATGATATGAACCGTTACATTACCTAAACCTATCTTTGCACCAGCTCGGTAATGTCAAACCCTTGCTATGGCGGTGAAAGATATTTGTACACTCTGTATCAACGAACAATTATATACCCTGTCGTGCCACTTCCCTATAACAAGGTATGCACCGTCGTATCGACAGACATTATTCCCAACATCTTGGTGAGGGCACCCCTTCGAGCAATCCGTTTCAGAAAGCTCGTACTACTTCAGCTTTCCAATGTACAAAGCTAGACCTAATTAACTTAATTGCTTAAGGTTATCTCCATAACATCACTTATACAACACTATGTTCAATCTTTAATTCGATTGAGGTGAGAACACTCCTCCTACACTTGTGCAAGTCCCATGTACTTTCGGTTATTGCTATATCTCACTCGTGTCAAACAATACTTTTGATTTTTATATCAAAATACTAGCAACAACTATTCTCATCATGTCCAAAATTCCAAATTTTAAAGGAACACTATATGGAACCATTCGTTATCCCATTTCCAGAGCATGGTCATAAACTTGTAACGAAGAAATAATCAAGAAAACAAAATTATAAAAGTCACACACATGTCCATCACAGCTAATGTAGAAAATTTGGGCACCAAACTAAAAAATATCATAAATCTAGGGCATATATGGGGTGAAAGAAATACTATAACCGTGGCAAAGAAACAGGGATGAACAGACCATCAGAAATCCCACAAGAACAAAGTTCACATTGAACTGTTAGCCAAGATTCTCAACGCCACGGCTCTAAACACCTTCACATCAAAATCGACCTATCGCCCAGGAGCATGGAACAAATGCCCTAAATAATAGTTGAAATAACCCCAAAAAAACTGCCAAATTACCAATTAATACAAGATCATGAAGCAAACAAACATCGCCGCTATCCGGTGAAATACAAGCATCAACAAAGTAAAGCCAAAAATTCGACGCATCCGTTAGGTAAAATTTTCGCAAAAGGAAAGAAGCGAAGGAACAGAACCATGCAACAGTTTTCTAAAATCCTAAGACTCAGAAACACGACCAATCACAAGGAATAAAGAAACCCCATTGTAGAGCTCTAATTAAGCTGCACACGGAATAATCCGCGAGGCGAAGGCTCGCCGGAGTAGGGAAGAAGAGGGGACGACGAGCACGTTGGGCAAAGGACGAGTAGGGTGGAGGAGTTTTCACTGCTTCAGTATTCTTTCAAAAATAATACCCTCTTAATATTTATTTTAAATCTTTTTTTGAAACTAATCGACGAAAAAAAATTGCAAAAATGTCTCGCGTCGCCCCAGTATGGGGCGAGAGGTGGCCATCTAACGGCCGAAATCTGTCGGCCATAACGGCTGGGATGCGTGGCGCCCGATCGCCCGCTGCTTAGGCGATCACCCGAGTCTTGGGCGACAGGCAGTATTTAAAAGCTGCCCGACACCCGTACTGTGCGCATTTCGCCCGGGCATGCGAGAGCATTCGGCAACGAGCGCAGGAGGAGGAGAAGAGGAGAGGAGAGAAAAAGAAAGAAAAACAAGAGAGGAGAGGAAAAAAAGAAAGAAAATTGAAGAAAGTAGTTTCGTCGTATTTACGGAGGTAAGTTCAAATTTTATTTGCAAATAATGTATTAGGCAATATTTAGAAATATTAGGATTATGTAGTATTTAGTAATTAGAAATGTAGAAATTTAATGTAATAGAAATATTAGGCAATATTTAGAAATTTAATGTAGTATTTAGTATTTAGAAATATTAGGATTGTGTAGTATTTAGTATTTAGAAATGTTGAGATTTAATGTAGTAGAAATATTAGCCAATATTTAGAAATTTAATGTAGTAGGATTGTTTAGTAGAAATTTTGTTTAATATTTATTTTTTATTTAGTAGTACGATTGTCTAGTATTTAGAAATATTAGGATTGTGTAGTAGATCCTAGATTATTTAGAAATGTTGAGATTCAATGCAGTAAAAATATTAGCCAATATTTAGAAATTTAATGTAGTAGAATTGTGTAGTACAAATTTAGAAATTTAATGTAGTAGAATTATGCAAATAATGTATCAGGCAATATTTAGAAATGTAATGTGGTAGAAATTTAATATTATGATGAAACATGATAGGCTAGCCATATGTTGCGTAGGTAATGTTCCGAAAATTGCGACGTAGAAATTAAAAGAAGTATGATATATTTAGAGTCGGATTTCTTAGTATGATCACCACACGTTTTATATATTACATTTTAGAGTAGTATTTAAAAACATTGTAGGCTAGCAACATATCGTACGTTGTCAGGCACCGTGCTACGTTAGAAATTAGTAGAGTAAAAAAATTTAGAAATGTCAGGCACCGTTAGAAATTAGTAGAGAAAAAAATTGACAATATAATGTAACATTTTGATGGTAATGCATGATGTGGTTAGATGGAGAACTGATAAATTTTTCGGTCCGACGTTGTAGGTAGCATGT
Source organism: Guadua angustifolia (assembly GCA_036346375.1). Lineage (NCBI taxonomy): Eukaryota > Viridiplantae > Streptophyta > Magnoliopsida > Poales > Poaceae > Guadua > Guadua angustifolia. The sequence continues at coordinate 40,839,866 of CM070520.1, forward strand.
CAGAGAAACTGTATTTTCAAATATTTTATGGAGATGGGGAGATTGCACAGGGGCCGGATGGAGAGGATTTATCAGCATTTTCAACAGTCATACATGGCATATCTAGGTCGAGAGATAGGACATACAGGGCTTTGTTGGAGTGGATGTTTCAGATGTTCAATTTGAATGCCCATACTGTTCGGCTGCGGGTTAGAGCAGTAGTAAGCCATGCGCAATACTGTTTTTATGGAGAGTTGATTCCTATTAACGCGACATCGTCATGGAGGAGCTATGTTGGGTTTGCCGTAGAGCGGGGCTAGCCACTCATGTTGCTGGTACAGTGGTACCAGGTACCTTCATCGGTGTCGGAGGTTCGTGATGTCGGGGTAGATATTACGGAGGAGGGGAAGACAGATATGCAAGAATGCAATGATGAAGGTGGCGAGGAGCCTGGAGACGGGGGACACGAGATTAGCGGTGGCAAGGGGATCGGGGTGGCGAGGAGACAGTCGTGGAGGCGGGGGGGGGGGGTGGCCGACAAGGGGAGGAGGTGGAGCACATAGTTGACTTGATGGAGGAGGAGGACCGTGCGGATGAGGAAGTCTCTGATGGCGAACACTCGGACGAGGAGGACAATACTCCTGAGGTGCCTATCCCTGGTGCGTGAACTAATTATAATTTCGAAGACCTAATAATGAATGAAGGGAACAGAGATGCATGGGAGTATCATGAGAATGAGGTCACGCAGGGGGCCATATATAAAGACAAGGAGGTTGTGATGGATGCGGTAAAGTACTGGTCAATGTCTCTTCGGTAGCAATTCAGGATAGTGAAGTCCAGCAAAAAAGACTACGACGTGAAGTGCATAGTTGATTCATGCCCATGGCGGGTGCATGCATACAAGGGGAAGTGGAAGGACTGCTGGAAATGTTCCATAGTGATGGAGCATAACTACGAACTGGAGGAAGCGGACCAAGAACACCGCAATCTGTCGTCCACTTGGGTGGCAAATGTGTTTTATAGTCAAATCGTGGACAATCCGCACCTGCAACCTCGATCTATTATCAGAGCCGTGGTACCCGAAGATATTTCATTGAGCGGTACAAGAACTCCGCTGCATGTATGTCAGACAATCGCCTGTCCTACTCAACGGTTGTCTCTACGTACATGGCCAAGAAGACACGGAAGGTACAGACACATTGCTTGACACCGGAGAGTGGCGTGGAACGGAGGTACCACGTGCACTGCGGTGACTAGGGTTACAGAGGTGCCCACCGGGAGAGGACTTCCCATCTATGCATACTCCGAAGCCGCATTGCGAGTGCTTACGCCGAAGCCATGCTCACGCTGCACTTGTCGTGCTCGCACGTGATTGCCGCAACCGCTGAGACACACCAATCATGTCGTCCGTACATCTCCCACTACTACTACAAGCAAAGTGTTCTCAACACTTGTTATAACGAGGTGTACGGGTACCGAGTCGATGGATCGTTCACAGCAGCCCCCCCTCCAGGGCATCGATGGGTACCGGACATCCGAATGTTGAAGCAAAAGGTCAGGAGTTGAAGGACACGACGTAGTAGGAACGATATGGACGAGTCCGAAGCGCGTCGTAATTGTGAATAATGTAATTTTATTTCATGTATTTGAAATGTATTTCTTTACTTCACGTTCTTCAATATGTACCAGTTATTTGTTGTCCCCGTCATGTAATTTTTGATTTTATGTGTGCGATCGAACATATATTTGAATATGCAACATTTCATTACTTCTCATTTAATTTTTGATAGTTGTAACGTGTAACATTTACTTATTGTCCAGTTTATTTTTTATTTGCCTTCTACATTTATTTGTTGTGCAGTTTGTTTCATCTGCTTCTTACATTTACTTATTTTTCAGTTTGTTTTATTTGCTTTCTAACCATGTATTTGCTTCGTAACCACACAAACACAGGCGATGATGGCGGGAGTTGGGCGTGCTGCTGACGCTTGCCCTAAGCTGCTAGACCAGACCGTGGATTCGACTCACCGGTCTAGGTTGTCTGCATCAGGGCCAAGAGCTGACGACACTGTGGCCTCGGGTGTCGAACGAGTTGCTTCGCATCGACCCACGCTAGGTTCCACAGTAAGCTGCTAACTTTTCCTACTCTTTTATATACATGTACTTACCTGTTAATGGAATTTTAATGACGCTACACACTACGTGCAGGTTACGAGCGGTCGGCTTACTTTCGCTATATAGGATGGCGGAGCAGACGACTGTCGCGGCAGAGGGCCCACATGTCCCATGGTTCGGGTGCGACCGGTCCCTGCTGATCACACTCGTGGACCAGAGGAGACCGGAGACACACACATTCCACCTGCCCTGCGGAGAGATGGCTCCGACGCTGCAGGACGTGTCTTACCTCCTAGGACTCCCTTGTGTGGGGTCTTGCAGTTGTGCCGCATGATGCCTCCGTCATGTGGCATGCGGAGTTGGAGGTGCGGTTCCTCCAGGTGTAGCGACACCCTCAGGCCACCCCATACGTGCCCCTCAAGCTGGGTGAGTGGCACAGACCGACGAAGGTGTGGCTGCTTCAGTTCACGGTTAGTACCTCCTTCATTGCAATTTAACGGATACACACTAAGTTGCTGACAATATTGTACCGAATCTTTGCGGTGAGCTTCTCCACCAAGACGCCGAAAGCGGGAGGACTGCACGCCACCTGGAGGCGTACATGCCATTGCTGTTCGGTTGGGTGATGTTCCCGTCCTCTCACGGGGGCACGGTGGACCGGCACCTGATCGAGTACGCCCGGTCGATCGCCGACACCCCGGTGGAGCAAGTAACACATTCCGTTAAAATCTCTTATGATAGAACATGTCTAATTTTCTCATTATAAATAGATGGTGCAATGGTCGTGGGGCTCTGTCGTGCTCGCGTGGACGTACAGAGGTCTTTGCAACGCTGTCTCTTGGGCAGTGCAGACCGCGACGATGACGGGTTACGTCCTACTGCTGTAGCTGTGGTCCTGGGAGCGCCTCCCCATCGGTAGGCCTGTTGTTGACCCTACGCCGTACTCACAGGACCTATACCACCAGCACCCGATCGATTGGCCCACCATGGGCCTCTACTGGGTTCGGCGACAGGTATTGCCCTCTTATATCTTATTCTCCACTTTGACACTTTCATAACATGCACTACTTTCTATTTTCCGCAGCGGTTGTATGCCCACCATCAGGTCAGGAGGTCATACCCCGAGTTCGTTCGGGAGTTCGGCGAGGCTCGGGGCGAGGATGTGCGATGGATGCTGTGACAAATACAGATGACGCGTCGTGTCCGAAAGCACCTCACGGGCTCTCCGAAGCTTTCTTTGGCGGGACCGCCGGTCAGCTCACCAGAAGGTCCTCGTCTTCGACCTGTGCGTGGAGGAGTACTCGCCGCACCTAGTGCTGCGGCAGTTCGGCCTCTTCCAGTCTTTCCCCATGCTGCCTACTCACGTTGTCTCACGTGGCGCACATAGGTACGTCTCTTGAGCATACTGCTTAGTATTCCTACGGAATGGATGTTGTATGTAAATTACTATTTTTGCATTGCAGGATGACCCAGATGGGGGCTGCACCGGGCACTCCGTTCGCGCATCGCATGATGCAGTGGGCACTACAATGGGACGACGCGGAGATGGACACGGTCACCGAGACCCAATCGTACGACCATGCCATGTACGAGCAGTACATGGAGTGGTTCGCGCCGCAGACTCGGCTTAGGGTTGGGTACACACCAGCACTGTATGTCGCAGCTTAGGCATCAGTATCGGACACGTACCCTTCACAGATGTCCCAGAGGGACAACCTCGCGGTAAGTGTCACAATCGAATCTCTATACGTATTTCTTTTTTATCTAAATATCAACTTGGCATTACATGTAGGGACATCTTCTAGCAGAGGTGGACGCGGAGGCTACGTCCATGTTGACGCGCCTCCAGGCGGGCATCCAGATCATCGCCGTTGAGCTCCAGGCATCTTATGCTTGGATATGCGGCACAGTGAGGCGGATAGGTCACCTGGCCACCTGCCAGGGGGCGCAAACGTCGTCAGGAGCAGCGCACCACGTCCCCGTGGGCCAGCACCTCCCCCTCCTAGTGGAGCCGTGCTTGCACATCCTCGAGGCAGTCATCCCCCACGGCCCAATGTCGGCCACTACGAGCCCTCGTGTCCTTGCGCACAGCCGTAGTGGGGACAGTGGGATCACGAGGGCCAGTCTTCATCTCATGCCCCAGCAGGACCCTAGGGTGCTTTCGGCGATGCGGACTATGACGACATCGAGGAGGAGGTAGCGTTCGACGTAGGCCAGTACCTGTCCACAGACTACCTCGCCCCCTCTCAGCTCCTGGGAGCACCGCACTAGGACACACTCGAGTCGGCCACCCGTTCGCCGTCACCACTCACGTACCCCACCGACCAGATCAGGAGACGTGGTCGTGACTGAGTTGTTGTACAGCTGTACTTTTGTAATTTCTTTATCTTCAGCACCATGTTGTATAACTGTCTGAACTCAGTGCTTGCATTTTTTTTAGCTTATCTTTCTCAATTAGTAACGCGTGTGCCTTTTTTGATTTTCGCAACTTCGTGCCGGGGCAACGCCCGGCCAGGTGGCCCATAGATAAGTAGTAACCCGCGTTGCATAGGTCGCTCATGATTTTTTCCGTATTTTTTGGGCTGCATCCGATGGGCCCGCGAGGCTACGAAAACCCATCAGTGGCCACAAGTTTTGTGGTTTCGTAGCCGCGAGTGCCTTCTCCGATTTTCGTAAGATCATGCCGGGGCAACGCCCGGCCAGGTAACCCATAGATAAGTGGTAGCCCGCTTTGTGTAGGTCACTCGTGATTTTTTCTATAATTTTTGGGCTATATCCAGTGGGCCCCGTGAGCCTACAAAAACCCCTAAGTGGTCATGATTTTCGCGGTTTTGTGGCCACGAGTATCTTTTCTAATTTTTGTAAGTTCGTGCTGGGGCAATGCCCATCCAGGTAGCCCATACATAAGTGGTAGCCTACGTTGCGTAGGTCACTCGTGATTTTTTTCGTAATTTTTGGGCCGTATCCGGTGGGCCCCGTGAGGCTACAAAAACCCGTAAGTGGCCATGATTTTCATGGTTTCATGGCCGCGGGTGCCTTTTCCGATTTTCACAACTTCGTGCTGGGGCAACGTCCGGCCAGGTAGCCTATAGATAAGTGATAGCCCGCAATGCGTAGGTCACTCGTGATTTTTTCTGTAATTTTTGGACCATATCTGGTGGGCCCCGCGAGGGTACAAAAACCCCAAAGTGGCCACGATTTTCGCGGTTTCGTGGCCACGAGTGTATTTTTTGATTTTCGCAACTTCGTGCCGAGGCAATGCCGGCCAGGTAGCCCATAGATAATTGGTAGCCCATGTTGCGTAGGTCACTCGTGATTTTTTTTTGTATTTTTTGGGCCGCATCCGGTAGGCCCTACAAGGCTACAAACACCCCTAAGTGGCCACGATTTTTCAAATCAGAAGTTACTGCGGAAAATAAAGTACACCACTCTTCATTATGACATAAAACTGGGATGTGCATCACAAACAAGAAAAATAATGGTTACAACTTCACGTCTACTGAGTGAATCGAGGCCACTTTACTTTCACCCATGACTCCGGTGGGGCTGCTCTGGCACGACTTGCCCTCTCTTGTTTCTTCTCTCTCTTGCCTCCTTCTTTTCTTCCTTTCGATGTGCCTAGACCTGGGAATTGGGTTGGGCTTTAGTGGGCCAGCATGACCCGGCACGAAAAAATGGGCCGGGCTGGCATGGCCCGAATGGCGTGCTGGGCCGGGCCTAAAACACAGCACGATGGGCCACGACGGCCGACAAGATGGGTCAGACTCGACTCAAGACGGCCTGAATCTATAATTTGTATTTTTCAGGATCTTTTTTTGCTCATATGAATTTATACTCTACATGAAAGTTGTAGAGAATTTCGAGGCGCATATTTTTCATGTAAACAACTTTTCCATTTGAGCAACGTATGAATTTATAAAAAAATATTTAGTGTGCTGTCTAGTTTCGGACCGACGCTACATCTCTCGGTAATCTGCATTTTTCAGTGTCTTCCTTTACTCATATGAATTTATATTCTACATGAAAGTTGTAGAGAATTTTGAGACGCATCTTCTTCATGTATAAAACTTTTCCATTTGAGCAATGTATGAATTTATAAAAAAATATTTAGTGCACTGTATAGTTTCGGATCGACGCCACATCTCTCGGTAATCTGCATTTTTCAGGATCTTCCTTTACTCATATGAATATATATTCTACATGAAATTTGTAGAGAATTTAAAGACACATCTTTTTCATGTAGACAACTTTTTTATTTGAACAACGTATGAATTTATAAAAAAATATTTAGTGTGCTGCGTTCTCTCCAAAGTTGCGTGTTCAGCCGGCAGCCCGACAAAGAAATTTGGCGTGCCTTTGGGCTGTGCGGGCCTTGATTTTTCCCATCCATGCTGGCCCGCCCCGCACGAAGAAATGATCGGGCGTCTGGCCCGCTTCATGCAGTTCGAAGCACGACGGGCTCGGCCGGATTGGGCAGACGCCCAAGTCCCACCTCTAGATGTGCCTCCTCGCGTGTGGCATCACGCTGCGTTTGAAGCTGCCGCATGAACTCCTCATTTCGGATGCTTTGATCAAGGAACCTTTGGTCTTCAGGATCGATCTCTATATCAAACCACTACTCAAATTCACACAACGGCAGAGGCGACTGCATGACACATAAATTAGCAAAGTTTCATGTAGAAATATTACGAAACACGTATGATTGTTACTAGCTGGCGATTCTTCAGGCTCTTCTCCGGAGGGTCGAAGGCGTAGTTGCGGCACTTCCAATACCTCGTCTTCCAAGTTGAAATTTCCCAAGAGCAGACAAGCCTGCAAGGATCTCCGCATAGACACATTGGTTGGACAACCACACAAGGTACGAAGAGGATCTGGTACGCGAAGTTGCGCGGCTAGTCCAAGGCGCTTCCCTCTTCTTTTGCTTTCCCCTTTCCCTTTCCACTTACACGCCTCGGCATTTTGAATTGATCTTCTACCTCTTATTTTTTCCTCCCTCTCCTTCCCTTCTCTCTTCTTTTCTTTCTTCTTCTTTTGCTGCTAGCTTTGTGAGGCTACGAACGAGAACGAAGGTGGGTAGATATCGCCTGGATATATCAGGGCAATATTTACCTCAGGCATGTGCCTCCTAACATTTTTACAGCATGTTATTTTTTTTCTCATTGATTATATAAAAAAAATTAAAACAAATAATAAATAAAAAATGGTGGGCCATATTGCCTTTGATGTCGCATTTACCAATGATTTTTTAAAAATTTGAAAATTTCGCCGTCACATTTTCAAATTTCACCGTCAGCTGCCGTTTGCCGAGCCTCCTATCGCCCCAGTATGGGGCGATCGCCTCATACTGGGGCGATGGAGAGTATTTTTGCAATTTTTCGATCGATTATTTCGAAAAAATATTTAAAATAAATATTAAATAAAAAATACCGGATGAGTGAACATTCCGAGAGGCGAAGTGCAGGTAGCCAGGCCCAGTTGAGGCCCTCGCGCGTCGTGTCTCTCTGATCAAGTGACGCCGGCCGGGACCGACTACACCGCCCGCGCGGCCCAAAAACATGCGCTGCCCGCCTCTCGACCCATCTGGCCCAACTCACCCACGGACTTCGACATGTCTTTTCTGTCTGTAATCCAAAGTTTCAAACGATCACGTCTTTCAAGCCGAGCATCAAACCATTAATTCATTTAAACGGTCGTATTCTTTTCAACGAGATCTTTAAAATTAGATCTCACTTCTATATATTTAGACTTGGTAGTGATTTTAGATAGCATATCTTTTAATGGATAAAACGAAATGTTCCACGTTACTTGTTAATAGACGGTGTTTCTGTGCGTATATTTTAAATTGGGTATTGGAAATGGCTGTTGGGTGGACACTGAATGAAGTGTTCTATGCTTTTTGTTTGGATGTTCAAACTGTTATGAAATAAGGAAATCCAACCATATTCGGTTTGGATTCTATCTCTTATTTGTGTGGGCGAATCCGAACTCCTCTTCTCCCTCCTATATATATTGAGCATCTCCATTGTATTGATGGCATCGAATAAAAGGCGAGAGAGTATTCCACCCTATATTGTGTGTTCATTTGTTCTTGCTTTTATGATTGCGATGGCAAATTCTGTGATTGATCGCGGGGATGACTACGTTTTACTACACGTCGGCGGCGCCCGGCCCCCATTGCGTTGGAGTCGGCGGTGCTGTCGCTTTAGCGGTGTTGCCCTCTGCAGCGCTCGGCCTCGCTCCCGAAGTGGCGGCGCACCTGGAGCTCAAGAAAACCCCGTGAGGCTAGGTTTCAAGTCCTCGCCCGTGTGGGCCGACCGGCTGAATTTGGCTCTTGGGCCAAGTAGACTGGATGGATTTGCCGAGCGAGCCGTATGGCTTTGAGACCGAAAAAAAATATGTCGGGTCGCCGGTAGCCCACCTAGAGAGAAAAGAAAAAAATATACCATTAAAATCTGAAAATTTTGACATTAATGTCCAGAAATTAGTTTTTCTAGGTTATGAGCTTCCAGAATTTTTTTTTGGTAAATCAGTTTTAGCATATCATTGGAAGTTTTCATGCTTTGGGTCTATTTTCTAGCAGTATAACATGTTTTATATATGCTGGAGTGTATTTTCTATTATTTAAGTAATTCTGAAAATTGCTTAGTAATTAACAGAAATGCTAGAAAATTATGAAAATAATTGAGCTATCAAAATTGTTTTGGACTTGAGGGCATAAGTGGTTGGATTTTGATCTCAGTTTTGAAGGAACGGATACATGACAATTGGTGTCTAAGGAAAACACACATGAGACTAGATTTCTTAATTGGCGCCCGGAATCGGGAAGTGCTCCCTCCCTCATGTGAGCCCTCAGGGCGGGTTGACCTAGCGAAAAGTCATGTTGACGGAGGCATTCATTACATGATTTCGTACCCAACCAACAAGTGTTACATAAGATGTAATTAGCATTATGCCAGGTTTATTTCACGTTAAAATTTATCCTTCTGTTAATTAGTAATTCTGAAAATTGCTTAATAATTAGCAGAGAAAAAAATAGCTGGTATTTTTGAATTCCCTGAAGGAAAAGTATATAACCAATAAAGATTCATCTTGTTCTTAGAAGCACAGCGCGAATGGAACCACCCTAATATGAGGATACTACTGTAATAGTATCGCCATGCTCAATACCAGAAGTATTTCGAACTTATATGCATTTACTAGAAGCAGAAAAAACATGATGAACTCCTGGTGAAGAATCATCATGCACTTTCTAATGGAAGTCATGTAGTGCCTAAAGCACATGCAAATGCTCAGTGAGCTAGCAATAGCCGTTGCCACAGAAAGGGCCAAAAGAAATTAAGGGAATTAGGGGAAGAGCAATTCATAATGGGAAAAGTAAAGGTAAAGGACCAGGGACTTCCAGAAGTAAGGTTACAAACCCTGAATAACTTTGTTTTAGGTATGTACGCATTGATCATTGATCATGCAACTATTGCATCCCGAAGCATATGGTAGACCTTTATACAAAATCCACTAGAAAAATCAATAAGACCCGGGGTAAACAAATGTTGAATCATACTTTACTGGTCAACCTGTTGTTGACATGGGTGCTGAGAAGTGTGATAATATGGTTCTTGAAATTATAAAGTTCGAGGAGTCCCAGAAGGACATATATGACTCATATATGGAGACCTGGATTGGCCTCCTAAGTATTCCTTCGCTTTGCTAGTCGATGTCACATATTCCTTATAAGTCTCCTTATCAGTTTAGCCTAGTTCCTGAATGAACATTTGGTCTATACTCCTGTTGAGCGATTATCATTCAAAAATTGAATAAATTGATATTTTCTAGATATTTTTTTGATTGTGCTATGTTTGTTCTATATTCTATAATTTGTTCTTGATGCAACAATTGTTTGATTGATCTAGAAGACAGTTGTACCACACTAAGTAAATTGAAATTATTACGACTATTGCCAGAAGTGATACCCTCATAGTTGGCACTGGAAGAATGCCATATTATACCCTGAGTCCAGTCGCACTCTCTTAAGTTTTAAAGACATTGGTCTGAATCGTTTCCACATGGAGACAAAGAATGAGGACGATACAGAATATCTACTCATGACTAAGTTTAATGGGTGTAATTAACGTGTGGTTAAAAAGTTTCATTCATTCTCCTCCGAGTTGTACTATGCGCATATAAAACCTGAAGTTTGTGTTGCGATAAAAGCCCAGAAATATTTAAGATCTAGCCGATCAACTGGGTTATCTTGAGTTGAATATTATGAGAAAAATAATTATAATTCTGCTGGCCATAGCATAAAGACTTTCCTAGAGCTGAAGTTTTTTTTATGCCCTTGTTGTGCTAAAGGAAAGCTCATACTTAGATCTTCTTATCTAAAAAGTTAGGGAAGAATTACTGAATTTTTTGGAGAAAATTCAAAGTGATATATGTGAACTTGTTCAACCCCTGTTGGGCCCCTTTTAAGAAATCTCATGGTACTGATAAATGCTTCTACTAGATGATTCTATGTAGGTCTCTTATCTACTAGGAACCATATGCTTCTACCAAAATTAATTACCCAAATTATTAAGTTAAGAGCCTACTTTCCAGAAGAAAGAATCAAGTCTATTTGAATGGATAATGCTGGCGAGTTATCTCAAAGCATTTAATGATTATTATAAGGCTTCGAAAATTAACGTAGAGCATCTTGTACCTAATGTCCACACTTAAAATGGTCCTGCAGAGTTATTAGATTAAATGAACAAAACTTACCATATTGCTTGGCCGCTCTTGCATAATAATTGGCTTACCACCAGTTGTTGGGGCCACGCAGTGCTGCATACTGCGGTAATAATTCAACTCAGATCAACTGCATATTACGAAATTTCCCCGTTGCGGATAGTGCGTGGAAAAGAATTAAGTATTTTCCATCTGTGAAAATCTGGCTATGATGTATACATGCCAATCTCTCCACCACTGCGTACAACCATAGGACCTCACCAGAAGTTGAGGATCTATATAGGTTATGAATCTCCGTCATGTATTAAAATACCTAGAGCCTATGACAGGGGATCTGTATATGGCTCGGTACGCTGATCATACTAAGGAAATTTTTTGGCATTAGGGGGAGATAAATACCACATCAGAGAATGTCGAGTCCTTAGATCCACGCACTAGAGAGATCGAACTTGAAGTTCGAAGGATAATGAATCTGGAATAAATAAGCTAATAATCTGCCAAATGCATTCACTGGTCATAAGGAAGTGAAAGATCTCATATACCTGCAGTATATGCATCTAAAATAGTGGTGTCGGGGATTGGATGACTCCCATGAAGACCATCGTACCCCAGCAGCTGATCGGCGACCGATCATACTTGCCCTTGGACGGTGTCCCCAAGGAAGACCTTTGGGTAGACCGACCCATGGGTCTGCCCCGACCATGAATGAGCTCGTCCCTGAGCATGTGTACCTGTTCCCCGAGCGTACCTACTCGGGAAAGCACGACAGACGACCAAGGTTGAAGGAGGACCTCGGACATGATCAGTAGGTTGGGCACAGCCCACGAAGACGACATAGCATTAATCACTCGGCGGCTCGAAGGACCGTACGGCCATATCTTAAGCCCACTACACCCACGTCACGGCATGGCGAAAAGTAAGGGAGCAGTTACACCCACGTCTGGGCACAGTGGTGGCATATCATTCTGTAATAAATGATGTAAAACTGTAATCGTTTATAAATATCCCGTTGTATGTAATGGTCAGAGATAGATGTGATCTCCCCTAGCTAAGGGCCCTCTCGCTATCTAATGACCCTGAAGAGGAGAGACTGTAAAGAGAAGGAAAATATCTAAGCACATCTGTAAGAAGTGGAGAGGAGAGAGAAGCTTGCCCCGAGCAAGCATCCTGTAATCCACCCTTGGATAGTAGTGAAGCCACTGGATGTAGGGTCATTATCTCCTCTGCGAGAGGCCCGAACCAGGATAAAAAGCTCGTGTCTGTTGTCTCATTTGCAACCATTCGACCATCCCCCTAGCTCGGTAGGCCCTCGGACGCTATACCCTTTGCGGAAAAGGGGCCTTGGTTGATCCCTCATTCAACAAGTAAGCTCGGCGGGGGACCCTGTCGGGGATTGGGAAATTCTCATAGATGACCATCGTACCCCAGCAGCTGGCCAGCAGCCGACCATGTTTGCGCTTGGACGTTGTCCCCAAGGAAGGCCTTCGGGCCGACCCCGTCCTCCGTCAAGCTCGTCCCCAAGCATGCCTGCTCGGAGACCCGCGACCTGACGACCAAGTCAACAGAGGAGACCTCGGGCCTCGCCCAAAAGCCGGGCGCAGTCCACGAAGACGACGTGGCATTAATGGCTTGGCGGCTCGAAGGACTTCACACCCATGGTCCGCGCTGCCGCGATCTGCGCCCATTGTGCCCACGTCGTGCTGCACCCGGTGGGAGGCGCGGGAACAGCTCCGCGCACGTCCGAACAGTAGCGTGCCCCTGTAATAAATGTCGTGTCGGTTGTAACCCCCTATAAATACCTTCTTGCACGAAGGATCCAGGGTGGGACTAGTTGAATTCGCCCCATCATTCTCACTCACACACGACGCTTGCAACGGTAGGCTTGGAGGGTTATCCTTAGCACCACCCAAGGCTCCCCTCGAGCAAGCGCCTTGTAATCCACTTTCATACAGTAGTGCAATCACTGGACGTAGGGTTGTTATCTCCACGCGAGAGGCCCGAACCAGATCAAAAAAGAGCCTTTGCTTGTTGCGATTGTCTTGGCCACCTTGTTTCCTTTGCTCGGTAGGCCCTCGGAAGCTATACCCCCACGAAAAAGGGGCCTTAGGTTGATCCCACATTCAACAAGTAAGCTCGGCGGGGGACCGGTTCTCGAATCGTCGACAGCTGGTGCCGTCCATGGGGATCGACTGAGTCCTTTCGCGAGGAATCCCTGAGGATACCGAACTCTCAGGACAATCAAGACCTCTACGTCTTCGACGACGTGGAGGACAACGACGTGCACTACGCCAGTGAAGGCGTGGCCGATGTGACTGATCTAGAAGGCCACACCGAGTCCATGTACCACGCTGAGCACGTCCTTCGCTCGGGCGCGAGTCTCTTCCCCCGAGCACGCGTTTCGCTCGGGGACCGTCTGTGTTCCGTGCCAAGCACGTCCTTCGCTCGGGCGCGAGTCTCTTCCCCGACGCAGCGTTTGCTTTCGGGCTGTCCGTGTTCATGGCGAAGCACGTCCTTCTTTCGGCGCGAGTCTCTTCCCGAGCAGCGTTTATTTCGAGGGCTGTCCGTGTTCCGCGCTGAGCACGTCCTTCGCTCAGGCGCGAGTCTCTTCCTTCGAGCACGCGTTTCGCTCCGGGGCTGTCCGTGTTCTGCGCCGAGCACGTCCTTCGCTCGGGCACGAGTCTCTTGCCCCGAGCACGCGTTTCGCTTGGGGGCTGTCCGTGTTCCGCGCCGAGCACGTCCTTCGCTCAGGCTCGAGTCTCTTCCGCGCCGGGCCTCGCCCGAATGCAGTGGCATGAGTCCTCTCATGACCTGCTAGTTTGTTTCCCTGGACGTCTAGTCCATATCCAGGATGCGGAAGTTCGAGCATGTCTCATCTATCAGTTCCCCGAGCATCTGACCCATGCTTGGGATGCGGCAGTGCGAGTACGCCTGCAATCTGCTAAGTCGCCTTCTCCCTAGACATCTGATCTAAGTCTAGCTTCCCTGGGCATCTGAACCAAGTCCGAGATGAGGTTGTGCGAGTTCACTCGCGACCCCAAGATCCTCGTCCCCGAGCCGTGTTGCTCGGATGCCGATAGTTTTTGTCATGAGACCCTTCTCCCGAGCCAGCGCTTTCGGATCTGCCAGTAGTTTTTGTCGAGACACATCTCCCCGAGCCGGTATTGCTTTCGGATGTTGCAGTAGTTTTTGTCATGAGACCCTTCTCCCCAAGCCAGCGCTGCTCGGATGTCGCGGTAGTTTTCGCTGCGAGACCCTTCTCCCCCAGCCAGCGCTACTCGGATGCCTCGGTAGCTCTTCGCTGTGAGATCCTCGTCCCCAAGTCGTGTTGCTCGGATGTCGCAGTAGTTTCTCGCTGCGAGACTCATCTCTCCGAGCAGTATTTGCTGACGGATAGCAGTAGTATTTCATCTGCGAGACCCTTCTCCCGAGCCACCGCTTTCGGATGCATGATAGCTCTTCCTGCGAGATCCTCGCCCCGGCCGTGTTGCTCGGATGCGCGATAGTTTTTATTGCGAGACTCTTCTCCCGAGCCGGTATTTGCTCGGAAGCCGCGTAGTTTTTTCTGCGATACTCTTCTACGAGCGGTACCGCCGGATGTCATGATAGTTTTTATTTGTGAGACTCTTCTCCCGAGCAGTATTGCTCGGATGTCGCGATAGTTTTTCGCTGCGAGACCCTTCTCCCCGAGCCAGCGCCGCTCGGATGCCGCGGTAGCTCTTCGCTGCGAGATCCTCGTCCCCGAGCCGTGTTGCTCGGATGTCGCGCGATAGTTTTTCGCCACTGAGACCCTTCTCCCGAACCAGTGTTGCTTTCGAATGCATGATAGTTTTTCGTTGGGAGACTCCTCTCCCGAGCAGTATTGCACGGATCCGCGGTAGTTTTTATTGCGATACTCTTCTCCCGAGCAGTATTGCCGCCGGATCGTGGTAGCTCTTATTGCGAGATCCTCATCCCCGAGCCATGTTGCTCGGATGCGCGATAGTTTTTTATTGCGAGACTCTTCTCCCCGAGCGGTATTGCTCGGATGTCGCGGTAGCTCTTATTTGTGAGATCCTCGTCCTGGCCGTGTTGCTCGAATGCATGATAGTTTTTCGTTCGAGACTCTTCTCCCGAGTCTTTCGAGATGTCATGATAGTTTTTCACGGCGAGACTCTTCTCCCGAGCAGTATTTTCGGATGCCAAGGTAGCTCTTATTGCGAGATCCTCGCCCCGAGCCGTGTTGCTCGGATGCGCGATAGTTTTTATTTGTGAGACTCTTCTCCCGAGCAAGCCGGTTGGCTTCGGATCTGCATGATAGTTTTTTATTGTGAGACTCTTCTCCCCTGCCGCCTTTCGGATGTCACGATAGTTTTTCGCCACGAGACTCTTCTCCCGACGGTAGCCGCCGGATGATCCGTGGTAGCTCTACGCTGCGAGATCCTCGTCCCCGAGCCGTGTTGCTTGATGCCTTGATAGTTTTTATTGCGAGACTCTTCTCCCGACCCAGTATTTGCTTTCGGATGTCATGGTAGCTCTTCGTTGCGAGATCCTCGCCTCTGAGCCATGTTGTTCGGATGCCGCAGTAGTTTTTCGCTGCGAGACTCTTCTCCCTGAGCCAGCGCTGCTCGGATGCCACGGTATCTCTTCGCTGCGAGACTCTTCTCCCGAGCAGTATTGCTTTCGGATCATGTAGTTTTTGGTGCGAGACCCTTCTCCCGAGCCAGCCTGCTTTCGGATGCATGCAGTAGCTCTTCGCTGCGAGATCCTCGTCCCCGAGCCGTGTTGCTCGGATGCCACAGTAGTTTTTCGCTGCGAGACTCTTCTCCCCAAGCCAGCGCTGCTCGGATGCCGCGGTAGCTCTTCGCTGCGAGATCCTCGTCCTCGAGCCGTGTTGCTTGATGCCGATAGTTTTTATTGCGAGACTCTTCTCCCGAGCCGTGGCTGCTTTCGGATGCTGCGTAGTTTTTATTGCGAGACCCTTCTCCCGAGCCGCCACGCTTTCGATGCTGCAGTAGCTCTTCGCTGCGAGATCCTCGTCCCCGAGCCGTGTTGCTCGGATGCCGCAGTAGTTTTTCGCTGCGAGACTCTTCTCCCCGAGCCAGCGCTGCTCGAATGCTGCGGTAGCTCTTCGCTACGAGATCCTCGTCCCCGAGCCGTGTTGCTCGGATGCCGCAGTAGTTTTTCGCTGTGAGACTCTTCTCCCCGAGCCAGCGCTGCTCGGATGCCGCGGTAGCTCTTCGCTGCGAGATCCTCGTCCCCGAGCCGTGTTGCTCGGATGCCGCAGTAGTTTTTCGCTGCGAGACTCTTCTCCCGAGCAGTACTTGCTTTCGGATGTCCGCAGTATCTCTTCGCTGCGAGATCCTCGCCCCGGTATGTTGCTCGGATGCCGCAGTAGTTTTTCGCTGCGAGACTCTTCTCCTCGAGCAAGATTGCTCGGATGTCATGTAGCTCTTGCTGCGAGATCCTCGCCCCTAGCCGTGTTGCTCGGATGCGCAGATTTTTTTTTGCGAGACTCTTCTCCCGAGAGCCGCTGCTTTCGGATGCCGCGGTAGCTCTTCGCTGTGAGAGTCTTGTCCCTGAGCCAGCGCTACTCGGATGCCACAGTAGCTCCTCATTGCGAGATCCTCGTCCCCGAGCCGTGTTGCTCGGATGCCGCAGTAGTTTTTCACTGCGGGACTCTTCTCCTCGAGCCAGCGCTGCTCAGATGCCGCGGTAGCTCTTCGCTACAAGATCCTCGTCCCCAAGCCGTGTTGCTCGGATGCCGCGGTAGTTTTTCACTGCGAAGCCCCAATCCTCCCTGTGTGTCTGGAGACTTAAGGCGAAGGCCCAGTCGAGCAACTTCGCCCTTAAGCCTCGGGGGCTAGCTGTCGGGGATTGGGTAATTCTCATAGACGACCATCGTATTTCAAAGTGGCACAATTGACCATGTTTGCGCTTGGACGTTGTCCCCAAGGAAGGCCTTCGAGCCGACCCCGTCCTCCGTCAAGCTCGTCCCCGAGCATGCCTGCTCGGAGACCCGCGACCTGACGACCAAGTCAACAGAGGAGACCTCGGGCCTCGTCCAAAAGCCGGGCGCAGTCCACGAAGACGACGTGGCATTAATGGCTTGGCGGCTCGAAGGACTTCACGCCCATGGTCCGCGCTGCCGCGGTCTGCACCCATTGTGCCCACGTGGTGCTGCACCCGGTGGGAGGCGCGGAACGACTCGCAAGACGTCCGAACGATGGCGTGCCCCTGTAATAAATGTCGTGTCGGTTGTAACCCCCTATAAATACCTTCTTGCACGAAGGATCCAGGGTGGGACTAGTTGAATTCGCCCCATCATTCTCACTCACACACGACGCTTGCAACGGTAGGCTTAGAGGGTTATCCTTAGCACCACCCAAGGCTCCCCCCGAGCAAGCGCCTTGTAATCCACTTTCATACAGTAGTGCAATCACTGGACGTAGGGTTGTTATCTCCACGCGAGAGTTTCAAACCAGATAAAAAAAGACCCTTTGCTTGTTGCGATTGTCTTGGCCAGCTTGTTTCCTTTGCTCGGTAGGCCCTCGGAAGCTATACCCCCGCGAAAAAGGGATTTTAGGTTGATCCCTCATTCAACAAGTAAGCTCGGCGGGGGACCGGTTCCCGAATCGTCGACAGACCCGTTCCCGGATCATCGACAAGTGAAAATGCCCTAGAAGGATATTGAACCCACTCTTGACCCTCATGACAAGAAGAGGGGGAGGCCTCCAGGTGCACGGGACTCAATTCTGCGGAGATGTCCGCAGAAGTAGAGATCCAAACAAATGAGAACACTACCTATGACAGTAGAAGAAGCTCAACCTGATGTTGAGAAAATCCCTGAAGTGAGCCATCCCGGAGATGGTAACATCCCTGAAGTGATTCATCCTAAAAATGATAACCCCAGCATATATTTGCGCCCACAATTCCACGCTGGGAAGTTGGAACACCCAGACTCCATCGTCGTGGGAAATCATGAGGAGCTGGAAGAAATTAATATAGATATATCCCCGGCGTGATGCAGGAGAAACGAATAAAAGAAAGACTATAATTGTCAACATATATTTGCCTCTAAAATTGCTAAAAGCTAGATCCAGAACCAAAGTCTATGGCAGAGTGCCAGAAGCGCTCAGATAGGGTCAAACAAAAGAAGCAATTGAGGTAGCGCTCGCTTAATAAGAGGAAAGTTTCTAGTCCTGTTGACTAAATATTTCCTAAAATGTTCCCTAGAGTATCAAATGGGTTTTTCATCCAGAAGAGAAATGAAAATACTCAGGTGGTGAGATATAAAAGCGAGGCTTGTAGCAAAAGGGTTCATGCAGAGACCCGGCATCGATTACGATGAAACCTATTCTCCTGTGATGAGTGGAATAACGTTTCGATACCTAATATCAATGGCAGCTGACTTAAATCTAAAAATGCAGTTGATGGATGTAGTGACCGCATATTTATATGGGTCACTGGATTCGGATAGTTATATGAGAATCCTTGAAGGAGTCAAATTTTCGGATCCTAATAATCACAACATGCATAGTGTCAAACTGAAGAGATCGCTATACAGATTAAAATAGTCGGGAAAATATGGTAAAACTGACTTAGAAGTTCCTCCTGAAGAAGGGGTATTGTCCCTGTGTGTTCATAAAGAAATCCCAGAATGGATTCTATATCATCTCAGTGTATGTCGATGATCTGAATATCATCGGAACCACAGAGGAGATAAAGGAAGCAAGTGCTTACCTAACGACGGAGTTTGAGATGAAAGATTTAGGTAAAACAAAATTTTGCTTAGGCCTGCAGCTAGATCATTTCCCAGAAGGGATTCTTGTTCACCAGTCTTTCTATACTCAGAAGGTATTGGAGAGGTTTAATATGGATAAATCACATCTCTTGAAAACCCCCATGGTCGTAAGATCCCTCGAAGTGGATAAAGACCCATTCAGCCCGAGAATTGAAAATGAGGAAGTCTTAGGACCTGAAGTCCCATATTTAAGTGCTATTGGAGCACTCATGTACCTTCTGAATCGCATAAGGTCCGATATTGCATTATGAGTGAATTTGCTAGCAAGACACAGTTCGGCTCCAACGTAAGACATTGGCCGGTGTAAAGATCAGACTCAAATATCTCCAAGGTACTCAAGATCTTGGGTTGTTTTCCAGAAGAACCAAGACTCGACCAGGTGGGATATACGGATGTTGGCTATCTGTCTGATCCCCACAGTGCCAAATCTCAGACTAGTTTTGTGTTTCTCTGCGGTGATCTGATGCGCTTCCTATCGGTCTTGTAAATGCACTCGGTAGCAACTTCTACCAACCACTCAGAGATTATAGCCCTATATGAAGCCTCACGTGAATGTGTTTGGCTACGACGTGTGACTAGCCATATCCAGAAGTCATGTGGCCTTAATGCCGTCGATACCCCCACAATTATCTATGAAGATAATTCTGCTTGTGTTGCACAACTGCAATTGGGTTATGTGAAGAGCAACATCACGAAGCATATTGCTCCTAAGTTATTCTATCCTCACGAACTCCAGAAGAGCGGTGAGATAAACATCTTGCAAACTAAGTCATGTGAAAATCTTGCAGATATATTCACTAAATCCTTGCTCGAATCTACATTTCAAAATTATGTTAAAGGCATTAGAATGAGAAGACTTAGAGAGATGCATAGTTCAGGGGGAGAAACCCTTGAACCATAACCCTTATTACGAGCCTGAAGATCCTAATAAAACCCTAAAGGTTATAAGTTGTACTCTTTTCCCTCTGTGAGTTTTTCTGAAGTTTTCTCACATGAAGGTTTTTAATGAGGCAACTAGTGCAACATAAAGTGCGAGTGCGATGTACTCTTTTCTCCATCTCCTTTTTCTCATTGGGTTTTTGAGTGGAGTTTTTAACGAGACATATGCATTACGCGGTATTCGCCCAAGGGGAAGTGTTATGAAATAAGGAAATCTAACCATATTCGGTTTGGACTCTATCTCTTATTTGTGTGGGCGAATCCGAACTCCTTTTCTCCCCTCCAATATATATTGGGCATCCCCATTGTATTGATGGCATTGAATAAAAGGCGAGAGAGTATTCCACCCTATATTGTGTGTTCATTTGTTCTTGCTCTTGTGATTGCGACGGCAAATTCTGTGATTGATCGTGGGGAACGACTACGTTTTACAACACAAACAACTCATTAACGTTGTTCCACATGTTAAGTTCTATGGGATAAGTACTAACGTTGGCATGTTTGGCTTTAGGAATAAATCTATTTTACGCCTCTAAACTTCGCAAAAAGTTTGTTTCACACCTTCAAATATAAAATTAGGTATTTAACACTCTAAACTTAGAAAATTGGATCAAATTACACTCTAAAGCGATTTTGGATGGTGGTTTTGATGACGTAAATCCTACTTAAGGTGGTTTTTGTAATATTAGTGGCTATATCATCGAACTTTGCTTAAAGTATGTTGACATCCACATCATCGATCATTTTCTTATTCCTCTCTATATTATCTTTCTACATCTAGTCAACTTTCCCCCTCTTATTTGGATTGTTGTCCATAAAAACCGATGACATAGCTGTCAACATGGCAAAATCACCCTGAATTAGATCCTTATCAACAAAACCACCCTCTAAAACCACATCAAAGTGTAAGTAAATCTAGTTTTTAAAGTTTAAGGTATTAAATAACTGATTTGTATTTGAATGTGTTAATGGACTTTTTGTAAAGTTTAGAGGTGTAAAATAGACTTATTGCTTAGTTTTTTTAATGTTCTAACCGTTCATCGATAACGTTCCAGTGGTTAGGCAAATATGAGCAAATCTAAACCTACTGGCCAGAATAACGCGCTACGCTGCGTCGCGCACGACGATGCAACATGTAAAATTTGAAAAATTTGGTCGTATTTTCGGCTTTCGTATTTTTAAAAAAAAATGGGTCTTGGTCGTTAGAACCCATCGGTGAATATACGGGCTGCTATAAATCTTTGACGAATATGTGTTTTTTTAAGAAAACCACGGTTAGAACCCATCGGTGAATTTATGGGCTACTATAAACCTTCGACGAATCTGTGTTTTTTTAGAACTACGCTGCACTGCGCACAACGATGCAACATGTAAAATTTGAAAAATTTGGTTGTATTTTCGGTTTTCATATTTTTTTAAAACAAAATAGGTTGTTAGGACCCGTCGGCGAATCTACGAGCTTCTATAAACCTTCAACGAATTTGTGTTTTTTTGGAGAAAATCACAGTTAGGACTCGTCGGCGAATCTATGGGCTGCTACAAACCTTCGATGAATCTGTGTTTTTTTAAGTAAACCACGGTCGCTTTTCTTCTATGTATTTTCGATTTTCGTGTTTTTTTTAAAAAAAGGTTGCTAAACTCCATCAGCGAATCCGTGGGTCACTATAAATCTTCGATGAATCTGTGTTTTTTTGGTAGAACTGTATTTTTGTTTTTGAGTTCGTTTCTTTAAAAACCGCTAACAGAAGCCAAACATAAACTGTAGAGGGACCTAAAGTAACCTATTTTTTTCCGAGGTCCGTTCCGCTAAAAACAACCAGGAGGACCTAAATGTAAACTACGGAGGGACCTAAATATAATTTTCATATTTTTAGGTCTATTTTATTAAAAAAACACCGAAAGGACCTAAACGCAAT
The DNA here is from genome assembly GCA_036346375.1 of Guadua angustifolia. Lineage (NCBI taxonomy): Eukaryota > Viridiplantae > Streptophyta > Magnoliopsida > Poales > Poaceae > Guadua > Guadua angustifolia. The sequence continues at coordinate 40,861,316 of CM070520.1, forward strand.
TTCTAATTTTGCGGGGGGCCTATTCGCGAGGGGGTGACGTGGCTAGGCTCAATGGCCAACAATCTCTAGCAGTTTAATATATAGTATACATTAGTGAAACAAATGTCAAATAGAAACAACCTCAAAATATATGCTCGTGGTATCTTGTTTTGAAGATGCCATATTAAGGCCCTTCTCTTCAATTTCTACAAAGCTTTTGCTTAAAAAAAAGCAGGTTGTTTACTGAACATCCCTCTATATAGAATCAGAATCTAGCTAAAACTTGATTCTCATTGATTTTTACTGATTCTTACCGATCTGATTTAGAACCTAGAAGTCGTCAAAAACCCATCCTAATTCTCCCACAATAAAAAATAACTTCTCCCATAATTCAGAATCCATATATCAGATGCTTGTTTAAAAGTCGTAGCATCTTGAATTTTCGGACTCACTTTTGAGGGCAGCCAGCGTCATCAAATCGGCTGCATCGATCCGCTGACTCTGGAATTTTTTTTTATTTAATAATTATTTTAAAACATTTTTTCAGAACTAGTCGCCCGCGGTACAAAATTTCACTTTTACCCTCCCGCCGCCTCATGATGGGCGGTAAACTGCTAGCCCTAACGGCAAAAATCCAAACGCATGTGGTAGTAAAAAAACTTTATTTTTTTTTGGAAATTTTTTGTAATTTGTTTGTACAAGAATTGTTGTCTTGAACCGGAAGAATTAGAAAAAAACTTATTGTCATGTAATGAATGGAAAAATTAGTTTAGTTCGTTAGTGGTCACTAAGGTATTTTCGTAGTCCCGTGGGGACGGTAGGACACTATCGAAAAAATCTGGAAAAAATCAAGCGCGCCTACGCAATGCGGGCTACCACTTACGTATGGGCGAGATGGGCGACGTTGCCCGGCATTTTGTTACTTAAAATCGGAAAAGGTGCTCATGACCCCATTTAAACCACGGAAATCGTGGCCACTTAGGATTTTCAGAGTCTGGGATAAACCGGACATGGTCCAAAAATACGAAAAAAAAATCAAGGCCGCCTATGCAATGCGGGCTACCACTTACGTATGGGCGAGATGGGCGACGTTGCCCCGCATTTTGTTCTTAAAATCGGAAAAAGGCGCCATGCCATGAAACCATGGAAACTTTTACGACGTCGAAAAATTTTGAAACTTTTATGGTGGTTCCTGATAAATCAGTGATATTACCATAAAAATTTGTAATGATTTTAAGATCTTAGGAATTTTTTAAAATTCAGACAATACATATATAAGGGCACATACACCGAAAGTTCAGATGATAAGATAAGCAATAGATTAGATTATATTACAAGGGCATTACAACAGTGACCAATTTGCTTGACGAACTAACTAACGAAAGCACTGTTCGTCATGGTGGAACAAATGATCGTTCCGCCTATCAGGGTACAGCCAGAACGATGCAAGACATTTTCTGCATATTACCTGACCCGTTCTAATATTGCGACCTGTCCTCGGATACTTCTCAATCCCTACTATGAAAGAACTCCATGGGGATGGGCAGTGCCGCCAACTGTCACCCATTGGGTGGCCTATGCCGTACGTCTCGGGTGTATAAGACATAATTTTTTGGTCTTTTTTATGTGGATTTCGCCTCCCATATGGGCATGTCATCCCGATTCGGCGTCCCCTATGTTAATACCACCGGGTTCCGGATGGTCTGCAAGAACGCGTCAAAGATTTGTTCCAGGTCATGACCTCGGTACATTGCATCCCCTTGTCCTTCTTCTTCCGGAGGAGGAACCTCGTGCACCTCTCGTGCGTTGGCGTTAGCGGAGACATGCCGAGACGCCTGCTTTCTGTTTGGCTCGCACTCCACTATATGGTGCAGGAGGTGTGTGTTGGGCTTATCTTTGGACAACCCGAAGCGTGCCTGCGATCAATGCAAGATGCCCGCTTTGGTCGTTGCATAACACCGTAGGCGTACTCGGGGTCTGGCTTTTCTGGGCGGTAGTGGCACCACGGAGAGGGTTGCTCCCCCCAGTTATCCCATGCAGAAGCATGAGATGTGGGTGGTACGTCTCGGGTCCACCGGTTGAAGTACCAAAGACCGCTCATCCTCGGCCAAGGGCACGGTAGAATCTCCGGTCCGCTAGATCACCGTGGCAGGTATCAACCACTGCCTCCAGGCTATGTACGCAAACGTCGGGGCTTTCGGGTGGCCCTGGAGGAGGTTTCTCCTTTGACTTGAGCGAATTCGCAAATGCCCTTTTGAACTCCTATGTGCGATGAACTGGTTTAGAACTACTACTTTGTGAGTTTAACATGAGTATGTCGCATGAAACTCACCGTCGGTTGGCCCCTTGCACACCGCCCTAAGCTCGTCGATCTAGAAAAGGGACATATCTGGCGGCCTCTCCCACGGGTGAAGTTCTCGGGCGAAGCGGGGTAGACGTCGTGGCGCTTGTTGAGAAATTCAGAGATCACGTCGTTCCGGCCGTCGATCCATTGGAAGAAGCAACACCGGTCCTTGTCTTTGAGAAAAGAAAGAACGATGCATGAGATGGTAGTGTTACCTCATTGTGTGGACACCATGAGGTTTACCTCAGAGGTGCGAACACAATGAAGAGTGAAGCACGGCGGCCGTGTTCGGATGGGTAGATTGCATCATCTTCGCGGTAGGTTGCGATCGCATTTGGGCCGGCTGCTCTGGCAGAATCAGGCGTCGACCTCATCACATCCGGATATTCGGGCGGATGGTTTCGCTTGTCAAGAGGCGACGATAGAACGACATTGTTCTCTCTCCTTCCCTTCGTCTTATTCTTTCTTGTTCTCTCGCCTTTGGGTATGCGAGGGGGCTTGAGCGAAGATCATAAAGGGTAGATATCGCTGGGTATGGGCGATCGCCCATTTCGGGCGATATTTACCTTCAGGCGATGTGCCTCGACATATCAGAGGCTATCGCCCCATTTCGGCGAAATTTACCTTAAGGCGATGTGCCTCGACATATCAGGGCTATCGCCCCATTTCAGGTGAAATTTACCTTGGGGCGGTGTGCCTCGACATATCAGGCTATCGCCCCATTTCGTATTAAATTTTCGCCGGGTAGTGTGCCTCCTTACATTTTCACAAAGCGAGCTATTTGTTCATCGTTTATTAATAGCCAATTATATATTGTCGAGCTATGCGGACGTTGCTCTACTTCGAAGTTGCGAAAATCAGAAAAATAAGCTGAACGACATGGCTAAGAAAACATAACGTACGCAAATCCAAGCACTTAGTTCAGATAGTTAGACAACATGGTGTGAAGATAAATACATTACAAAAGTACAACTGCACAACAAGTCACCACGCGACGCCTCGATCGCTTTCGGTTGGGTGCGTGAGTGGCGACGGCGACGGACGACCCTCCTAGCCCGGCCCGCTCCCGAGGGGTAGCGTAGTATGTCGGCGGCTCGGGTGTCTCTGCGGTGGTGGCCGTGCTCCTCGGGGCACATGAACCGTCCACGCCGAAACCGTGATCCTCGTCAATGTCGTCGTACTCGAGTAGTCGACAAAGACCGTCGCGGACTGCCGCGTCACCCCACCTCGACACCGCGGGCGGCGAGAGACGAAGATCGGCCCGTGTCACCCCACCACGCCATCTGCGGTTTGCGCGAGGCGAAGATCGCCCGCTACCCCACCGTGGCCGCTGCGTCGTGGAGGAGGAAACGAGGGCACGTCTTGTGTGACGTCGGGCATGCAGGGACGACTTCATTGGGCGAGGTGTGGGCACGCCCACTAGGCGAAGAGGTCTTGGTGGCGGGGCACCACGTCTCGGCCCCGGCAGTGAGTAGGCTGCACATCCGCCCCATCGTGGCGCGCCACCGACTAATTGTTTCCGCCGCTGAGCGGGGTGAGCACGACGTCTGCGTCGAGGCCCGCCAACACGGACTCGAACTCCCGTACATCCGCCTGCAAGACGTGCTCGCAAGTAATGCCGAGTTGATATGAGTTAATTTACATAAAAAACATCGTGTAGGGTTTTGGGGTGACCCTTACCGCAACGTTCTCCTCTGGGACATCTGTGAAGGGTACGTCTCGACACCGATGCGAGTGGGACATCTCTACTGGTGTGTACCCAACCCTAAGCCGAAGTCAACGGCGCGAACGATCCATGTAATCGTCAGATGCGTGGCACGGCCAGACGGCGGGTCTCGTCCACACATCTCGCCTCGCCTCGTCCCCATCAGATCGACCCACGGTATCATGCGCGCGCAGATAGAACAGTGCCTAGTGCATGCCCCGACCGGTCATCCCGCAAAGCAAAACGGCAATTTACATACAACATTCATTCATTTGGAATGGTAAGTATTGTGCTCAGACACTTACTTGTGCGCGGCACGTGAGGCGATGTGAGTAGTCCAGAGGGGGAAAGTCCGAAGAGGCGAATCGCGCAAGACACCGGTGCGGCGAGTACTCCTCGACGACAGGTCAAAGAGGAGGACCTTACGGTGAGCAGAGCCGATGGTCACGCCAAGAATGCTCGGACAGCCCGTGAGGTGCTTTCGGACTGACGTCGCAGCACAGACGGTGTCCACCGTGACGTCCTCGTCGTGCGATCTGTCAAACTCCCGAGCGAACTCGGTACGACTTCTTGGTCTGGCTGGTGGGCATACACCATTGCGGAACAAAAAGTAAAGCGTCTTATTAAAGTGTCGAAATTAGGGGTTAGATACAAGGGGCATACTGTCATTGAACCCAAGAGAGGCCCATAGTGGGCGGCCGATCTGGGGAGGCCGTGGTGCAGTCTGTGAGTACTGGCGCGGGTCAACCTCGGGCCTACTAGAAGGAGAAGTGCTCCGGGACCACAGTTGCGATGAGTAGAACGCAGCCGTCAATAGCGCCTGTGTGTTTACCTTGAGACTGACCTCCCACAGACCCTGTGACGTGCATGCGAGCAGCAGAGCCCCACGACCATCGCACCATCGTGGTACAACGCAAAGTTAGACATGTCTGTCAGAAGAGATTTTAACGAAATGTGTTACTCGGTTCGCGGGGTGTCGGCGATAAACCGGGCGAACTCGATCAGTGCGGTCCACCGTGTCCCGTGCGAGGCGGAACAGTACCAACCGAACAGACTAGCGAATACGCCTCGGTGGCGTGCGAGTCCTCTCGTCGGCCCGGTGGAGAAGCTCACCGCAAAGATTCGATGCACAAGATTGGCGCTCGGTCGCGATCCGCGGTTGCAATGAACGAGGTACTAACCGTGAATTGGAGCAACCACATATTCGGACTCCGTGCTTCTCATCTGTCTTGTGGGGCACGTACGGGCCGGCTGCGGGGTGTCGGTCCACCTGGGCGAAGCGTGCCTCCAACTGCTCACGCCAATCGAGGGGGGCGTCGTGCGGCACAACTGCACGACCCCTGCAGGGGAGGCCGAGGAGGTACGACACGTCCTGCAACGTGGGAGCCATCTCTCCGCACGGCAGGTGGAACGTGTGTGTCTCCGGTCTCCACTGGTCCACGAGAGCGGTCGCGAGGGACCGGTCGTCTGAGAACCGTGTGACGTCGGGGCCTCCACGGCTCGTCTGCTCCACCATCCGCAGAGCGAAGTAAGCCGTGCACTCGTGAACTGCACGTAGTGTGTAGCGTCGTTGAAATTCCATTAGCGGTAAGTAAAGAGTCACGAAAACTCGACGACCATTGTGGAACCCAGCAGGGTCGATCCGAAGAAACTCCTCGGCACTCGAGACCAGTAGTGTCCCCAAATACCGACCCTCAACTGCGGACAACCTAGACCGGTGGGTCAAGTCCACGTGCTGGTCTAGCAGCTCGGGAGTAGCGGCAGCAGCACGCCCAACTCTCGCCATCGTCGCCTGTACCTGCGTGGTTACAAAGCAAATTCATGGTTAGAAAGCAACTACAAAAAAATTAAATGAAAAGTAATGCAATGTTCCATATTCAAATATTACATTAACGGGGATAACAAATAACTGGTACATACAATCGAAAATACATTAACGGGGACAACAATTAACTGGTACATAGAATCGAACATACATTGACGGGGACAACAATTAACTGGTACATAGCATCGAAAATACATTGACGGGGACAACAATTAACTGGTACATACAATCGAAAATACATTGACGGGCACAACAATTAACTGGTACATAGAATCGAAAATACATTGACGGAGACAACAAATAACTGGTACATAGAATTGCATTATCCACAATTACGACGCGCCTCAGACTCGTCCATATCGTTCCTAATACGCCGTGTCCTTCGACGCCGACCTTCTGCTTCAACATTCGGATGTCCGGTACCCATCGATGCCCTGGAGGGGGGGCTGCCGTGAACGATCCATCGACCCGGTACCCGTACACCTCGTTATGCCATGTGTTCGGAACACTTTGCTTGTAGTAGTAGTGGGAGATGTACGGACGACATGACTGGTGTGTCTCTTTCTTCGCGGCAATCACGTGCGAGCACGGCAAGTGCAGCAGGCGTGGCTTCTGGCAGGAGCACTCGCAGTCAGCAGCTCAGAGTACGCACAGATGGGAAGTCCTCTGCCGGTGGGCACCTCTTCGACCCCGGTCACCGCAGTGCACGTGGTACCTCCGTTCCACGCCACTCTCCGGTGTCAAGCGATGTGTCTGTGCCTTCCGTGTCTTGTTTGCCATGTACGTAGAGACAACCGTCGAGTACGACAGGCGATTGTCCGACATACACGCAACGGAGGCCTTGTACCGCTCAACGAAATATCTTTGGGTGCCTAGTAACACACCCTCAACAATGCCCACCAACGGGAGGCATCTCGCGCCTTTCATTACCCAGTTGTAAATCTCCGCCAGGTTGGTTGTCATTATTCCATAGCGGGAACCGCCCTCGTCATGTAGAATGGACCATTTCTCCAACGGCTCGTGTCGTATCCAGTCCGTGAAACTCTTTATGCTTGCCCCCGGCCTACGCCGGATGTTTGCGCGTCGGTCGGAGCGCACACAAGGTCTGTTGGGTCATCTCCTTGCTCGTGGTACACCATAGGGTTCCTGAGCGAACCCGCGCCATCCCTGGATTCGATGATTGCTTCTTGGTTAGTTCATCCAACGTCTTCCACAATGACTCGAACTTCCTCCGCCGGTTCTGTTTGCCTGTACCGCTTGAATATGTTCGAAGTTCCTTGTTCTGAACTAACGGAAAAATTGGCACCCATGTGCCTCATGCACCACCGCTCTTCAGTCCGCCACTTTCTTTGCTCCCACGACGTCGGACCCTTGTTGCATATCCACGATCGCCCTCAAGAAACCTCGCATGTCGGTCATGGATGACACATACATCGGGCGGTCTTGCACAATCGCCATCTTGACTCTTTCAAGAAACCGATTACCGACTCTCCGTGTTTTCCTCCACGAAGGCCAATGCGACCAGAGAACACGGTTGTTGGCGCCCACCGCGATTCTTTGTTAGAATCGCCCTTGTATTTCCTGTGAGGAATGTGCCGTCCATGCAAATGACCGGCGGCAGGTTTAAGGCATTAATGCATGCGCCGAGGGCGAAGAAGGCCCGCCAGAAGACCCACTTACCGCAAGACGCACCATCCGCGGAAACTCCGCAAGGTCGATGCCGTCTGCACGGATTCCTACTTGCTATTGCCCGAGCAAGTGTGGAATATTCTCGTAAGAAGCCTCGTATGTCCCGAAGACGTATTTAAAGTGTTCTTTTTGCTCTCCAAGCCTTCCGTAGCTAATCTTGTATCAAACCTCTCCTCCACGGCTCGATAATGGATCGAGGTGCGAGTGCGGATTGTCGACGATCCGACCATAAACACATTTGCCACCCAAGTGGACTGACAGATTATGTGTTCTGCCCGCTTCCTCCGATTAGCGATTATGCTCGTCACTATGGAACATTTCCAATAGTCCCTCCACTTCCCTTGTATGCATGCACCGCCATGGGCACGAATCAACTATGCACTTCACGTCGTAGTCTTTTTCTGGACTTCACTACCTCGAATTGGCGCCAAGAGACATTGACCAAGCTTCACCGCATCCATCACGGCCTCTTTGTCTTTATATATGGCCCCTGCGACCTCGTTCTCATGATACTCCCATGCATCTCTGCTCCCTTCATTCATTGTCGTCTTCAAATTATATTTAGTCCACGACCGGGACAGCACCTCAGAGTATTGTCCTCCTCGTCCGAAGCGTTAGCCATCGGACTTCCTCATCCGCACGGTCCTCCTCCTCTATCAACTCAACTATGTGCTCCACCTCCTCCCTCGTCGGCCACCCCGCGCCTCCACGGTGGCTCCTCGCTCGCCTCGATCCGCCGCCACCGCCAACCTCGCCACCACCTTCATCATCGCGTTGTTGCATATCAGATTCCTCCTCCGTAATATCTACCCGACATGACGCACCTCCGACACCGATGGAGATACTCGTACCATTGTACAAAGAACATGAGCGCCAACCCGCTCTACAACAGATCCAACATAGCTCCTCCATGCCGAGGTCGCGTTAATAGGAATCACTCTCCATAAAAAGTCCTGCAGACGACTTACTATTGCTCTAACCCGCAAATTAACACTCTGGGCATCCAAACCGAACATCCAAATATAAACTCCATCAAACCCTCAGATGTCCTATCTCTCGGCCTAGATATGCCTCAGATGATCGCTGAAATTCCCGACAAATCGACTCCATTCGCCCTCGTGCTATCTCCCCATCTCCATAGAATATCTGAAAATACAATGTCTCCGACATATCGCCTACAACGTCGAACCAAAAAATCATCATTTCTCCACCTAACCGCTACATAAATGTCACAATATATTGTCGTCAAATTTTACCCTCATCGATTTGTAACGGCGCCGCCATGTTTTTAAATATACTAATTTTTAACGTAATACGGTCATTGATTATAAATAAGTAATTCGATTACCTATATTACATACCGCAAATACTAAATATTAAATCTCTAAAATATTAAATACATAAATACTAAATATTAAATCTCTCAAATATTACATACCACAAATACTAAATATTAAATCTCTAAAATATTAAATCTAGTAAATACTAAATATTAAATCTCTAAAATATTACATACCATAAATACTAAATATTAAATCTCTAAATACTACATTTCTACATTTCAAAAATTATACAATACTAACATTTCAAAAATATGAGTATAAAATATTGAACTTACCTTCAAAAACGACGGATATTTTTTTCCTCTTTTCTTCCCTTCTTTTTTCCTCCCTTTTTCCTCTCTTCCTTTCCTCTTTCTTTCTTCTCTCATGGCATTTCTATGGACAGAGCAAATGAATCTTGTTGCTTTCATGGGCGTTTAAATGAACCGTCGCCCCGGGCGATCGCTCGCCTCGGCGACGATCGCCCAGAGCTCACAGGTCCTCGCTCATGACGCCATGATGAGCGATAACGTTCGCCACATTCTGGGCCGTTAGACACCGGTATCGCCCGTCTAGGGCGATCGCCCCTGCCGAGGGCGACGGGCGGGTTTTTTTGAAAAATTTTCCCGCGGGCGACTACTTCTGAAAATATGTTTTAAAAAAAATATTAAATAATAAAAAATTCCTGACTCTGGCGACCTCCCTGGGCTAAAATCCGCCCAGCGCCCATCTAAACCTAGGCCTGTGGGCCAGCCCTCTGGCCCATTTATGCACAGCTAAAGAAAAAGAAAAAGGAAAAAAAAAAGAGATAGGGCTCAACGCTGAAGGAAGCGACTGTCTCCCACGGCGCCACCTCCCACGCCACCGGCCGCCGCCGCCTCGCCTGTCCTAAAACCTTTCCGCTTGCTTGCACCAGCTCCACGGCGCGCCACCTCATATTTCCCTCGTTCGCCGGCCGCCGCCGCCGCCTCCGCCCCTTCTTCGCCGGCGAGCTTCTGCGCGGCTCGCCCTCTTCCGAAAGGTTTCCTCAGCTCCTGCCAACATTCTGTGCTTTAGGCGGTTCTTGTGCTTGATCTAATGCTTCTTCTGGTTGATAACCAGCTTGAATTCGGGATAAAGAAGGACCATGGCGTGTGCTGCCTACGGTTTCAGGGGCCCTCTCAAGCTTGCCGCAAGGCATGGCGCATATGCGCTGGCCAATAATCACCTCTGCCGTGGATGGAATTCTTCGTTGTCTTACCCTGTTTCTCAGGCGTGGAGTTGCAATTGCTCTCGTAATGCGGTGCCACACGCCGCCCCCCATTCTCACTTGATTGCCCGGGCTTCGGAAAGATGGCGCTCAAGCCCGAAAGCTTCGTCGACCGGTGGTAGTATTGCTGCCGGTAAATTACTCTCGGATCAGCTGTGTTTCATTTCTTTGTGAACATTATACTGTTAAAGAATGATGATTTATGTGAAAATCTCCGATCTTAATGCACTCTCGGATCAAATGTGATTGTACGAAAAACTGCCTTCTACTTCATCGGCAGATAATTATGTGCAAAATGCAGTAGCAAGGTAGTGTAATTTAGTTTGTTTTTCCATTTTTTTTCAGAAGAGAGGATAACTGTATTAGTCATTGGTGGTGGAGGAAGGGAGCATGCCCTTTGTTATGCTTTGAACCGTTCCCCTTCCTGTGAGGCAGTTTTATGCGCCCCTGGTAATGCTGGTATTGCTCAGTCCGGAGACGCGACCTGCATATCAGACCTAGACATCTCCAACAGTGCCGCTATTATATCGTTCTGCCGCAAGAAGGGAGTGGGAATGGTTGTAGTGGGTCCTGAAGCTCCTCTTGTTGCGGGTCTTGCTAATGACCTTGTCAAAGCTGGGATACCAACTTTTGGTCCTTCATCAGAGGCTGCAGCTTTGGAAGGTTCAAAGGATTTTATGAAGAAGTTGTGCGATAAGTACAATATCCCGACGGCTAAGGTACTGCTGTTTACATTTGTGTTAAACCCTATTGTCTTTCTAGGACTACGGGAACTTGTTTTGTCAAGATGACTACGTATGGTTGATGCTATCCATGTTTAAGAAAAGATACATCATTTCAGCATAATCATACAGACATGTCCGTTGTGTTTGAGACATGGTTGGTAATAATATGGTATATTAGTAACAGACACCATAAGCAATCATCTGTAAGTTTCTCTGGGTATATCTCTGGCTTTTTGGCTGAACTATATCCAAGTATTATTCGTAATTATTAAAGTTTCCCTTGAGACAGATTACTTTATGAAATGAAGTTATTTACTTTATGAAACGAAGTTATTGTGCTGCTGCACAAAAGGGTCCATGTCAAATCAGTGTACCAAAAAAGAAAAACAGAGAAAAATACAGTCCCTTATGAAACTAGTTATAATTTCAGATGTTAACGGGTTAACCATACTATGAGGCTAATATGAGTACTTATTTTTCTTTCTTGTAGTATCACACATTCACAGATCCTGTGGATGCTAAACAATACGTGAAGGATCAAGGAGCCCCTATTGTTGTTAAAGCTGATGGATTGGCTGCTGGAAAGGGCGTGGTCGTTGCTATGACTTTGGATGAGGCATTTGAAGCCATAGATTCTATGTTGGTTCAAGGCTCATTTGGTTCTGCTGGTTCACGAGTTATCATTGAAGAATATCTAGAGGGTGAAGAAGCCTCTTTCTTCGCATTAGTAGATGGTGAAAATGCTTTGCCACTTGAATCGGCACAGGATCACAAAAGAGTTGGTGATGGTGATGTTGGTCCAAATACTGGCGGTATGGGTGCATACTCCCCTGCACCAATAGTGACAGAAGAGCTTAAGCACACAGTCATGGAAAGTATAATTATCCCCACTGTTAAAGGTATGGCAGCTGAAGGGTGCAAGTTTGTTGGTGTATTATATGCTGGGCTTATGGTTGAGAAGAAATCTGGGCTGCCTAAGCTTATCGAATACAATGTGCGATTTGGTGATCCAGAATGCCAGGTTAGTGTCCCTCAATCTTTGAATTCCATCCCTTCTATGTGCATTATCTGTTAGGAGAACTTATGTATATTTGCAAAATGCATCATTAAAATTTGAATTTTGGTTTCTAAAATAAAAATGTTCAAGGTGTTCTCATTAAACTTCCCAACAGAGTTTGTCGGTTTGCCCTCATACCTGCAGTTTTGCCCCCAAATGAATCCATTTTAGCCATTATACTGTTATTTCATTGATCAATTTGCACCACCGTACTGTTTGGTTCTTCCATGTAATTTTTGAAGCAGTCACTTTTGCTGACCACTGTGGGATCTCCAGTCTTTTACTGTCTGCTCCAGAAAACTTTTTAACTTCTATATCAGTTCCGGCCAAACATTTCTAACTTTGACCACTTAAATGTTTATGAATGTCTAGATTGGCTGCAAGAAAAATAGAAAAAATATTCAGGCATATTTATAATATTTATAGTAAAATTATTTTCATAGTATATAGTTTTTATAATTTTTACTAACATATTATTTAATGGTCAAGGTTAAATTTCAAAGACTATCAATAGCAAAATATAAATATCAAGTTTTTTCTTGTGTGACCAGAGGGACTAGCTGTTTCCCGAATGGCATATGTAGTCTGAATTTTGAATCCAGATTCCAGTCCAAAACATCCTTGTTATAACTCTAAAATCCAGAGCATTACTACATTTTCATAATTATTTGATAGCCTGTTGTGAAAATTTCCTTTATCACATCTTCATTGTGCTTGTCTAGTACTTCTCAGAATTATAAAATAGTATGTTTGTTCTTTTAGCTGTTTAAATTATTTAATTGACCTGTTAACAATTTGGCCATCATATTCTGATTGTACATTTCCCTATTAATACATTTTTTCCTCAGGTTCTGATGATGCGGTTAGAATCTGATCTCGCACAGGTTCTGCTATCTGCATGCAGAGGAGAATTGGGCAAGGTTTCACTAACCTGGTCGTCTGAAATGGCGATGGTGGTTGTGATGGCAAGCCAAGGATACCCCGGCTCTTATAAGAAGGGGACTGTAATAAAAAATATTGAAAAGGCTGAGCAGATCTCTCCAGCTGTTAAGATATTCCATTCTGGAACAGCTTTGGATGGAAATGGCAACCTTGTAGCTGTTGGAGGCCGAGTTCTTGGTGTCACCGCAAAGGGCAAGGACATTGAAGAAGCAAGGTCTAGAGCATATGATGCAGTAGATGTTGTTGGCTGGCCAGAAGGATTCTTCAGGCGTGATATTGGTTGGAGGGCATTGAAACACAAGCAGATGGCTAACGACTGATGCTCTTTTCCTAAAGCACCAGAACTGTGGTGACTGGTGAGCTTGTAGTGTTAAGTGAAATAAAAGATGGAGTAGTGTAACCATTACTGTTGCGATTGCAGAATGACAGAAGTATGACTGGTGAAACAGAAGCATATTCTAATTTGAGCATTGTTTTTAGCATTCTTTGGTTGTTAACTTGTTTATTGGTCTTGACAAATCAAGTGCAATCCCCTCTTGATGTGCAATCGTGCATTCAACTGCTGGAATGAACATTACCATCTCCATCTGAACTCCTAAATTTTAGGACAGCATTAAATAGAAAAATAGAAATTTTGGTCTGAGTTATTTATTACTAGGCAAATGACGCGTTTGAAGTGATCCTATCTAATTTCTGTCATAGGCTTTGACAATGTGTATTACCGAAAACACAAGATTAGGAAGGAATCTGGAGAAGACCAGCCTGGTGAGGCCTTGGGCCGGTGTTAGCCAAGTGAATGCAGGCGCAGGATGTGAAAATAATTCTTGCTCGCTTAGTCTCCCGTTTTTAAGTCGCTGTGTCTAGCGTAGAGTATAGCTGGTTAACTGGCTGTACGCGTTTGTAGCTCAAGGTATGCATGTGTATACCGGAGCGAGTCTTCAGGTAATGAGTAGTGCAGCATATCATCTGCATGCGGGAATGGCGCATGGAGTGGAGTGATATGGCGCGCATGTCAGTCGGCCGGTGAGGACACGTTCGTTTTGTTCATTCCTTGCTTTATATATATATCAGAGTCTGAGAAAACGCTGCTAAGTCGTTGCAGCACAAACCTCTCTGTGTTCTTCCATTTTCGTGTTTCGCGTTTGATTTGATTCTGACACAGGATATGGCTAAAGCCGTGTCAAGGTTATTAGCTTTGGAAAGTATCTATTAATTAGTTATTTTTGGTTAGTGAAATAATCTTTTGATCAGTATCTGATTCTTGTGGATCATGTCGCTAGACTTATATATGTAAATAGAAAATCATTGAAAAAGGCATGCTGAATTTGCCGCAAAGTTTATCTCATGGCGGTGCCTTCCATTGAACAAGGCCGGTAGCTCTGTTCGCTAATCACCGTCGGCAGCCACCACGGCGTCAAACATCCACACCTGCTCCCGTGCGGGTCATCGACTAGGCATGCGGCTCTATAGTCAGACTCATAACAATTTCATCGGATCAGTGCTATGCTACTATTATCTAAAATTACAAAACAGAGGTGCGGCAGTAAGAATGCGACCAAGGGCCAACTTTACAGTGACCATAGAGCTGTAGAAGGCATGAAAAAGATGAGGCAAATAGTTGATACAAAAATCCAGTACATGAACTCTATTGGAGAATAGCCAAGCCCATCTCCATTGCCAGGATTGCTTGGCAACAGCGCTGTTAGAGGTGACCAGAATATTCTCTTCTTTTTTCATGTACCTTTTGCTATTTTAAGGCACGGAATGGTGCTCCAAAAATTACTTCACAATCCAACCTGTGTGGTGAAATTACAAAAGAAATACCCAAAGTATTCAAGTATACATCTTTACCTTGAGTCTTCTGACACTTGCAGTTTCTATATGCTTTCATGATTAAAGCTATTTGTGATCAGTGAATGGTTACTTACATGAATTCTGAAGTAACTGACACTGCAAGCCCTGAAACAGTGAATCCATGCATCATCGATTTATGATGAGAATTCTTAAAAAATTTCCTCTTGATGTAATACCCTACCTCCTTTTATTTTGATAAAGTTGCGCAATTTATTCCCTATCTGGGTGCTTTAAGCTTTGGGAATTGGAATGTTTTCAAAGACTGTCAAGTACTTTCCTTTCCTTTTCTTTTTTTCTTACTTTTCCTGAAACCAAAGTTCCAGTCAAGAATCTTCCAACAGATGATTACCACACCCCTTGATGACAAAATTGGCTGAAATAATACAAAAAGATATGAACTACTACTAGGACTACACAATGAGTATAAACAAGAATTAGTTTAAAGGAGATGACAATCGATGGTGGCTAAGATTACCAGGAGATTACAAAGCGCCAAAGCTATGATGGAAGGGACTATTACATTTTGGACAGCACAAACCCCTAGATGATAGCATATGATCGAACCCTATACACCTTTGATGATGAAGAAAAAGAATCAGACTAGAACATGACAGAAAAAAATAAAGTTGCAAAAGTTACATGTTATTGATCTTCCCCAGCTCTTGTCACTCACCACCTCTGTCGGTCTACTAACAACTGTAGAACGCTAGCTCGAATTAGTACTGGCACTGTAATTCGGTCCATCTCGTTGAGTTGTAGCAACGGAATTTTTTTGCTTTGCTTGCACTTAGGTCAGCAGGTCCGGGAACAGCTTGTAGCAGTTGGGCTCCTTCTCCGGGCTGCTCTCCTCCTCCTCCTCCGCCTCCGGCGCCGACGACGACGGCGACGGCTGGTTGGA
Source organism: Guadua angustifolia (assembly GCA_036346375.1). Classification (NCBI taxonomy): domain Eukaryota; kingdom Viridiplantae; phylum Streptophyta; class Magnoliopsida; order Poales; family Poaceae; genus Guadua; species Guadua angustifolia. Next base: position 40,876,905 of record CM070520.1, read on the forward strand.
CGCGTGGCGCGGGAACTCGGACAGCATCTGCACCACCTCCCTCATGGTCGGCCGCTCGACGCTGTTCTCCTGTACGCACAACATGGACACGAAGAAGAGGTGCGCCACCTCGTCCATGGGCACCGTGCTCAGCCGACGGTCGACGATCCTGGGCACGCCCTCCCGCCGGCCGTCGGTGACCTGCTTCGCCCACTGCACAATGTCCACCCCTTCGCCGAAGTCCCCCACGGGCCGCCGCCCCGTGATGAGCTCCAGGAGGACCACTCCATAGCTGTAGACATCGCTCTTCTCGTCCACCCTTAGAGTGTATGCATACTCTGCAAAATAAGATGATCATAGTTAACTTGCTAATCCTTTAGGAGGTATTTAGATTAAAGGTATAGATCTTGATAATTCTAAAGTCTAATTCAAAATTGAACTAAATCCCAAAATCTTCTGAAGAATTATCCCTTATCCAAACAAAACCTTACAGGAGAGTGGCAAAGGACCACAACAGGGTATCTTTACAGATGAATTAAACGGATAAATTAGCCTGCTGATCAATCAAGTTAATCCAAGCATTTAGCCTGGCCCCATCAAATTAAGCGAACAACTAAATCAATATATATTTTTTTCAACCACACAATGATTAAATCAATGTTAAAGGCAAAAGCTATCTAGGAGACTAGGACAGTTCCCAACGTGCGTCTACGTATATATAATATAGTGCTATTTTGGTCTCACAAATCTAAGTGTATCTTGGTTTTACAAACTATATTCAAACTATCTTGCAAGGTGAGTGAGCAGTGATTTGAAAAGTACAGGAACTGGCTAGTGCCCCTATGCATCAAGGACAGGACCAAAGTGCCTACAACATTCTACAACGAATCCCAAGAGAAAATGCCTACTACTGCTACACCCTTGTCAAATCCATTGGAATATTTCCCGCACACTGCTTATTTAGTAGTAAACTAGGAGCAGAAATTATATATTTTTACATAGTCTGTCAAATCCAAGGATATTCTTCACCTGGATCAAGAGATCGCTCCATCCTCCCAAGCCTAGCTAATTAAGCTTTGTCTGTTGGGCCCATGCCCGCCTAAGATCTTGGCACTGCGCCAATTCCCAAACATGGAAGAAAGAAGAGAGAGATTAAAGTGCGTGACCGTAACAGTGAAGGCGCCCGTGCCGTTCAAAAGCGACAGCGTGCGCCGTGCCGTTCGATGGATCTCGCCTTGGCGACCATGAAGAGTCGCTTTGGCGAAGCCCCAGGGGGGCAGAAGGGATGACGAGGCCTTTTACTGGATTAAGCCCCATGCCGGTCAAAGATACAGCATACCGGAACCGAATCCTAAAATGACTCGGTTCGTCGAAGCTGGGAGCGAGGTTTGATTTGCATAGGATGGATGGACGTTACGTTGTAAGGGTTAAAGGTAAAAACAGCCTTATCCCGGTCAAAGATACAGTACCAGAACCGAATCCAGCGAGGCTGTTCTTCTCAGTTACAATCGTATACGTTACTTAGGAATTAGGAGAGGGCTTTGATTGGGTCGGAGGGCCGGGCTTGATTTTGGCAACTCCGATGCTGCTACTCTGTTCTGTGGCTGGCATGGCGGTCCGGCTGACGTGGCAGGGCCCTGCCACGCTCGACGCACGCTGCGTACGCGCCGCGGTAGACGGGGATGCCCGGGACCGTGCATGCGTTGCTGCGCGGCTTCCGAGGCTGCGAGCATGGCTGTGCTGTGCGCGTGTAAATTTGTGTTCGGCTTCTTTCGCACCCACTGGCCGCCCGGGCCCACATCCTAGCTGGGGCCCACCCCGGCGCATCGTCCAGTCACCATCGCGGGGGCCCCACGGAAATTATTGGGCTCTCGAGTGCATGGCATGCCTGACCAGGGGACCCCTTTTCGGCCGCTTTCAGTGCGGGCCCGCCGCGCAGCGCAGCGCTGCCGGCGGGTGCACAGCGGGACGGGCGCGGCCCGGCAGCTTGGGTGTGGTCTAAGATACGGTGTTTAAAAAAAAAAACTACAGGTTTAAGAGCTATTTAAGCTCAGCTCGTTTTAGGTTTGATTTAAGTTTTAAATGAGTCAAGTTTGAGTTTGATCTTAAGCTCAAATAGTTCGTAAAGCTGATAAATTTATAAATTACTTGTTAAATATTACTACATGTAAATTTTTACAAGGTTATTCGAGCTGAATTCAAGATTCAATATTTTTAATCGTTGAAAAATAGTGTATATTGAATTGTTCACTGTTATCGAGCCGAGCTCGAGCTTGAGTCCAAGCCTGAACGTCAACTCGAGTTCAACTTAAGCTTTTACCAAGTTAGGTCAGACTCGCTCGAGCTTAACTTGTTTAGAGTCCTACTCTAAGGTACTCCCATACCTTGCAATTTCAAAACTTACTAACCTAGCACATAACCAGCCAGCATTTAAAAGAAATGAAAATAGGAAAACACAACGGCGTAGCTGTGCAATGTAGTTTGGGCTCAGGTCGAACTGGTTTCTATATCATATCAGGTGCCATTGCAAAGTGAGTGGACGTTGGTCGGATGTACCGACCTTCTGACCATCGAATAGTGTTTTAGGGCTGAGAGTGTCTACACTAAGAATTGTGAAAACACTTCACCTTGTTTTCGCAGTTGTGATTTAGTGTGATGGACCATTCGCGCCAACGGGCTGGGCTGACAACACTGACAACTATTTTGCGTGCATGGTGTCGAGGTCTTTTGACTCACGGAGCAAATCCAAAACCTAATCAGAGCTTCAGTTACTGCACGGTACTATTTGACTTTGGATCGATGGGTCCCACGCGCCCGTGGTGGACGGCGACAACCAGATTGGGCTCAAAACGATGGATCCTAGCCATCTGATTGACAGACGCATCATAGGCAGGGCAGGAGACAAAAACGCAACGTGTACAATACGTGTGCGATGGACGGCGGACGTACGCGTACCTGGGGCGATGTAGCCGTAGGAACCGGCGACGGCGGACATGCACTCGGAGGCGGCGGCGGTGCCGGTGGAGCGGAGGAACTTGGCGAGGCCGAAGTCGGCGACGTGGGCCTCGAAGTTGTCGCCGAGGAGGATGTTGTTGGACTTGACGTCGCGGTGCACGATGATGGGGGTGCAGTCGTGGTGGAGGTAGCAGAGCCCCCGCGCCGCCTCCAGCGCGATCCGGTACCGCCGGTCCCACGCCAGGAAGCAGCCGCCCTTGCCGTGGAGCACCTCGCCCAGGCTGCCGTTGCCCATGTACTCGTACACCAGCACGTTCGCCCCCTGCCCGTCGCTTGTGCAGAAGGCCAGCAGCCGCACGATGTTCCGGTGCCGGATGCTGCCCAGCGTCCGGATCTCCGCGCGGAACCCGTGGTCGTGCCGGCCCGCGCCTGTGGCGCCGTTGAGGCGCTTCACGGCGATCGCGCCGCCCGAGCGCGTCCGCCCCACGTACACCACGCCAGCTCCGCCCCGGCCCACCACGTTCCCATCCTTCATGCACTCGATCACCTCCGCGATGCCGAAGTCCACCTTGTGGAACGCGCTGAACCGCCACGCGCAGCCGCCCGCGCCGTCCGACCCACCGCGGAAGGACCGCGCGCGCAGCACAGCAGCCGCGGCGAACACCACCGAGCACACGAGCAGCCCCAGCGCGAACACCAGCTTGAAGTCCCCCGCCGTCGCCCGCCGCGGCTTCACTGCGGGCGACCCAGCGGTGTCGCTGCTGTAGTTGCACGGCCGGTTCAGCGCTGCCCCGCACAGCCTCGGGTTGCCCGCGAACGCCGTCCCTTTCAGGTAACCCAGCTGGCCCGTGTCGGGCAGCTGGCCGGACAGGTCGTTGTACGAGAAGTCGGCCGCCGTGAGGCTGCTCATCGCCCCGATCGCCGCTGGGATGGCCTCCTCGAGCCGGTTCCTCGAAAGGTTGAGGTAATTCAGCACTCGTATCCCGGCGATCTCCTCGGGGATCGGCCCTGACAGGTTGTTCTTGCTGAGGTCGAGGTACGTCAGCTCCCCGCATCGGCCGATGGCCTCCGGTATCGGCCCCGACAGCGCGTTGCCGCTGAGGTCTAGCTTCACGAGCTGCCGGAGCTCCCCGACCTCCGCCGGCACTACGCCGCCGAGCCGGTTGTTGCTGACAAGCAGCGTCTGCAGCGCGGAGAGGTTGGCCAGCGTGGCAGGCAGTGGCCCGGACAACAAGTTGTTGGACAGGTTGAGCTGAGCCAGCTGCGAACCGGTCGGGCTCGGGCTCGGTCTCGGGTTCGCCGGGACCGGACCGGAGAGCAGGTTGTTCTGGAGCTCGAGCAGGTTGAGCCGCGGCAGGTAGAGCAAGCCGGCGGGGATGCTGCCGTTGAGGTAGTTCTGGCCGAGCCTGACGCGGGTGAGGCTCGCGCATGAGCCGAGTGAGCCTGGGATGGGACCAAAGAGGAAGTTGTTCATGAGGATGGCCGTGTGGAGCTCGCCGGACGCGCACAGCATCTCCGGGATCATGCCGGTGATCCTGTTCGACGACAGGTCGACCAGCTGGAGTACCGCGTTGGCGCCTAGCCCGGCCGGGACGCAGCCGGTGAAGTTGTTCATGAAGAGCTGCACCGTCTCCAGTAGCGGCAGCGCGGCGACGAAGTCGGGGACGGGGCCGTGGAGGCGGTTGAGGAACAGGTTGAGCAGCCGGAGGGAGGTGAGGGACGCGAGGGAGGCGGGGACCTCGCCGGTGAGCGCGTTGTTGGAGAGGTCCAGCGCGGTGAGGGCCGTGAGGTTGCCGAGCTCCGGTGGGATGACCCCGGAGAGCTGGTTGGTGTGGAGGAACAGCGTCTCGAGGGAAGTGAGCTCGCCGAGCTCCGCCGGGATGCGGCCGGTGAGTCCACAGTTGGACAGGTCCAGCATGGTGAGGTTGCGGAGCCGGCCGAGCTCCGGCGGAATGCCGCCGTCGAACACGTTATAATACCCGAGGTACAGCTCCATAAGGCTCGTGAGGTTGCCGAGCTCCGGCGGGATGGCGCCCTGCAGGCTGTTGCCGTTGAGGGACAGGTACTCCAGCACCGGCATCCGGCCGTACGCCGCCGGTATGGCTCCAGAGAAGTAATTCCCGCCGAGGTCGAGGTACCGGAGCCGCGGCAGCGCCACAACGCCGGCCGGGAGGGGCGAGGAGAAGTTGTTGTCGTAGGCATCGAACACCTCGAGTCTGGGAAGGGAGGGGAAGTCCCAGCCGTCGAGGCCTTCGCCGAGCTGGTTGCCGGAGACGTTGACGTAGCGGAGCGCCGGGAGCGCGGACGCGACCACGGACCCCACAATGCCGTTCCCGGCGAGCGAGAGGTTTGCGAGCGCGTCGAGCCCGGTCACCGCGGCCGACACGTGCGCGCCGGTGGACACGTTCATGTTGGCGATGTCGACGGAGGCCACCCGGCCTCCGGCGCAGCGCACCCCGATCCAAGCGCACACCGAGGCGACGTTGCCCAGCGACCAGGAGCGCAGCGCATGGGGGTGGCAGTTCAGTGAGGCCTTGAGGGAGAGCAAGGCCAGCGCATCGCCATGCAACGCGTCTCCACCGTCATTGGCATCAACATTTGCAATGCCATTGGCGGACAAGAGAGCAAAATGTAAGATCAAGAGCAGGACATGACAGGGAAGCTTCATTTCTCTTTGTGGCTTCGTGAATTGTGGTGAGAGGCTAGCTAGAACGTCGCCATTGGCAATGGCACTGGTGCTGTCTTAGTAAGGTAGAGATAGAGAGAGCTGGTGATCGTGGATGTATAGATAGAGAGGTAGATGGAAGGGTAAAGGCTTGTGAGAATCTTGAGAAGCTTCACGAGAAAATGGAGGTGAGATGAGAGGCTTCACATTGAAGGTAGATGATGAGGGGGAGGGGAATATGTTCTCTCTGTGACAAGAATGGCTTTGTCTTTTGAGATATATATGCCCTGTGGGAGAAGGGTGTCTACTGTCTAGTATTCTACTCTGCTCTAGTGCATTGGACACTACTAATCTGCTTGTGTTTTGTATTCTCTCGTCTCTCCTCCCTTTGGTCTCTTGTTCTTTTCTCCTCTCCTTTTGCTTTTCTTTGGGAGCAGAGAAGCCAACTGTTCAAAGGCTTTGTAGTGGGCAAGGAAGCAGCCATGGAAAAGAGGGAGGGAATTGGTAGGGAGTTTCTAGCTTTAATTTTTCGAAAGAGATTTCATCTTTTCTTTTTTTTTTTTTGAATTTGTTCTATTGGTTATGTGGGGATGTTTGAAAGGTTTCTTCAATTATGACATGGCGCCCGACAAAAGAGAAATGCACTCTGGTCTCCATCAAAGTACAGCGCCTGTTAATTTCGGCAATGATTAAAGGGCAAAACAAATCGATGAGTTGAACCGATGAATTTTGCTCCAAATTCTTAGTAAGCACTGGTTAACTTAATTCTTACGTCGGTGTATAACTTGTTCAGGCTCCTAGCTAATTAAACCTCGTCCTTGGTGACTGCAGACAACACGAGACCTTAAGCGTAGCAAAAACTTATGCAAAAACCAACCCCTGAAAGAAAAGCCTACAACACGAAACAGATTGGATTTGACTCAAAACTGTCTCGCGTGGTGAAGCGAGGAACAGCCTAAAAAAAACCCCATTGATCTCAATTCTCATGCCTTAGAAATGAAGTGTAAGAAAGCCAAGGAAGCCATGACCATGAGGTGTTCGGACGCAATGCAAATGCAGGGAGAGCAGCTGGCTGGGGCGCCCGTTGCAAAAGGTTGGGCGTGACCGCCCCAGCTCGTTCGGCGACCGCTTTGGTCCGGCCTGAATTCGGCAAAAGCGACGCGCCATCCACACACTCACGAACGCAAGACCTCGATCACCGTCTCCATGGCCATGGCCATGGTGCTGGGTTGAACGCCTGCAACTGCAGATGCGGATGCAGGAGGGCTCTAGCCACGGACCAGTAGTAATCGGTCCGTGCATGGATTGATTGATCGATGCGTCAATCGGAGCAAGGGGAGATCTTTCGGACGAATGACTGATTTGAATTTGAAGCGCATCGACCGATCCGTACCTGTTTTCTGTGAAAGTTTGTTCTTGATCTTTGAGGTGCGGCTGTACTGTATATGTGGCAAGAAAAGCAATTGATCTTGAGTTCTTGATCATCGATAGGGTGGTTGGGGTCGGGATCGAGCGGCAATTAGTAATCAGTGGCTACATTTGTAATGTTTCCTGTTTAGCTAAGTAAAGCTCTTGACAAAACTAATTAATTTGATAGTCATCTAATGTTTCTTGTTTAGCTAAGTAAAGCTCTTGACAAAACTAATTAATTTGATAGTCATCTAGATATAATTGTACAAACTAACTCTCCAATCTATTGTAACGTGTTAATCATATACAACTTCATACAGTGCATTTCTTAGCTGTATCTTTATTTTGGAGTTTATGCCCAAACTGTATCTCATTCAAGATTGTCCCTCCGGTCACAAATACATATCATTAGGTTGGGTGTAGTTAAACTTTTGAATTTTTTATTATTGATATCTTTTTATATATTTAGATAGGATACATGAAAATCATATGTATAGATTGTCTCGAAAATTACTTTCGCAATATTATAATTTTATTACAATTTATAAACATATTACAATATAAATTAGTGATCAAAATTATAATTTAAGAACTGTATCGACGTCTTCCCAGCGGCGTAGATCAAGAGGGAGGCAACAACAACAGCCAAATATGCCCTTTAAAGAAATCAACGAAACCGAAGGTTCGCAGGTTCTCAAGACTTCAGTAGAGTACAGCGTATGTTCCTGTTTGAGGCTACTGTAATTCTTGCTCACAGAGTCCTTATCACCCTTTTCCTCTTCTTTTCTTGGATAAACCCCCAGCAGAAGACGCCATGCATCGTCCATGTACGGCCCCGGTGGAACCTTTGAGATGGTCGGTCGCTGCGTACCCCTGCTGCTGCATTGGCATTGCATGAAAGCACAAGCGAACGAATTGAGACACGGCCGTCAGACGATCAGGGAAAACGGTAGGCAGAGATTCAATCGTAACCACATGAAGAGCCATGCCATGCATGCTACCCTCCAAACCCCAGTGGCCGGCGACCACTGCTTCACCATCACAGATCTGTAAGACCGGCCGCACCATTGGTAGCAGTGGTATCTGGACATCTGATCGGCCTGCAAGTGCCCGAGCGGCAACAAACACATGCGTCCCAACGCTGTCTGGCTGCTGCTGCGCAGCGCTGCACGTATTTTGGTGTGCCTGTGCCGGCCGGCGATTATGGGCGAATGATTGTGTCCGGCGCAGGGGCGTACACGCGACTGTAGTTGAGGGATGGAAGCCGGGTTGCATTGCATATATGCTGGTCGTATGGCATGGAGTATATGGTGCCCTGAACTCAGGCTTCAGGCTTCAGAGATGATGGTGACGGTGATGCAGGGTGATGATGAGGGTGCAGCTGTGTGCGACTAGACTTGGACATTGGCCTGGGTTTTTTTTTTTTTGCTGGTCCATAACACAACAGGCGAGGCACGGCATGCATGTACATGAGCTAGACCGGCACGACACGAATTATAAGGTCGTGTCAGAACTCGTGGTCGGGCAAGATGGGCGATATGGCACGGCACGCCTTCATGGGCGGTGTTTGGACCGGCATAGCACGAAACACACCCGATGGGCCTAAAGAAGTCACAGCACGCGGTAGGGCGCTCTACCGCGACATTGCGGTATATTGTGACTTATCTTACGGCCGGTGCCGTTGTGGTCGTCGCATGTAAAAAAAGGAGAGACAACGGAGATGCCGAAAGGTGGATAATGGAGACCACAACACCGAGCGTGTGCACCTAGTCAACGCTCCACACTAAGGTGTAAAATTTTAAATGAGACAATAACTATGTACCTGTTCAAGAACGAATAAAATTTAGTTCTTTTTCTCTCAATATTTGTGTACATTACCTCAGCTCCGTGTGTCTTCAGCTCCTCCTCTTGTCACAATAGTGTAAATGGGGTGAGTCTAGGTCGACACGGCATGAAGCCAGCACGAATCACAAATGGACCGAGTTTCGGTGAGCCAGGCCTACACGGCAGGTATGGTGTGCCGATCGGCCGTGGTGGCATGGCGTTGTTTATGTACATGGCCCAATGGGTCCATGCCAAACTGGCCCGGCCCGGCACGACGCCCACTTCTACGTGTGACTGGTCACACTACTATATGAATATACATCACAATCGGTTCTTTTTTGTCATCACAGTCGGTTCTGATGGCAACACAAAATCATTAGACAGAGATAAGGTAACGCTATCACAGTCTGTTCTTACCCGATTGTGATGCTTACTGGTCAGTACACATACAATCACATTCACATATGAAATATTGTTTACATATAGACTAGTAGGAGCTTTCAGGATCTCTAAACCTACCGTCCTCCGATATAACTTCCATCTAGTACTACTAGCATAAGTGGTCTTGTAACTTGTTGAGTGTAGAGCTATCTAACCTCTTCTGGGGGATATTGATATACTGCAAAATAGAAACGCTCTAATTGAAGTTTTGAAATTTCTATGTGAAAGGCTAAATACCTTAGGGAAAAGGTCTAAGCCGCCAACCACGATCAACATGTGATGCATGACTTACAAGCCACAGTGATCGTCACTGCCCTATTGATGACACTGTAAAGAAAGAAAAAGAAGTTAAGAGAAAAAATATATGTAAAGTCTCATATTAAGATCAACAATTGCACAACTTGTTAAATAAATGAAGCATAGTGTTATCAATTTTACCTAGTTTAGTTCCTATAAGAACTACAGGAACACATGGCACAAACCTGCAAGCTCTAGCGGCCACTGTTGAAAAGAAAAGTGGTTGAACAGTACTTGATTGTTTCCTTGATATATTAACAAAATATAGACATGAAAGAAATTTACCAATCCCAAATAAACTAATGCCTGTCGCAACCATATATTTGTTTCATTTTTACTTCCTTTAGTCGGTCATAGTTAGACATGATGGAACATCTCATTTTTGTACTCTCTATGTTGTTACTTTCTATTTGTGCAATTATAACTGAAAAGACCATTCCATATGACAAGTGAATCATTGTATCCACAAGACATAAGAGAAAAGAGTATTTAACTCAAGGTTTGCTACTAGCTAACACATGAAGTGCTCAGATTTGGTACTGCTATCCAATTGTTTTTAACTCAACCTACCTTATTAATTAACTACATTAGATCATAGTATGATGTCGTCAATTATACATTTAATTCTACCACAGCGAAAGGCATAAAATGCAAGTGGATACCAGCTAAGAAGATCTATTACCACTATGGTTGCCACAACCATCATTGTTGCCATCATTGTTGTCGTCATTTGAATATACATGATAGCTGCACTAGCTTGTCAATTAACCTGGTATATATGGTTGCAGATACTAGACTTTTTAAGAAATCTAAGAATCATCTGTAGAGAAGCAAAGTTGTATTAGTCCCTACAATGTTTCATGCTCATATGAAAATAGTGAACTGACAAGCCACGTGTTGATCGGAAAACAAAAAAATCCCACCAATAACTTAGAGATGCACAACATGCATATTTGTTTTGTTTCTTTCAAATGTCCAATTCTATTGCAAGCATTCGTCACCAAAAAAATATTCTTTAGCAACTAAGTTGTTCTATGATATTTTATTTTTGACAGGATAATAGATTATATGTTCTTAAATGTGCATAAATATGGGTTTGATGGTGTAGCAGATCCGGTAGTGGTTCTTTTGTATACAGCAAAAACCATATCCAAATAGGAAAGTACCAATATCATAAGGTGCCATTGATATATGAATTAATGAATTTTGAAAGTCACTTATTCTACTTTATATATTAATTCATATTAGTACCAAGAGAAAATTCACACTATGCTGGTGGTCTAGTTCTTACTTCTGGCTTAAGCTAGTATCCACTTACATTTTTTTAGGGAACTAGGGTTTACTACAAATAGACTAAAGGTGAGCTAGGATTTACTGCATATCTTGACCCGACGGTGGAGACTTGGCTTGTAGGGCAGCTTGGAGGGGCGGCGGTGGAGCGGGAGGCAGAGGGAGACTTGTTGGCGGCGGCTTGGAGGCAACGGCGCTTGGAGGGGTGGCTTGTAGGCAGCGGCATGGAGACCTGGCGGTGGAGACTCGGCCTTGCAGGCGGTGACTTGGAGGGGCGGCGGTGGAGTGGGAGGCAGAGGGAGACCTGGCGGTGGTGGCTTGGAGGGGCGGCGGTGGAGAAAGAATCTAGTGAGGGGTCGATCGAGTGGCCTCTGTCGACTAGACTCGGACTCATATATTTGTGGGGGCAACTATCAGTGTCGCTTCAGACAAAAGAAGCGATACTGATAGAGTCATGTATTCTGTTGGTTTTCGGACAAAGCGATGGTAATAACAACAATTATTTGTATCGGTTTCAACATAGAATCGATTACAATATACTATCTATGTCGGTTTGTTCATTAAACCGATTGCAATAACTTAGTTAATTGTATCGGTTCTTTGGTGAAACTGATGGCGATAATAACAGGGCAGTCACTGAAGTCAAAAGCTATCCTAGAAACATCAATGTCGCTTTTCAATAAAACCAATAGAATAGAAGATCATTTCTATCAGTTTTAAGGAAAAACCGATACAAATAACGGCATAAATCACTATCGTTTTTATGAAAAAAAACGATACAAATACTTGCACAAATCACTATCGGTGTAGAAATAAAACCGATACAAATATAGAAATATCACTATCAAGGCAAAACCGATACAAATAATGGCATAAATCACTATCGTTTTTACACAAAAACCAATACAAATGATGTCATAAATCACTATCATTTTTACGAAAAAACCGATACAAATACTTGCACAAAATCACTATTGGTCTAGAAATAAAACCGATACAAATGTAGAAATTTCACTATCGGTTTTAAGGCAAAACCGATAAAATGATGGCATAAATCACTATCGTTTTTACATAAAAACCAATACAAATACTTGTACAAATCACTATCGGTCTAGAAATAAAACCAATAGAAATGTACAAATATCACTATCAGTTTTACATCGAAACCGATACAAATATCAACTTTTTATCATACTATGGTAAATTCTCAATTGTTAGCATTTCATCAAAAAGAAAAAAGGCCATAACTTTTTTATACATAGTCGAAATTATTTGAAATTTTGCAGAAACACACTTTGGGATACTCCAAAGCTTTTTCAAAAAGAATTTTTGAAAAAAACAATGCTCATTCAAGAAATACGCCAAATTTCATTTTGTAGGAATGATTTTTGCGTAAAACGTAGAAAAGTCAAAAGTTTTTCAAATTAAGCCCGAATTGTCCATGCCAAGCAACTTCAAATCATCCATAGATATAAACTTCTTAATATTTACGGAGTAGCCCGATAGAACTTTAATACTTTAGAGATACTTGCATAAATCTTTTTTCTCATTTTTGGACAGAGTGTAGCATGCATCGTGGATGTATGGACCTTTTCTATCTTCCTCTATCACTGCAAGTTTGGATCTGATTATCACAATCGTTTTTCCTAAAAACTTAAAAACCGACTCAGATAAAGCGATAGTGATGTACCATTATGTAGTAGTGTCACTCTCCTCGCCTCTGGGGAGTATTTTACTGCTGCTATCTGGAGAAGGAGGGGATCATTGGGGCTTTGTGATTGCTTGCCTGCATGCTTTACTCCCTGGCTAAATCCAGCTCCTGTTCCTGCCATGCATGATCCTCACTCAAGAAAGCATCTAGCTCTGCCATTCATCCTGCCATGCACGTAGGTCGGAGGAAGAGGGGAGAGATGAGATCACGAGGGGAGAGTTGGGTAAATTACCACTTCTTACATAGATAAACAAATATATATAGGTGTATAATCGTGGTTTAAGATAACTACGCGTACTGGCTGGGTGATTACGGATTACACCCTTATGTAACAATTCAGTAACATAGCAAGATACTGGTCGAAAAATCTATCTTGAAATTGACTTTTAGATGTAAAACAAAGAGGACACGAAACGTCAATCTACATCAGTAAGTCAATAGTAGCTACGTACGTACATTCTACAATGTGCCGGTTTTTTTGTTGGCAGTGAATAACCCGCTACCAGTGGCATGGCTTTCTATCCAGGAGAATCCACGTCGCTTCGTTACCCCACAAGCCATGCGGTCGGCTAACCTTTTCCACGGCAACGAAGTGCGTGTGTGTGTGAGAGAGAGAGAGAGAGAGAGAGAGAACCCAACATGAAAGCTAGTTCGTCGACAAACCTGTACGCCACGACGAGACAATATACGTTCAAATGAAGTGTGATTTATATGCTTTGTACTTGTGTCTGTTTTGATAGCTTCAAATTACGTATCTTTTTTTTTCCAACATCTGTTCTGTCTAAGCCATCTATTCGATAAGTTTAACAAAACAAGATCTATATATTAAATATGTTTTGAAGACATATTGATAACATTGATTCTTATATAGTCAGCAACTTTAGGTGTCGGCTGCTAGCAATTCTAGATTCTTTGCTGTGAACTTGTGATATATTGGCGCTAGCAGCTCGTGATTCTCTGTTGTGATCTATATTGGATATATTTGAGTGATATAATGGTAAAGTTCCTTCTAACTACGTATTGCTGGTGTCTCTTTATATTACTTGCTAGCAGCTCTGCATGTTACTTGCTAGCATCTCTCTATTGCTTGGGCGAAATATTCAGTGAAAACCATCTATTCCATGAAAACTTCGTGAAAACCACCTGTAGAAGTTTTGAAAAATTATCAAAAAATTACCATATGTAGGGGAGGTGAACTTCTACAATCCTGCAAAATTTGAAGCTAAAACAGTGAAAATTACTATTCATACTGAATTTGTCTTTTTCATATCTTTCAAATGCGATTGAGTTTCATCTTCAAATTTCGCAAGATTGTAGAAGTTAACCTCCCCTACATATGGTAATTTTTTGAGAATTTTTCAAAACTTCTACGGGTGGTTTCCACGGAGTTTTCATGGAATGGATGGTTTTCACTAAATATTTCGCCCTATTGCTTGATAATAATTATCAATGTTTTGTGCAAGTGGTGGCTCTACATTAGTTACTAGAACTCTGCATTATTTACAGGCAACAATTCTAAATTTGGAGGCAGTTAGCAGCTGTGGTTGATGATGAGTAGAGAAACTCTTGACTTGTTGCTATGTACCAATTCTTGGTGCTGGTACAAGTTGTAAGTTACCGATATCTATATATAGTTGCCAGTTGTTATCAACTAGTAGTGAACCAGCTTTCACTGGAGAATTGCGAGCTGTTAGCCGTCTATATAGTTGCTAGTACACCTAGAGTTGCCAGGTGAGAAACATTTTTATCAACATGACTCCAAACATATTCTATAAAGATCTTATTTTGTTAAGTTCATCGTATAGATTAGAACGGTTTAAACAGAAGGCAAATCATTGTCGGGATCCGGAATCTGTTATTCCAACCTCTATGTGTATACTATACTAGTTTCATGATCAGTGGCTAGCACACACAATCAACATTCTCATACTATTTTCATACACGTACAAATATCTAGAGTAGCATAATAGTATTAATAAACATGCAAACATACTCATACAACTAAACTTTTAGCAAAAGGGTCGACCAACCAAATAGTTCACATAACAAGTAAATAGCAGCAGAATAAACAATAAATAAGACAAAACTCCAGCAAGCATACATTAGCCCACCAAACGCAACTGACTGGGCTTAAACCTTATTAATTGTGGTCATCTTTGTCAACACCCGTTGCGACAAATGTAACTGACCGGGAAAGACTTCTTGCTCTGATAATATTCATCAAGCAATGTCAAGGAATATGGCTATCCTACCAAGTTTTCTATTTTGCACAAAGCGAGCTTTCATTTGCAATATGAGTATAATAGATAGTAATCGGAAGTTGTAAAAGCAGTTGACATTTGATATATAGTAACAAGTAAGTAACATAAACATAACCATAATTGGCTCGGCTCTCCATAGACATGAGCAATAACATCCACAAATTCATGTCCACTATACTACAAAGCAGATACCTTCCTTTCCCAGCCATGTTTTGAAAATATAAGACTAGCCTTAGTGACATTACTAAGCATTGCTTATAACCAGGAGCACGGCTATTCAAATAGATTTTAACACTCTGTAGAGGTTGTATTGCTTTACCTACAAGACATGATCATCTTTTAATGTCAGCTATGACACACTTCCTTTGGCGTGCAACTAAGGATCACGATAAGGCCTTTACATTGTTCAACCCCAACCTTGCCCCGCCCAATAGATTTTTGCCCTGGAGTTTGACCTATTGAACCTGAGGAACCCACCATTATGTAAGAGGTTTTGGCCCCATACACGTTATGTGACGGGAACCCCAGTGAGCCCACGCTCTATCCTAATGTGAAGTGCTCACACTACTCAGATTTACCATAGGTATATGATTAAGCTCAAATAACTTATTATACTAGGTCCACCCATAAAGACACTTGTGATTGTACAAGAGGTTTGGATCAGCAACACATAAGTTCACGGTTCTTAACCATCTTGAGCGAGAGTCTCCAACAACATACCACTACCTGCATAGTTTTCCATCAACATAACCATATATAGTTCTTAGTTTTATTTTTTAGTAATATATATCAAAGGTGACCACCTAGGTCTAAAAACATAACCATTCCCTATGTTTTGAACGAGTGTCCAACCTGTCATCTAATAAACTAACAACCTATACATGGATAAGCAACTATATCATAGACTTATTCTAAAATTCCAATTAATCATACAAGCTGTGAATATATTTATAGGGTGACAACAGTAAGTATGGAAACTTTTCATGGTAGGATCAATGCAATGAATTTGTATAACTATCAATCTAACCAACATAGCGATTATACCAAAAATATGCGTATGCATAATAGTTTGAGCAAATAAAATACATAACATCGAATTATGGGATGAACATGGTCAAAGAGGTTGCTTGTCTTGTTGTTGAACACTTGTCTCTTACTCTAGATCAATCTCAAAGTATTCACACGACGTTGAAATCTATCGTATAAAGCCAGATAATACAAATTAATACCAAATTAATTCAAATAGAGGAAATATCCAAATATTTCTGCTTAGTATGAAAGTTCATGGTTTTAGAAATATTTATAAATTGGTTTCACTTAATTTGGACTTCATATGCAAAAATTTGTAAGTATTTGAATGTAGCTCGACTGAAAAATCCAGAGAAAGAAAAGAGAAAATACTATGTTGAGAGGTGACGTTGAAGGTGTAAACCGGTCAAATACATTTTTCTATGAAGAAGGCATATTTATACAAAACTGAAGGCATACTTTCTAATTTGAAAAACAGATTTCCTTCTATTAGACTGATAGGTGGGTCCTACCTATCAAAGTTTTATTATTTTCGTGAAAACTGATGAGTGAGGTCTACATGCCAGTGACATATAACAAAATACTAGTTTGAATTTTGAACTACTTCAATAAAACTAATCAGGCCCACATGTTAATGACACATAAAACTTAACCGAGGTTAATTAGGTTAATCTAATCTTAAGTACAATCCTTAGCTCTAAACACTAGGGCCCACTCGTCATAGAGACAGAGCAAAGAGGGAAGCTAGGCACCATGGTCGAGTGGGTTCCCCAGTTCGCCAGCCAATGGTGAGACTACAGTGGAGAGCTAGGGCAAGGCCTGAAACAGAGGCAAAGGTCATGGTGAAGCTATGGGTGGTCACGGTGGTGCGACAATGCTGACTAGTAGGGCCTCTCGGCTCAACGAAGGGAAAGGTGAAGGAGTGCGGAACGATGAGACCAGTCATCCTGTGAGATAGAGGGCACTAGGGTGAAACTATAGAAGATGGATTAGGGACCAATGGTCGTTAGAGGCGAGCCGACAGCCATGCATGCGGCGGCGCAAAAACAAACAGCGATGGCAGAGCTACAAACAACCATTTTGGACATAAATAAGTAGAGGGATAGATTTAGGAGCTCACCATAAACATGACTGAGTGGTTAGCAGCGGTAGAGAAGGTTGGAAGCAGTCGGATGGTGGGGAATGGCAATGACGCCGGTGATGAGCTCCATGGTGGCAGCCAAGCATGGAGCAAGAGAGCTGCAATTAAGCATGTGGTGAGGTCTAGGGCACCTCGGATATGCTCTAAGGAAACATGGTATGGCAATGGCGAAATCAATGACAAAGGGGTTGATGGTGCCAGCCAACCACGGTGAGGAAGAGATACAATGGAGCATGATAATGGATTCAGAGGGGCATGGGTGGTTTGGGACTCATCGGCAACAAAAATATGCTCTGGTGAAGGTGGCAACTAGAGATGGAAAAGAAGGCATGAATCTAGAGCTAAAATGTACAAGACATGAAATTGATTGAGGAGTTTTTAAGAGGAGACAAAATGGCATAGTGTGATGCGGGTGTCAACACGCACTGGGTTGAAGAAGATGACGGTGTTTTGGGTGGCTTAGAGGGGAAGATGGGATGTGATAGGGTAAAATGGGAACGACAAGCCTGGGAACGAAGAGTGACACTCAACTTTGCCTTAAATGGCTAGATGAAGGTGCTATGGTCGTTGATTTCCCATGGCTGCATGGGGAGAAGGCACGATAACTCGAACAACGATGGCTTTGGGCAAACACCTTCTCCAACGCATAGAAGAGGATGGCTGGGGACGATGGTTTGATATGATGAAGGATCGAGATGGCGAACGGAGGGGGGTGAATGATCGCAAAATAAAATTTTCTCACAAAATACTCCAACTAAGACCTTGAAAAAATCACACAAAGAAATCGTGAACAACTAGACAACTTTGTATACCCCTAGCTTGCATGGATGAGAACCATGGAATATATGAAGAATTTTTTAATCATAATCTTAGTTTTCAAGTGTCCAAACAAAAAGAAATCAATTCAACCCTTACTTTTATAAAGAAGATTAAGCCAAATCACAAAAGTCATTTTCAGAAAAGCAAAAGTAGATTTTTAGAAATTATTCTCAGTTGGAGCAGGTGGTTGGTAGATTTCTAGTCCTCTAGAAATTTTGAAAATTTTCTCCCTATGAGAAAATGATTCATGAAGCACTCCACCAAAAACAACCTCAAAAAACCTTGTAGAAAAATCAAATACCATAGACTATCAAGAACTTCGAACAGAAAGTTTAGGGCTCATTATTCACCTCATAGTGTCCAAACAGTGCAACCAGTGGACTTCCCAATTTTTCCACCAATGGATATAGGAGTCACGCACCTTCAAAAATAAGAATCACTAAAAAATGATTTTTCTAGATTTTTCTAAAAATCAAATACTGACTACTGCGTGAAAAATAAGTTCTGGACAGAGTTGCAACTTGATAGAAAACTTGATCTCTAGTCTATTCTAGGGTGCAAGAGAGATGTAAAACCATATGAGTACACTCAAGACATTCTAGATCAGTAGAATTTAGAAGGAGGGGAGGCAAATCCAAATTGCGAGAGAGGAAATTGCAGGAATTTAAATGCTGAATTTAAGATATAAAGTAAATGCGTAATGTAAATTCAAGCATAAATGAAAAAGATTTGCATTTATGGAAGGAGAGATTTACAAAGCCTTATAACAAAGTGGGCAAAGTTTAAAGGAGTACAAAAATCTCTACAACCTTCAAAAGGAGGCTACCCCTCCCCCTCTATTTATACTACTCTTGGGGCACCTACGGCCCTCATCGATCCACATAGCATCTAGCTAGCATCATCGCATTTCCTTGTCTTCTTGGCTTGCCCGGACTCCGTCTCCGATCATATTCCGGCAATCTTCGACCGTCTGGACCTCCGACACACCTCGTCTAGTCCCGGTCATCCTCCGCCTCACCATGACCTAGCACTGTCGTCCTGCAACCATCAAAGACAAAGAAAACCCATCATATAGCAATGTCCAAAAGATGTGTAATAATCATCACAAAATCGTTAATTAAAATATTAACACTAAGAAGATCCGGTGCTACCGCCCGACAGGTAGCACCGCTCTACCATGACCAGTAGCACCGAAAAAGGCAATCAAATCTCAAATTGCTCCAAATTGAAAAACCAATTCAAATCAAACTCAATTCTAAAGCAAACCAAGTCCAAATCCAGTCAATTACTCATCATAAATATAGATAGACCTCCACATAGTCCTTCATATGAATGCGGTGAAACATTGGGCTGCGAAGTAAAAAACCACATGTTAAACAGTGTGCTCGGTAGCTCTCCCATGGTAGGCATGGCACGTGGAGGAAGAAGACTAACAGCGGGCCTAGCGCAAATAAAAGGCCGGTTTGGCTCAGGCCATCTTTGCGTTGCGGAAATGGAAGGCGGAAGGCGGCTCAAGGAGGATGACATCTAGGCTAGGGTTGGACCAAAATGGCAATGGGCCAAGCCGATAGGAGAGAGAGAGAGAGAGGCCCATCAGACGAAAACGGATTTTGAAATCGTTTTTCTAATTGATTTAATCGTAGGAAATAAGTTTAATTTTTAAAATTAGCAAAGCAGCTCCAAAAATTATGAAAATTTTCCTAAATAAATTATTTCTAAGCTCGGTTCATGTTTTATTTAATTTTTAAAATTCAAAAACATTGACTAAACATTTGAAAAATAACTTTCTTTTATGTAGAAAATTTTAAAATTTTATGATAAATGCAGGAAAAGATTTTGGCAACTCAATAAATAGCTCGTAGAAGGTTTGAGACGTTACAATCATACACTCGCGCAGTTGCAAAGACAGGACTATAGGGGTGTTTGGGACAACTCCAGCTCCACTAAAATCTGTGGAGTTGGTGGAGCAGGATATTTTTAACTCCAGAAATTTATAGAGCTAGAGCTGTGGGTACATTAAGAATGTTTAGGTAGATCATCTTGTTTACATTTTAGACTAAAAATATAATTTTAATTCACTTTATTTTAACCTATAAGTTTTAGATCTGAGTTAGAGCTGGGATCTGAAGCTCTCCCAAACAGAGCCTATGTAAAGGAAAAAAAATCAATGGATATGTACAAACTAAAATCGCATGTCCCTCCATCATTGGCTGGTTGCACTACACGGCATCTGTTAACACGCGCGACTAGAACATGCTCGGCTCTCCTTAACTAAAATCCTATATGGCCCGCGTGTCCCCTCAGCATCCGATGGCCCGCACGTGTGTTCGCACGATTACGCTAACGCACGATCAGGCTATGATGCGTAATCTTTTTTTGTTCTTGTAAACTAATGTGCAACGGGTCCATGTGTTGCTGCAAACGGAAGGAATTATCGGCACAGGCAGAGATTCTAACAGAGAAAGGAAATCTTTTTCTAGAACACCTTAAAAAAAAGAAATCAAATTATCATAATTTTTAAAAATCGCAAAAGTTTGATAATGATCCAATTTTTTTATAGCTCAGGCATGCTCTCAAGACGTGTCTCACAAATTTTATTGAATTTACAAATTCAGTAGCTCAATTAAATCAGTGAAGTTGCTTTAAGTGTGTCAGTAACATTGTCAGAATTTTTAAAAATCGCAAAAGTTCGATCATGATATAAATTAGTAACATTGCCAGAATTTTTAAAAATTGCACAAGCTTGATCACAAATCGAATTTTTTATGGTAGGTTAGGCATGCTTTGAGGATCCTTTTAGAAAAGTTTAAAAAATTTACAATATGATTTAATAGATCAATCAAATCAGTGAATTTGATGAAAAAAATTCATGGGATTCGAACCCAAAGACCTCACATATACAGCCCAAACCATTTGCCAACTGGGCTAATGACTACTTTGTGAAATATGATACGCAATAAATATATAAGGCTAGGTAGCACTCCACTATAAAAACTACAAGAAAGAAAGCCGCGTGATGGCCATGCGGGCAGGGTGCTATATCTTCCCACGATTAGTAATATATATAGATATTGATGCGCACTCTTTTCCTTAGATCTTCCGAGACAAGTACCAAAGAATCTTTCCAATACTGCACAATATCATCACGAATCTTTTCAGGATTTGTCATGTTGATTTAATCTCAGACCAAAATTCTTTTCAGGATTTGTCATGTTGATTTAATCTCAAACCAAAATGGTTTGCTCAAATAAGGATTTTTTTGTGTTACAAGGGGCCGGAAAATCCACAGCCTGCACCCTAAATACCAATGATACACAAGCAAGAAATGCTTATATATGTATATTGTGGGAGGTGCATGCTTCTATACATCACTATTTTAAAGTTGTATAAATATTAAAACATGAATAAAAGGTGGATACTGATCATTACTTACTCATTCGCTTGTTTCAAAATTTACGTAACTTGTATTGAAAGGGAATACATAGAAGCACTACTCATATATTGTTACATATATACTGGCCTACTATAGGAGTCAAAAACAAAATAAAAGGATGTTAGTGGGCAAAAGTTTGGATAACGAAAAGATAAACAAAGCTTATGAATCGATCAAATTGGGCTGTGTGCTTTGGCAGAGGCCGGAGTTGATTCCATTATCAAAAAAAAATGAATCGATCAAATTTGAATCATGATTTAGTATATCCGAATCCATGTTGAGTTCAAACAACATAAATAAATGTAATGTTTGTATCTTGTACGCCTTTTATTGTCCTCTTTTTTTTAGGAAGTTTCCGACACCTTCGGCATGTGTCCAGTTCATGTCTCATGCATGCGTGCCAAAGTGTCTCTAGAACTCAAACGAAACAAAAAGGAACCTTGGGGAGCGTTTGGTTCGCAAAAGCACCACAAAACAAGACAAAGCATACATGGCAATCGTGGAAGCAAATCAACTTAACTACCAAAACTGTGTGAAATTTGGTCGTAACATAATCTAAATTTGATCAAAATGGGAGATCTACATATGTTTGAAGATGGGAGGAGAAATCTACAAAGACACATACCAGTTTAATCAGCTTAATTTCACTCCAGGCTATCCTACATATGAGCTGGGTTGGAGTTCCTATCCACCACGTTAATTTGACACTAATTCAGATAGTTGAATTACAGCTAACCATGCGTCCTAGTTAAACCCAAAGAGAGGATGCTAAAGAACATAAAGCGGTGAGATAACAAAGACGGCTTGCAGGTTTGGATGCCACTTGATGAAAAAGGAAAGGAAAAAAAAAAATGTAAAGAGCTGGACATGTTCTTTCACTGGGGCTGGCAACCCCCATACAGCACATGGGAAAGCGTCCATTTGTACCATATAGGCTCTCGTCTGATCTCTCGTATCCGGCCAGCCGGCCGGCCTCCCCTCCTCTTTTGCCTCAGTTTAATTTTCTGCTTCTGCTTTTTGCAAAGCTATGTATCTCCCTTCTTTCTCCGTTGTCATCTCTCTCTCTCTCTAATACAAAAACATAGCTAGTGTGGTGCTGCTTCTTCTACACTCTCTTTTCTAGGGTCATGTCTCCACCAGGCCATGCTAGGGACGAAGGCGCCGCTTTGCAGAAGCTAACTAGATCTCGTTGTCTCAACACTCATGAATGGCCCTTTTGCATGTACTGCATGGCTCAGACCATCACATGCATTTTTACATGGCCTTACGTGCTTACTCAGTCTGATCTAGTTCACGCAATCGATCTTGTGATCTTTTCATTTCGATCGGGTATTTGCTTGCCATCTATATCGATCGGACTTGTCTATGCGAGGCTGGAAATTCTCAAACTCTGGCTAGCTTAGCTTAGCTTAGTGTTGTTGGTGGAATGGTGGTCCTTGGCTCCTTGCATTAACTATATATGGAGCATGCATGCTTCACACATGAGATCGAGTTCGATCACAGCATCTTAATTGAATCTTCATTAATTACAACACAAACCCAAGTGGTCACTACTGCTCTTTGTTGCAAGCGGCTGCATGCATGCAATGATGCACACCACCTCATACATGATACAATATACCCTTGCCACCTTTGAGTAAAAAAACTCATATTCGTGGTTAGAAGCAATATTTGGGTGAGAAAATTGAAATCCTCAAGGTGGGTGTTAAGAGGGTAATTTTGAAGCCAATGAGGAAATTTCCTTTATTTTCCCATGAATTTGTGGTTTTCTTAAAATGTGAGCATTCCTTACACCCTTCAATTTTGCACTACATTAGGAGTCATCGATGGTACCTCAAACACGTGCACTATTTTGTACGGTAATATTAATTGAAATAATGTCTCAATATTTGAAATAGCTAGCTAGCCGTCGCTAAACTTTTTTCCTTAATTTTATTGTGTGAAGTCTAATTAAGATACCGTGAGGAATGGATGTATTAGAAAAGCCGTAAGTGATGAATTTGAGAGGGTGTTCGTGAGTTAAAAAAATTAAAAAAACATGGTGAAGAGAGTGTAAACTTTATATATTGTCCTTATATTGATTGCACCAATCTTAGGAGATTTAACAACTCGGCTCAAATTGAGGACTACCCGATTCGGCGTGGCTTCGTGAGGAATTACGTGTTGGATCCATCACGAGAGACTAGTAGTACCCTTACGGTATGCAATGAAGACATGGTGGAACCCGATGATAAGTTGCAGATGATATGTTTGAGGAGGCCAATTTGGAGCAAATGTTCCGAGATGTGGAGAAAATTACGGAAAGAGATTTTGAAAAGTTTAAAAGCTTAATGGAAGACAATGCCAAACCGCTGTTTCGAGAGTTGAATTAGAATACACCAAGCTAGATTCGTCCTTGCATTGTTTGAGCTGAAGGCAAAACACCGTTGGATGATACAAGTTTCAATGCGCTTCTAGTTCTTCTATCGAGTTGCTTAGGAGAAATGGGTTGCCAACAAGCATTTATGAAGCGAAGAAGCTACTATATCCTATGGGAATGGAAATAGAAAGGATACATGCATGTGCGAATGATTGCATTTTGTATCGAACGCACATCGAGATTTGCACGTTTGTCTAGTTTGTGGTGTGCTCTAGTACAAACAAAAGGAGAAGTGTATTGTGGAGTATATATGTAAGCGATAGTGATGTGTATGCATGTCATCACTATTGTTTCTCATATAAGAACCGATTATGATGTACCCAGTGTTATATCACAGTCGTTTCTAACCTCAAAACCGATAGTGATGTTCATGCAGATCACTATCGCTTCTCCCGTAAGAACTGATTGTGATGTGCATGATCATATCACTATCGCTTCTTATTTGGAAACCGATAATGATGAGAATAAACATCACTATCGCTTCGTAAGTAAGACTGATTCTGATGTACCTCGCTAGGTTACCACTCGTTCTGAACTCGATCTCTGTTTTTCAGAGGAGATTTTGTCCACTGCCGCCTGAGAAAAAAACTCATATTCTGTGGTTAGAAGCAATATTTGGGTGAGAAAATTGAAATCCTCAAGGGTGGGTGTTAAGAGGGTAATTTTGAAGCCAAGCTGGAGGAAATTTCCCTTTATTTTGCAGAATTTGTGGTTTTCTTGAAAATGTGAGCATTCCTTCAGACCCCTTCAATTTTGCACTACATTAGGAGTCATCGATGGTACCCTGAAACACGTGCACTATTTTGCAACGGTAATATTAATTGAAATAATGTCTCAATATTTGAAATAGCTAGCTAGCCGTCGCTCCAGTTTTTCCTTAATTTTATTGTGTGAAGTCTAATTACAGATAGACCGTGAGGAATGGATGTATTAGAAAAGCCGTGTAAGTGATGAATTTCAGAGGGGTGTTCAGGAGTTAAAAAAAATTGCAAAAAAAACATGGTGAAGAGGAGTGTAAACTTTATATATTGTCCTTATATTGATTGCACCAATCTTAGGAGATTTAACAACTCAGCTCAAATTGAGGACTACCTGATTCGACGTGGCTTCGTGAGGAATTACACGTGTTGGATCCATCACGGAGAGACTAGTAGTACCCTTCTGGTATGCAATGAAGACATGGTGGAACCCGATGATAAGTTGCAGCGTGATATGTTTGAGGAGGCCAATTTGGAGCAAATGTTCCGAGATGTGGAGGGAAATTACACGGAAAGAGATTTTGAAAAGTTTAAAAGCTTAATGGAAGACAATGCCAAACCGCTGTTCTCGAGTTGCTTAATTAGAATACACCAAGCTAGATTCGGTCCTTGCATTGTTTGAACTGAAGGCAAAACACCGTTGGACAGATACAAGTTTCAATGCGCTTCTAGTTCTTCTATCAGATTTGCTTCCGGAGGGAAATGGGTTGCCAACAAGCATTTATGAAGCGAAGAAGCTACTATATCCTATGGGAATGGAAATAGAAAGGATACATGCATGTCTGAATGATTGCATTTTGTATCGTAACGCACATCAGGAGCTGCACGTTTGTCTAGTTTGTGGTGTGCTCTAGTACAAACAAAAGGAGAAGTGTACTGTGGAGTATATAGACCCCGGGTATCGCATGGCGGCCGTGAGGACCACCAAGAGGATGGGCCAAGCCGACTACATGAAGATGGGTATTGCTCAGAGGCGGGGCCGCCATGCAACAAGGAAACCCCGAAGATGGAAACCAACCACGCTTAGGGAGGATACAATTGTAATCCTAACCGCTATCATGTTTAGCGGATAAGGAAAGGGATATAATCTCCACTTTGTAACCGATTAGGACTCTCCTTTGTAACCGCACCCCTCTACTATATAAAGGGGGGTAAGGTAGCGTCTTGGAGGGGGGGGATGGGACAATCTCATCAGCAAAATAGCTAGCCACATATAATTCCAGAGCACAGGACTAGGGTATTATCTCCTCCGCGAGAGTCTGAACCTGTATAATTCCCGTGTCTTGTGTTACCATCAAGTTTGGATCCAGCGCCTAGCCCTGTTTTCATTATTGCCGACAACAAACGTCGACATGTACTGACAAGAAGTGTAAGACCCGGGCCAGCGATAGTGAAAAGGTCACTAAAGGTGCACCAGCCAAGGTATTGTGGTACTTGCATATCATTCCCCATTTAGAGCGGTTGTTTGCAAATCCTAGAGAGGCAAAATTGTTGCGTTGGCATTATGTGTCTCGAAAGGAAGATGGCAAGTTGAGACATCCTGTTGATTCGGCTCAATGGAGAAACATCGATTGGAAACATGAGAAGTTCCGTGCCGAAATGAGGAATATAAGATTTGGCTTGAGTATGGATGGAATGAATCCATTTGGTAACATGAGCAGTCGTCACAGCACCTAGCCAGTTCTGTTGTGTTTCTACAATCTCCCTCCTTGGCTGTGCATGAAGCGGAAGTATATCATGATGGCATTGCTAATCTTAGGACCCAAACAGCCAGAAAATGATATTGATGTGTACCTTTTTCCACTGATCGAGGATTTGGTAAAACTGTGGAACGAGGGGGTCGTGGTGTGGGATGCATACACAAGAGAGCACTTCATCCTACGGGCTATGGTATTTTGCACCATAAATGATTTTTTGGCCCTTGGTAATTTGGCGGGCTACAGTACGAAAGGAGCCAAAGCGTGTCTTATTTGTGAAGAGGACGCTGACAGCTATTGGCTACCAAATTCGAAGAAAACTATGTATATGGGTCACCGTAGGTTTCTACCTTGCAGTCATCGATACCGTAAGATGGGTGATAAATTTTATGGGAAGAGGGAAGTTCGTTCGACCCCGCAGCCTATGACTGGAAGGCAAGTATATTCACGTATGGAGGATATCGATGTCCAATATGGGAAGAATCGTAAATCTATTCATCCCATAGGCATGTGGAAGAAGAGGTCGATATTTTAGGAACTACCATACTAGAAGGAGTTAGATGTACGACACTGTATTGATATCATGCACGTTGAGAAGAATGTCTGCGACAATTTGGTTGGCATCCTGTTGAACAAACTTGGGAAGACCAAGGATGGTGTCAATGCTCACCGCGACATAGTTTACATGGGAATCAGGCCCGAGCTTGCCATGATAGAGGATGGGAAAGGTCCGTACATCCCCGATGCATACTACACCCTCTCTAAGGAGAAATAAGACCTCTGCAAGTGTCTCTAATGTATTAAAGTTCCGTCGGGCTACTTCGCAAATGTTAAAAAGCTCATGTCTATGGATGATTTGAAGTTGGTTGGGATGAAGTCTCACGACTGCCATGTCTTGATGACCCAAATGGTTCCTGTTGCAATTAGAAATATTCTGCTAGAGGATGTCAGATTCACAATCATGAAGCTATGTTACTTTTTCAATGCGATCTCTTGCAAGGTTATCGACCCTGATGTGCTGGACAACTTAGTGAGGTGGTGTAGACTCTATATCACCTTGAGAAGCATTTTCCCCTGTCCTTCTTCAACGTGATGGTCCACCTTGTAGTACACCTTATTAGAGAGATTAAGATATGTGGACCTGCATTCCTACATTATATGTATCCTTTTAAGAGGTATATGGGTATATTAAAGTCATACGTGAGGAATCGGTTGAAGTCTGAGGGTAGTATTGTTGAAGGTTATGGGACTGAAGAGTTTATTGAGTTTTACGTGGACTATCTTAGAAAAGACAAGCAATCGGTGTTCCTATATCTAGACATGAGGGCAGATTTGCTGGCAAATGAATCGTTGGATCGAAACTAATGAGGCTACAGTTTGATATGTATTGCAAAGCGCATTTGACAGTGTTGCAGCACAGTGCAGAAGTTGCAGGGTACATCGAGCAGCACAAGTTGGTATTACGGGAAGAGAATCCACATATGGATGAGATTTCCATCACGCGGGCACACAACGACAGATTTCTCACATGGTTCAAAGAACAAGTGGATGTCTCCATTAGTGAGAATGTAAAATGGTTGGCTGACGAACCTAGATTTAATGTACAGATATGGCAGGGGTACGATATCAATGGGTACACATTTTACAATGAAAGTCAAGATGCTAAGAGTACAGTTCAAAATAGTTGTGTATGTATAGATGCTTTCTCCGATGATCATCACTCGAAAGGAGGATTCTCATTGGTAATGAATTCGTACTATGGGACGATTGAAGATATTTGGGAGCTTGATTACATAATATATCAAGCTTCACTATTCCGATGTAAGTGGGTGGGACTCCCACATGGAGTGAAGGTCGACAAGAGAGGTTTATCCCACTCTGGTGGATCTGAATAGACTCGCCTACAAAGATGACCCGTTTATCCTTACGAAGCAAGCAAATCAAGTCTTCTACGTGCATGATCCCGCCAATCCAAGTTTGCATGTCATCCTTCATGGCAAGTGGCGGATCATTGGTATCGAAAATATCGTAGATGAAGAAGAATACGACCAATTCGATGAAATACCTCTATTTGCGGATGGAGCCTGTCTTAGCGGGGTCAACGACAACACACATGAAACCAATTACGTGCAAGTAGATCATCAAGAAGGGCAGTATTGTAAATAAATGGACAATTGTAGATAAATGGACTATTTCACTATTTGTAAAAAAAATTTCAATGTATGCAGTGTATAAATCCAAGTTGAATAATTGCTTTTGTATGTATGTTGTGAAAGAAAATTTATGCCATTTATTGTGAAAGAAAATTAATTTGCATGAAATTATAGTTGGGATAGATCGTAAATAGTTGAAAGTTCATTTCTGGAAATGTTCGAACAACTCAGGAGTTATTTGAAAAAGGTTTGACTTTTCTATGCTTTACATAATAATGATGCCTACGAATTGAATTTTGACATATTTATTGAATGAGGACTCTTTCTGGAAAAATTCTTCTTTGAAAAGCTTTGTAGTATTCTAAAGTATGTTTCTGTAAAATTTCTAATAATTTCAATAATATATGAAAAAGTTATGGCCTTTTCTCTCTTTGATAAAATGCTGAAAATTCAGAACTTGTAGAGGTATGATTAAAATTGAGAACATAGAAAGCTTATCAGAATCGGTTTTCATAGTGAACCGACTAGATAGTGTGTTTATCAGAATCAGTTTTCTTAGTAAACCGATACGGATGGAAAGCATATCAAAATCGGTTTTCTTTGTGCACCGATACAGATAGTGACTCATCAGAATCGGTTTTCTTAGTAAACCGATACGGATGGAAGTATTATTAGAATCGGTTTTCTTTGAGAACTGATATAGATATTATACTCATCAAAATCGGTTTGCTTTATGAATCGATACTGATAATGTACATTAGAATCAGTTTTTTGTCTTGAACCAATACAAAATGCCTGGTGTGAACCTCTTGCCTCCTCTTGTGCAATTTCACTGGTTGTTAATTGTTTATGTTAGTTTTTTGACTAAAACCAATAGAGACATTGTGACTGAGTAGTTTAAACTTGGCATTAAATAAATTAAAACTTAACATTCAATAGAACAAAACTTGGTGTTTAACAAAATGCTACAGCCAAATGTAGTTCATGTAATTTTGTCATAAGCTCTACGTACTCATTTCTAATCTTACATTTATCGCTACAGAAGGATTCAAAGTCCTCCCAACCGCAGGCCAATTACCAGCAACACCATGGGCCCTGCTCTCAGAAAGATAGGTTCCTTTCCTACCGCGACCATTTTCCTCTATGCCAGGTTCTGGACCGTAGCGAGGACGATCTTTCGGTAGCGCTTGCACTCCCGGTTGATAGTTTTGGCGGTGTTGATGTAGTATGACCCGCATGTAGGTGGCTTTGATCACTCTCAAGCCGGTAGTAGCGCTTGGCTTTGTCGATCTTAGCCAGCTAAGTAGAGGAGGCCGAGCACATAAGCCGCCGCCTTGTCGCTGCCAACGGCCGCTTGTTCGAGCCACGCGACGCCACACTACACGTCCTCATGCTTAGACTCGGAGAGCACGGCCTTGAGGCCGTGCTCGAAGCAAGCCTCTGGGTTGCCGACCCTAGCCAGGTGGCTGACGATGGTGAGGTAGCACTCATTCTCCATCCACTTTGTCGCCTGAGTCCACAGTGCAGCAACACCCGCTTGCCCACGGACCAATCCTTGGCCACCTTAGACAAGGTCTTGCAACTGCAATATACCAAAAAATTAAAGAAAACTAATTAATTAATCAAATCAAAAGAAAACTAATGAAAAAAGAAACAAAACAGTGAGTACGTGGCTTGTAGGCTGCAAAGGTCATCCATAGGGCGAGACGAACTCGAGGCAATGAGGTTGACGATATGGACGAGGAGTTCAAAGGGAAGAACAACGTCGAGCATCGGCGCCCTTGCCATGGCTTGCGGTGTTGCGGACGGATTGCGGCTTGAATACAAATGGTTGCACACGCTTACTGGCTTGAAAATGAATGGAAAATGAAGAGCCTCTTGCGCAGCGCGCAAATTTATACCACCGAGAAGACGAAGGGTCTGATACGATCAGTGTCGGTTTCTTTGGGAAAACCAAGTAGCGTCAGATACTATCAGTGTCGGTTCTTGTGGGAAACTGATTGAGATTAAATACTATCAGTGTTGGTTTTTTATGTGAACCGATTTAAATGGCTTGTCATCACAATCGGTTTTTTGGTGAAACCGATTTAGATAGCCTTACATAAATATATGTTTTACTATGAACTAAGAAAGATTTAGTCCAGTGCAGAAAGTGGTTCATCACAGACCTAGTCCGGGGTGAAACACTCTTAGGCGCCGGACCAACCAACCATTAGAATTGGTTTTATATGCGAACCAATTCAGATAACATGTAATCAGAATTGGTTTTCTATAGGAATTGATTCAGATGATGTATGATCAGAATCGGTTTTTTTATGGAAACCGATTTAGATGAAATGTCCCTAGCTATAGGTAATAATTAAATTTTCCTGATTTAAAGCTACGAGTGTAACTCCCACAATATTTTTCCTCAAGTTCCGCACTTCTTGCAGGCACCTACCAAGTGCTAGCTCACCCTGACAAAGGACGGATTTCCCGTGGAGGCTACACGCGGGGTTGCATTTCCATGCAAGGAGACCGACATTGTGCATGGTCAGCCCTTGGGGAAGGGCTACATGAGGGTGCAGGTGGACTACGTCCACAAAGACTTCGTATATCACAAGTGCTGCGTTGTTCCCCCCAACGAAGATATCACCACTCTCGGGCAGACATGCATGTCATTTATCAAGTGGCCTATGACGGGTGTCGTATTAGTCAAGGTAAAAATCCACCTCATCTCCTCTACTATTTCTATAGTACTTCAACAAGTTACATATGCGTATGCTTCATAGGTTCCTACTTTACTGCGACTGCTTCTCCTGCTCCTACATAGAGTGCAGAGCTCACACATAAAAGGGCTAGCATGACAACCATTGAACCGCAAGAGGCCTCAGCGACTCCTTCAAAGAAGGTAAAGCTAACAGAGGCCACAACACCCCCTACAACACATGCAAAGCCCCTTCCCCAACCTCGCATACTTCTTTTGCGAAGAATGGAAAGTCGGTAGGCAATGTGAAGACCTCTATGATTTCAAGGGCTAAGTACATGGAAAACCCTTGATTACATCCAAGGAATTGAATGCTCTTGGTAAATTTAGTCGCTTGCTCCATGGATGGTACATTGATAAGGTCAAAGAGGACGAGAGTCAAGACGACTTCACTGTGAGGTATAGAAAGGCACATTTTCACCGTGATAAGGATAGGACATTCCTAGTCAGTTTTGATGATCATTCCATATCTACCGACTGAAGGTTGTCGATATTTGCACTTTACGATCTTGAACGCTGAGAGTAATGCACCATACACCTGGTGACTTTCATAAGATTTCGCATTACGCTTTCTAATGTTCAACATGAGTTGCAGGGCAATGAGGCAGCGAACCGTGACGCATCGATAACCAGTTGGGTTTGTCGACCCGAGCTGGTGTCTATGACCGTGACATAGGTTCACCTGGACTTCCTTGCGGCTACATCAAGCGGGCTTTGAATGCTACGTTCAAGAAGAAATTCATTCTATTCCCGTACCACGAGGAGTAAGTAGTACTTTACCCTTCAATTATTTGTACGCACTTACACCGTATGCAAACTTATTTCCTTGCACTGCATGCCATTTAATAAGCAACCATTGGGTTCTACTCGTCCTTATTCCAAGTGAAAACATGGTCTACATTTTAAACTCGGTCGAGACCAAACCGATGGCCTTCGTGATCAAGCCTCCTTTGGAGAAGTAAGTACATCACTGTAACCTAACACGTTCTAAATTTAACTACATTTATTTTTTGACTCAATAGCATCTCTCCAATGTGTGTAGGGGTTTCTCGACTTACGTCGATGGAGGAGGGAAACACGATGCTAAAAAGGGCAAGACGCTGGAATATAAGCCCTTCAGGGTACAAGTGCCTACCATGTAATCTTCGTGTGTTAAATTCTTTCTCTCTTCATGGTGTCATCAACAGGGCAGCGGTGACCTATGTGACTTCTACGTCATGCACCACATGGCGTTCCTGATCGACAGCTCACATCTTTTCCCTCATGTATATGCACATGCATAATAATACACTTAGCCTTTTACATACAAATTTTAAAACTTAAATTACTGCACTACATTCTATTTTGCAGGAGCTCACTATCACCCATAAGAGCTTAGACAACAAAGCACTGAACGTCATACAAGATCACTTATGCCAGTGGTACTGGTTAGAAGTTATATCAAACGACTGCAGGTTTAGAGATCCTAGATCATCATACTAGTCCATATGTAAACAATATTAATTAGCACTGATTGTTAAGCATTCTTATGTTGTATGTTGTTACTGATTGTTAAGCATGCTTATGTTTGTATATTGTCACCGAATGTGA
The DNA here is from genome assembly GCA_036346375.1 of Guadua angustifolia. Classification (NCBI taxonomy): domain Eukaryota; kingdom Viridiplantae; phylum Streptophyta; class Magnoliopsida; order Poales; family Poaceae; genus Guadua; species Guadua angustifolia. Next base: position 40,909,523 of record CM070520.1, read on the forward strand.
TATGTATTGTAATTAAAGTGTTTGTGTTCTATGAATGTGATACATTCTGTGTTCTGTACTGCGAATGTGATACATATATATATACACATACATATATACATATATATGTGTGTGTGTGTGCTATATCTTGACATGTCTTTGTTTTGTACACGGAGATTGGCACATCGACACTCTTTAAAATTCGTGATTCACTTTATGACACCCTGGCCCACTGTCATAGACTCAGATGGACCCACATGTCAGAGACACATCACTAAAAGCCAACGAATTGAGTGTCGCTAGACTAATTTTTCCGTTTTGGGACACCCCTATAAGGGTCATCACAATCAGTTCTTATGTGCAACCGATTCTGATGACATGGCCATCAGAATCGGTTCTTCTGTGAACCCGATTTTGATGATCCGTCAACAGAATTGGTTCTTACAATGAACCGATTCTGATAACCCTATAATCGGAATCGGTTCTTACATGAAACTGATTCTGAGGGTCATCAGAATCGGTTTCACAGAAGAACCGATTCCGATGATACGGTCATCAACATCGGTTTTATGTAAGAACCGATTGTTTTGCACCTTTATCCCATCCCAAACGGTTCTGGGATTGAACCGTCTAGGATAAAGTCATCCCAGACAGGTGCAGCCCGAGTGTCAGGATGGTCTTCCTGCGCCATTCAATAAGTCCCATGCTTGCCATTCACCAAGTCTCATGCACACTTAGTTTATTACAACCCTAGCTATGGTGAGCCCTCTCCCTCGGCGGCGTCCTCCCCCCTCAGCCATTCCCTTCCCCCTCGGCGGCGCCCTCCCCAGTCGGTCGTGCCCACGCCCTAGCTCGGTGGTGCCCTCCTCCCTTAGCTCTCCCCCTCGGCGCCCGCCCCCCTGGCGGCGACTCCCACGGCGCCCTCCCCATCGGCCCTGCCCTCTCCTCGGTGGTGTCTCCCCTTCCCCTCGGTGGTGTCTCCCCTCTCCCTCGGTGGTGCCCTCCTCCCTCCCCCATGCTCTCCCCCCTGAGTGGCACCCTCCCCGCTTTTTGGTCTCCATTATTTTATTGCCTTACTTACTCAATGATGATAATGGGTACTGTGATGACTAAAACATTTATTTATGTGAACTAGGCCTTGAACCATAGGTTTAAACGCTGATTAGATTATATCTGGCTAATTACTTGTTCTTTACTGTTATTACTTTCTATCAGCACTTCATTATATATACTAGTTGCTCATTTAATCTTGATTGTGCTATCAGTCATAGCATTCTGGTTTAATTTTTGATCTATGCGCAGATGGAGATTTTTATATCAGTACATGTGCTATTTAGATGCTTAGCTAAATACACTTTGTTATCTTAACTGTTACTGGTGTGCTTAAAGCCTGACTGAGTGGATTAGTTTTAGTCTTTGTTGTCTTTGCTTTAGAATCATCTTGTTCAAATGTTGAACTGTTAGTCTATTGTAGATTCAGTTAGTAAGTGTTTAATGTGAATATTAAGTTGGTAAGGGTTCTAGGCCTTATTTACTGAATTAATTGTTATCCCATTCGTGATTGCTATTGATGGTTTAAAATCTTCAACCAACCCTTATCTGAGAGCAATATAATACAATCTTCATTCAATTTGTGATAAAAGGCATGATTCGTTGTATGAATGACATAAAATTCATTTTATGCATCAGCAAATTCAGCCATTAAAACATTTTACCATTCGTGATTGCGAATGAAGATTCAAAAATTTACCTCTCTTAACTTACCTACTCTTAAATTTGCCTCTCTTAACTAACCTACTCTTAACCTTACATCATACAAGATGGTGTCCCCTCAATCCTCGCCGCCGAAGGAATATGATGAAGCACACAATGTAGAAGGAAACAGGCATGGTACAAGAGGGCTTAGTAAAAGGCGTCAAAGCCGATACATCATCACGGCAATCGATCCACATGATGGGCCCCTACCGCGCCTCCAAAGGCTACGGCAGCTTTTCGGACCATGTGCAGGATCGTTGGGCATGAAAGGGTGCCCATCACCTATCCATCCTAGAAGATGCTGATAGATGAGGAGTACGATAACCTGTTGACAGAAATATTCGTGTCATTTGAGCTTCCACAAGACGCCATGCCTGCACTGCGACGGTACGCGTTGCTAGTGGCGGGAAAGGCGCGAAAGAACTTCAAGAGCGTCCTCGTTGCTAATTACATCAATAAGGAAATGACTCCATTCTAGAAGTATGTGTTCATCTCTGAAGACGTTTGGGGATAATTTGTTGAGTTGAAGATGACAGAAGAGTTCGTACTTCAAAGTGCGGCTCACAAGACCGTCTAGTCAAAAAATACACACCCACACAGACTCGGCTCAACTGGATATGCGGGTAAGATGGCGCAATAGATGAGGGAGGACAACAAGGCAGTCCAGAAGGAGGTCGCGCCACCATTTGCCTCGATCGTGGACCCATGTACCCGAAACTGGGTAAGAGCGAGCTCACTCAACACTTCTTCGGGCGGCGTGTCCTTTGCAAACCCCGTTGATGAGGAAGTGTCCCAACGCCTAATATCGTTGAGTATGAAATCTTCCTAGGGCTCTTTCACTTCGAACAGAGAGAAAGACATACTCTCTACGGCCTTGAGAAACAAGGAGCACCCGGGTCGCCCTAGAGGCCTAGGTGTTTTTGTTCCCTGAAAATTGGGATTCTCACAGAACTCGGCCACATACCAGAGTAAGCAAAGAAGCGCTGTCGCCCCATGCTTCTTCTTCCTGCTCGCGGAGCCGTGATCTTTCGAAGTCCCAGCTCTGTCTCCGCCGTGACCACCGGCTAGGCCGGGTACCTTCTTTCGAGCTTCCGCCGCCCGCGCGCACTTGTGCGCCAGGGAGAACAGCTCGGAAGTGGTGGTGACGTTGCTAGTAGCCATCTTCTCCCGCATCTTGTGGTCCCGGACGCCTCTTCGGAAGGCGATGACGACGGATTGCTCAGAGATCCGGGGGATCGTGTTGCGGCAGTAGCTAAACCGCCGAATGAAGTCACGCAACGACTCCCCTTTCTCCTGCTCGAGAGCGTGGAGATCATCCTCCACGCATGGCTGCGTGTATAACCCTTGGAAGTTGGTGACGAAGAGGTCACATAGCTCCTCCCACAAGCGCACCGACCTCGCGGGAGGTTCAACAGCCAAGAACAGGTAGATCCCGTTAGGGCTGTCGAGAAGTAGTTGGCCATGGCTTTTTCAAACCCGCCCACAGCCCGCACCACCATCGTGTATGTCTGCAAGAACTCCTCTGGGTTGGTGGTGCCGTCATGCTTCTCGATGGACGCCGGGCGAAACCTCTCTAGCCATGCCACGCGGCGCAGCCAATTGGAGAAGGCTTGGCACCCGACGCCGTAGGGGGAGCTACGCCGTCCACTTGAACCCCGGCCCGGAGACCGTGCCGGGGAGCGCAGATCTTGGCTCCCCAAGGACTCGGAGGAGAGGGCCTCCTCCTTATCCCTCGAGTAGGTATCACTGGAGGAGTGGTCACCCTCAGGAACCATCCGCCTATAGCGGCCTTGCTCTTGCGCGCGACGACGCTGCAGTATGTCGCGCAAATCATTGCCGCACCGTCGGCGACGCTTCTCCAACTGCACCCTTAAATCCTCATGCCTCCCCGGTGCCCGGGAGACGTGCGAGGTGACACGTCGGCAGCTGTGCGGCCCCCCGCACTAGCAGGGTCCATATCCAGCAAGCCCTTTCCTTTGCTTCGGCTCTCCTGGCCAGAGTGCTTCCCGCTCGGGTGGCTGGAAGCTTGGGTGCGATCTGCACGCCACCCTGATAGAGGGGCACCGGGGGTACTCGGTCGCTCAGGTGCCCCCACATGGAGCTGAGCCACGTCTATCAGCGAGGCGATGTCCCGCAACCACGACGTGGCCGGGGTGTCTCCTGCTAGTTCCACTGGTGGGTGGTCCAAGAGGAGACGGACGGCATGCAGGTTCTGGGCCGGAGTGGCCTCTTCCATGGCCAGTCTCTGCCGAATCGGCAGCTCTGCTACCGTCGGGGGGACAACGCCGTCCGCCTCTAGGGAGGGCGTGAGACGGTCCGCCACCCAACGGGAGTGCCGGGAGGCGTCGCGGGCGCTGCTAGCCTCCGCCGGTTCTTCTTGCTGAGAACGCGAACCCGCCATCTCCAAAGACAGAATCCTTTCGAACAGATCACAAAGACCTGCTAGAGAGATGAAAGGGTGAGCCAACCGCTACACCCTACCTGGCGCACCGCTGTCGGCATTTTTCGCTGGCCAATTATTATGCCTCGAAGGAATCCGAGGTTCGATAGAGGGGATCTTCACGGTAGGACACCTATGGGCTCTCTCGAGAGATCCACACAAGCATAGATTAAAGAACACGTCGATGTACCCAAGTTCGGGCCCCCGATGTGGGTAACAGCCCTACATCCTGCTTCGGCTCTTGTTAATGTGTTTTTAGGGAGTTACAAGTGCTCCACATACACGCTGGGTTCTTTCCGAGCTCTCTCAGCGCTCTCTTTCTCTTGTCTTCTTTTTTCCTCTCGTTTTTTCCTCCATCCTCCTGTCCTCATGCACCGAACCCCCCTTATATAGGCTGGGCGGGCTTGGGCGTGCGAGAAGGATGACATCACAATGATTACACTTCATTTATTACATCAGTCACTATAGCCCCATGCTCTGGCCTCATTCTTTGCATCATCGTCCAACTCCGCCCGGTCTTCCCGGGAAATGACCTATATGGGACTGATTAGGTGTAGCACGTCAGAGGGATAAGCTATCATGTCGTCAGCGAAGCCACACACATTTAATGGTTCTGACACGAGTTGTCGAGGGAGAAGACTTCAAGGTAAAGCTCCCTATTTCGCCGACGTCGTCTTCATGTCGGCCGAGGTGTACCCGGCTCCTTCGACCGACCTCTGGCGCGATCGCTGGTGGCAGGCGTGATCGCCCACTGCCGCCCGAGCCACCACGCCGGCGCGTGATACTTTGGCAGCGAGGCTTGCTCACCCACTGCCGCCAAGCCGCGCAGCACGCAGTGCCGCGGCAGCAGGGCGTGCTCGCCCACCTGCTCACCAAGCCACCACGCGGCATGGTCGCCCGACAGTAGGGCGTGCTCACCCACCTGCTCGCTAGGCTGTTGGGCTTTGGCACCTGCGGCCCCTTCTGATAGTGGCGGAGAGGGTACCCTGGCGCAAAGTACGTCGACAGACGTGTTAGCTAATTACTTATGTACCCTTATGTAGGTGGTCACGTCGTGCAATCTGCATGTGAGGCTTGCCAACACTTTCGTTCCCCTGTAGGCTGCTTGGGGACAAGCATATGCATCCAGTGTAGGGGCATTAGTGCACAGTCGTATTGTAGAGCCGGGCTACTCAAAGGTCCATGTCGACGGTTGTCGGTGTACTTTGCACCGAGGTCCCCTCTCCGCCGTAGAAGTGATAGGCCCGAAGTGGCACGCCCGGTTAAAGCCCACGTAGCCTCGGCGGTAGTCAGCAAGCATACCTTTCATTGGACAAGCGGCCCGCGTGGCGTCTGGCGAGCGATCGGCGAGCACGCCGCCCACTAGGTGAAAGCCCGTGACCCCTAGCGGCGATCTAGCGATCACGCCACCTTTCGCGAACAGCGTTCCCGCTGGCGGCACGAGCGGGCGTGTGTTTGGGCCCCCCTTGTCAAGCCACGATGGCAACCAAAGGAATGAGGGGAAGGCTTCGCCTCGAAGTTTCCCTCCCCTAGCACCTCGTGTCAAGGTCATTAATTGTGAAGGATTCAGCTTTCGACACAACGACGGCTCATCCCTCTGATGTCTCTTACCAACCCGTCGTAGAAGCATCCTGTCCCGGGCGGACCGGGCGAGGCCTCTCACCGACATTAAATGAGGTTCGAAGGACAAGGCCACGGAGGCGTGCTTAATAAATGAGTCGTGGGTCGACGTGGAAGCTGGAATGATGGGTGTAATTAATGTGTTGTAGATAAGTATAGCGCCACCTTCTCTCCTGCCCAGGGTGGCCCGTCTATATAAGGGCGCCCTGGTGCATGAAGAAGGGGGCGGTCGATTAGAACAAGAAGCATAGAGAAGCAGACACTGAAGAACACCCTTGTAAACACTTCCTCATTAGCTCAACTAAGAACTAGCAGGACGTAGGGCTATTACCCTCACCGGGGCCCGAACCTGGGTAAATCATTGTGTCCACCATCTTGTCTAAGGCCCGGAATCCGTCTTCGAGGGACATTAGGGTTTTCAGCCACGAAGATGTCCTCTACCGAACCATAATTTTTGTCTAGGGAGTAGACACCCTACTAGCGGAAACTTGTCAAGCGAAATACGCCGACAACAGTGTACTTGAAATTTTCAGGGCCGTCACGCTGGACATGTCCCCAAACGACGAGATCGTCACAATAGAGGATGCCATCGGCACATTTATCCAGTGGCCCAAGAAGAACATCTCCTTCGACGCCCGCCCAGCAGCACCAAAGCTACAAGCAGTCCTAGAGGTACCACATGATGCGCCAGAGCTACCAGCACTTCCGGAGCCATGCCATGCACCGCAGGAGCCCGCCAAATTGTCTACCGTGTCCTGTCCTGCGTAGACCGTTACTGCAGTAAGGGCCAAGTCGTCTCCTGTGAAGACGAAATTTGGTAGAAGGGGACGCGGAGACAAGGGCAATCAAAATGGACCATGTCAACCCGTGACTTTACGTTTGCCCCATTGGTGCGGCAATTCAAACTGGAGCAACCGTTCGTATCAGATGAGTGCAAGGAGACGCTTTTATTAGCCTGCATTCGATTGTAAGAATGGTACATGCAACAAGCCAATAAGCCGGTGGCACAACGGACAACGATTATGTCGGTGAGCTTCAAGGAGGAGTATTTCTTACACTGATATTTAGATGGTGTTTTCGAGGTTGGCTTCACCGACTTGTTCGATCTGTACAATCTCAAAGCGCTTGACGCTTCCCTCATAAGATGTTAGACAATGTAAGTGTGTGCAATCACTGTCTATATTTCTGATGCACCGGTAAATGTCATATATATATCATCCTTGATTTGTATATGTAGTCATGTAGATACATGATCCTGGAAGCAATAGCAAGGGAACAACAGGTGGGTTTCGCCAACCCACACATGGTGTCCAAGCAAACTATGGACGAAAATAAAGAAGTTGTCCATGAGTATATGGAAAAGGTATTGCTGGCTCCTTCGAACAAAAAATTCATACTTTTACTCTACAACCCAGGGTAAGTGCTTCGTCCACTTGCTATACTCGTTGATTTCTACTATATATCTCACCTCGAAGGTAGGTTTAGTGACCATGACGACATACCTGTTTAGATATGATTGGGTTCTACTCATAATTATACTGAGACAGAACTGGATAATTTACCTTGATTCCAAAAAGGGCAGCACCCACTATTTGAAGCCTATCAGATATTTTCTTGACACGTCGTTCCGTGTCTACAAATCAAGGGGAGGGCTACACAAGAAGGGTCCAGCCACTCTAACACATACTTTTAAGTTTTCAGTATTCGATAGTACACAATAATCCTCACACTCCATAATAATACATTCGGAACTAATTAACCTATTATGTTTTGGCGATGCCACCAATGTAGAAGCACCGACCTATGTGGATTCTATGTTTGCCACAACATGGCACTCCTCGTTGGTTTCAAGCAGACCGATATCATACAAGTCTGTCAATTTTTCAACAATTGTCTCTACTTATTAATTTATATACACACAAGACTTTAATTTTCTCATTTACAAGCTTGGCAATGCGCTGAATCTGCATTGGAACAGGCTGGCCTGCTAGCTATTCGAGGACAGCTTTGTACCTTCTTGCTGCGTGAGGTCTTAAATTCAAAGGGCTGATGCTACTCAGGGCTCAACGAAACATGAGTTGTGAATTTGTTACTTACCATACATTCAGATTAATTTGTGAACCTTGTACTGTGAATTTGTCATTTCTACTTCTGAATCCAATTGGTTAATATATATGTGAGTTGATTTCTGAAATGGATGCACTGTATATATGTTGTAATGTGCGATTTGAGTTGATTTATGACATAGATGCGTTGTATGTTGTGTAACATGTGATTAGAGTACATTTTTTAAATTTATGTCATAATAATATGATGGTCATGTTGTGTACTATCTTTTGTTTCAGAGGGCGTGGCTAGCAATTCCTGAGGCTAGGCAATAAATTAAAATTTAGTAAAACATAGAAAATCAACATCACAGACGGTTCTAACCAGAGGTGGGCACTGGGCCGGACCATTTTGGGTAGGACGAGTACCTTGAGCCAGCTCGACCCATGGCCGCACGGAATCGTTCCAAATAAATTTTGAGGCTTGCCTACTAATCGAGCATGATCAGGCCGTGCTCGGCCAACCTGACCCAAAACAGGCACACACCTGTATTATATGTGTGGGTGAGCAAATCAAGGAGTAATGAAAGAAAACTCTAGATAGACTAGAGAAAAAGAAGGGAATGCATCGATGCATTGTATGTGTGCGTAAGCAAATCAAGGAGTAAATGCATGGCTACATGCATGTGACTGAAAGGAGCAACTGCATCAAGGAAATCGAGAAGAATAAACACAATAGGATTTTGTTTCGACCAGAGAAAAGGGAAGTCCTAGACAGATAAAGAAAGAAATCAATTCCTGATCATTTTCTCTCGTATTAATAGTATAAATGGGCCGGACCTGGGCCGACACGGCACGAAACAGGCATAAAGCGCAAATGGGCCGTTCTGGGCTTGCAGAAGGCGGTGAGCCAGCCGGCCCGACGGCGAAAGCACGATGGGCGTCGCGGCCGGCACCGTTAGGGCGAAGCACGATGGACTGTGCGGCCGGTCCGACCGAGACGACGCCCATCTCTAGTTCTAACAAAGAATCGTATGTGAAGAGGCATAAATCACAGACGGTTCCACTGCCACACCGTCTATGATGAGAGTTTCATCACAGATGATTTTAAATTGGAACCATCTGTGATATGTGCCTCTTCACAGACAGTTCTTCGTTAGAACCGTCTATGATAAGCCCATCATCACAGACGGTTCTACTTAGGAACCGTCTGAGATGCACTATACCACAGCACACTATTAGCGTCGGACGTCCGACGGCAATAGTGGGTAAATGCCAACAGAAAAGAAGTCGGCAAAAGTTTGCAACTGATGAACAGTCGGGAATTATCTATACAGTGTCAGCTAGTCAGTCGGCAATAACACTTATTATTACCGACGGACCGTTCGTCGTAAAACTTAATTTTTCCTGTCTTATGATCAGTCGGCAAAAGTGTATGAAGTTTTCCTGTCCAATGGTTAGTCGGGAAAAATAGGTCGATAATTCTATTAGCACTTGCTATCTGGGTGAAAAAAATTAGGCGCCAACTAAACCCTAATATCCCTCCTACCTGTATACTCATCTCTCCCGCCAAATCCTTGAATCGATCGGTGCCTCCTCACCTTCCTCTCATGCCGCCTCATCCTCCCGCCCTCTCCGACCGTCGCGCCTCCTCGTCCCCGCCCTCTCGCGCCTCCTCCTCCGCCGCCCTCTCCGTGCCACCTCATCGTCCCGGCCCTCTCGCCGCCTCCTCGTCCCCGCCCTCTCGCGCCGCCTCCTCCGCCGCCCTCTCTCCGCCGCCTCCTCCTCCCTTGCCCTCTCCGCCGCCTCTTCCTCCCCGCCCTCTTCGCCGCCTCCTCCTCCCGTCCTCAACGCCTCTACCTCCTCGTCATCACACGCCTTTCCCCACTGGTTGCCAACCACCACGCCGAGGAGATCACGGAGCGGCGGCGGTGACGAGATCCCAGAGACGACTTCACCAAAGCAGGCGGGCGGCGAGGACGAGAGCGCATGCTCACCACCGAGGTAACAATATCTTGTGCTACCATATGCGGATTATCGAAGCAGGATGTTGATGAACTGAAGGAGATACAAATCTTGGAGTCTGAATGGGTGTATTGCTCCTTTGGCGTACTATTTGCGGTGTTTGTGCTTGTAAAATCTTGTCTCGCTTGGTTAGTTGCTTCAATTGTTCTGTGGTTATTGGTGCCACATTACTTTGCATTGCAAAGCATACCTCCTCCTGCAAAATATGGCGAAATTTCAGACATAAATAATTGAACCAAGAACAATAAAATTAAGCTAGGATGGTAATGCTCAAGGATTTGGAAATTCATGCCTTAGTTAGAAGACCGGCTTCTAGTCATTGGTTGAATCTTTGTGAAACCAGGTCTACATATGGACAAAATAGGCACATGAACTAATACTCCTTTTCTTGATTAGAATTTCATCCATTTAGTCAGAATAACTAATGGCGGATAATGAAAATTGCTGACCTTTGCCAAAAGTAGATCACGGCTTGCATTCCTTTCTCTCTTTGCATTCTGGTGTATGGCAAACAAACAAATTAGTATATAGTTTAGATTGAATAAATCCCGGACTATAAGAGGATCTTTGGTTCATAAGATCTGATGCTTGAGTGATTCTTTGGTTATGGTTAGTCGAGTATTAGGGAGGAACTGTAGAATTCTGTGGAATCAAGTTATCGGTGAGAAAATTTTGTTGATCAATGTCATATTGTTGATTAGGAAGGCACCGCTTCGATGACAACTCGCATAGATTTAACTTGTAATGTAGCACTATTATTGAGTTCTCACATGCGACAATATGCTAATATCTCACGATTGCAAAGTTCAAGATAATTTACATGCTAGATAGAAAGATCATATGCGAAAAGAAGTTTTTCGGACATGCACAATTGCAATAAAATGGCTATTGTATGCTTTCCACCCTTTGCTTGGGTTAGTACGATTTGCTTAGGTACTTTGGGTAATTACGGTACAAATTCCTTTTGCAAAACTTGCATATTCAGTTGAAATATCTTATTGTTTTCACTTTATGTAATGCGGTTTTTATTCATCAATGCACATATACGGATATTATCCAACACAATTAATTACGCACACCATACCGACATCTTACCTAGGTGGTTGCCAAGGCCGATTATTGCGGGAACTAAAGCACGGAATCTGTGATCAAGCAACCAATAATTTTAGGTGACGGATTTCAAGTAAAAGATCAACCGACATAGTAAGTAGTACATCGGTATTCATATAATTTACATAGATATCTTGATAAGTCACACTAACTCTAAAACATATTCTGGAAAGCAACCGTTTGTACAAAGGAAAAGGGCATCTTACATGAGTTAGATAGCCACCTAACACATGGGGTAATACCAACATGCTCTTGCCCGACTATTACGAGCAAAGCAACAAAAATCAAATGATTCATTATTGCTCGAGCAAGTCTCGGACCGGCTATGGACTTAAATGAAACTGACATTTTATATTTTTAGCAATAAAAGTACTTGACTCTAGGCGTAGTATAGTCAACAAAATTATCGGTTTAAGAGAACATGAATGGCTTCTTCAATGAAGTTTTGTAAATGAAATTAACAAAGGCTTAGTGCTTGGTAGCGATGAGTCTCTTAACTCGAAAGTACTGGACTATACAAAAGATTAACGAGGAGGTGTTTGCGAGCAGATGGCTTTCTTTTGGATTCTGAACATGCTAATTGCAATCTATATGTAAATTCTTTTATCTGCTTTAAACTAAGGATTAATGCATAATCATGTGATTTGAGAATGGAAAGTGAAAATTCAGCCAAAAATTAAGGCCTTGTTACATTAAATATGTGCAATGATAGGATACTCACTAGGAAGAACCTAACCAACATTACGAAGCAGAATGAGCAAGTTTTGTCTCAATCTCTTGAGCATTTCCTCTCTTTCTTCTAAGGTAACCCAAGCTTCAGTATGAGGCCAATAAAATAATTTCTTCTATCTTTGGTAAGTGGCCCTTGTACACGAATGACCCCCAAAGGCAGATTGATGGAGTGTGGTTAGTAACTGTGATATGATCTCATTGTTTTCCTTGACATATATCCTCCCTTTATATTTCACCAGACTCTACTTTATATTTGCCAGCTGTATCCGATTGTTTTTGTGGCATTTTCAAAATATGGGTTACTTTTGTTTGTACTGTGAAGCATAGATGTGTTGACTCTTGTTCATCTACATATTTTTGTGTAACAAATTACAATATTTCTAAGTTCATATGTATGTTTTATAGGTATCCAATTAATCTTGGACCAAATGCAAGCGCCAAGTGGAGCGATCTGGTCAACTTTGCATCTAGGGAGATATAGCTCATCTACTCTAAAATAAGGGTATATATGATTTCTTCGCCTTCAAATTATAATTTGCAAACACTTGTTTATAATCGCATCCATCTGCATTGCAGATCAGGTTATGCAATTATATGTCGAATGTAAATTAATAGTGTTCTAATTCAAATGTAAATGCAATGTGTATATATATGAATCTTAGTCCGATTTTGGATATGTCTTGTGCCAAAAGCTCATTCAAAGGTGTCAATGATCGTAGTATACATTGATCAAGCCGTTAGGTAGTACATGCACTAATTAACTCGATCTTAGACTTCACAAGCTAGTCTAACTTACAATAATTCGACGTTTGGTTTATATTTGGGTTATATCTATGATCTTAGTTATACATACAAACACGTGCTATATATATGATCTGAAACATGGGCAGGCAAGTTATCTGGGAAATCATGCGACTACGGATGTAACAAATGGCTTCTCTGAGCTTTTTTCTATGAAGGATGCCACAGAGATCACATGTGCAAAGAAGGCTGCTTACTTAACTTCATCTGTAATGAAAAATTTTGTGGTTCCGAAACTGGAGAAGGTTATTGATGAGGAGAGGAAAGTCTCACACTCCTCATTGATGGATGACACAGAGAAGGCTATTCTTGATCCTTTGAAGGTCAGGGTGAAGTTGAAGGCTGAAAATGTTGATATATGCTATCCTCCTGTCTTTCAAAGTGGAGGGAAGTTTGATCTCAAGTCAGGTGCCTCCAGCAATGATGATGATCTCTATTATGATTCGGCAAGTGTTATCATCTGTGCAATTGGGTCCAGGTACAGTAGCTATTGTTCTAATGTTGCCAGAACATTTCGATAGATACTACCCTACACGAGTAAGGCTTATGAGACCCTTTTGAAAGCCCATGAAGGCGCTATAGCGACATTGAAACCAACAATCGGATGAGTGCGATTTATCGAGTTGCGCTTGTAGTGATTGAGAAGAATGCCACTGAACTACTTCCTAATCTAACAAAGTCCGCTGGAACTGGAATGGGCCTCGAATTCCAGGAATCTGGCTTAAATTTGAATCCCAAGAACAATCGTGTCATAAAAGAGGAAATGATTTTCAATGTCTCCCTTAGTTTGCATAATGTCCAGGCTGAAACCAACAATGAGAAGACAAAGCAGTTCTCTTTGTTATTAGCTGATACAGAACTATGTGAACAAGGTTAATGACCATCAGTCGCGACCCACGTTCAAGGGGCTTGATCTGGAGTTTGATATCCCTCTTAGAGAGCTTGGATTCCATGGGGTTACGTATAAACCTTCTGCTTTCATTCCAACTTCAACTTGTTTGGTTGAGCTAATTGAGACTCCCTTCCTGGTGTATCACCAACTCTCTTGAATATGGTACAAGAAGATATAGTGTTTAGGCTTTATGCCTATCTGTCGTGCAACATAGAATATGCTAAAACAAACAAACAATTGTAATGACAACCCTCCTTATTAAGATCAATTAAGATCGATCTTGATTTCTGAAATATCAATAATTTTATTGTTGCAGTATTGATCTATATATCTTTTAATGACAATAAATGTTCTTTCTGCAGGTAAAAAAGGAAGGGCCTAGCTCAACGATTCTTACACCTCCAGTTCATGCGTGGAGACTCCATACCTCTCTTTTGGTGTTATATATATGCTTGTACAAACTATTATCTTTTGGGGATCAGCTATATGTTAAATGGTGTAATTGTAATATACTTTTGGTGTTATATGTAATTGTTATTGTCTCAGTTGGATGACGATATGTTATCTTTTGGACAAATTTGATTATTAGTAAAGTTGTTACTTTGAATGCTTGAATTATACTATCATGTTTTATTGATGCTTAATTATATCATGTCATGTCTCACTTGGATGAATTATATGCTGTTATTTTTTTTAAGCGATTTGATTATAGCAACGAACTGTGTATCGGCAATACTAGACATTACCGACACATTGTAAGTCGGGAAACACAAGTGCATCGGCAAAAACTGAAATCGGACGGCAAAGCGAAGTCCGTCGGTAAAGTTATGTTAGTCGGCAAAAAGTCATCATTACTGTCCGTCGGTAATATAAGATCCGTCGGTAAAGATTTTTGCCGACGGGACTTTAGCCGACACTCCTAATCCGTCGGTAATACTTTTTACCGACTGACTGTCTGTCGCTATATAGGGTCTTTCCCGACGCACAGTTAGACGCGAATAATATGACATGGTATAGTGATGATACAACATCATAGACGGTTGTAGTTTGGAACCGTCTGTAATGAGTTTTTTCACAGACTGTTGGAAAACCGTCTGCAATGACTCTTTGTCATCACTGACGCTTGCTTACAGACGATTCACAAAATCGTCTGTGATGTGGTTTATGAACCGTCTGTGATGATAAATAGTGACTCATGAATGGCTGCATGTACCGCATGGCTCAGACATCACATGCATATTTACATGACCTTACAAGTTCGCTTAGTCAGATCTATATAGATCACGTGATCCATCTTATGATCTTTTCAATTCGTGCTGTTGCTTGCCATCAATGGATCGGACTTGTCTACGTGAGGCTAGAAATTCTCAAACTCTAGCTAGCTTAGCTTTGTTGGTGGTCCTTGGATCGATGATCACTTAAAGTCCACTGATCATGAGGCTACATTAACTATGATTCTGTTTGGGAGAGATCCAGGTCTCAGCTCCAGTTTAGATCTGAAACTTATAGGCTAAAATAAAGTGAATTAAGTTTATATATTTTTAGTCTAAAATGTAAACAAGATGATCTATATACCTAAACACTTTTAATGTACCCACAGCTCCAGCTCCAAAAATTTCTGGAGCTAAAAATATTCTGCTCCACCAACTCCATAGATTTTGGTAGAGCTGGAGCTGTTCCAAACACCCCCTATATATATATGTTTGGAATATGCATGTTCACGTAAAGGCATATCTAATAGTGCTACTTCAGCTACTTTTTAGTTATACCATGTCAGCAAAATCTTATAAGGAAAGAGAAAGTGAGGAGAGAGAATATGCTCTCGTATACAAGAGACAATCTGATTATACAAACTATCGCAAGGGATGAACTGTGAGAGGGAAAACATATATGATGAAAATAATATAAAATAGTTAGAAAAATGATTTTAGAGATAAACTACTAGAGATGTTGTCTCTGATGCTATCTCTAGATAAGTTGGAATTTTTAGAGACAATCATCACATACCCTAAGATTGAGTTCGATCACAACACATCTTAATTAGATCATTAATTACAACATAAACTGAAGTGGTCACTACTACTCTTTGTTGCAAGAGGCTACATGCATGCATGCAATGATGCACACCAGCTCATAATGATACAGCAGTATGCATGGCATGTACATATATACTGGCTGTACTTGTTCAAGCATTAACGACAGGCATTCACGTACAGATCGATCGATGGGCTATTATTCGGCGTTGTTAATAAGCAACGTACTAATGTAGTGTTAATCTTTGCTAAAGCCGGTATGTACATGTAATATATGCACTATCTAAACTAATAAAAGAAAGAGTTTATCCGATCCGTAGATCGTCCAACCCAACACCCACGCTGTTAGACCCAATACCCACACTATTTGGCCTAACTAACTCTGCACGTGTGTCTCCGCGCACTCCTGAGATATGTATCGCTTTCTTTTAAAACCCGTATGTATCGCTTTCTTTTAAAACCCGTAGTAACGCATGGATACCTTACTAGTCTATCTATAGATATCTTGAAGGCTGCTATGGCAGCTCCACGTTAATTCTAAGAAAAAAAAAGTTAAGTAAAATAAAATTAAGTAAAATTTGGAACACATGGCAAATAAAATAAAATTAATGTTTGGAAAGTTTAGATTTTAAATGGAACTCAAATTAAATATTCAAATACAAGTAGTTCAAGTTCAGAAATTAAAATAGGCGTTTTGATTTTACATTTTTCTTTAAAAACACATAATTTTTAAAATCACTAGCCCATGAAGACGTACGGATTGATGCCTAGTATGACTAATAGGGGTTGATTTTAGTTTGTGTCCCTGCCATGCATTCGCGGTCCCTACAATCTTTTGGTTTTTACCTCTGGAGCCCAGGGCTTTCTAGCTCCTGCTGTGGGTCTAGGTGGCATGTGATGCTAACTCACAAAGATACCTAGGCTGTCTCCCTGTTCATCAAAATTTACGGGTCAGTATGATCATGTTTTTATCATGGGCCTAGATCGTAGACAAGTTGCAACAAGCACTACTATTGAAAGACTCATCACAGAGGTTTGGAAACCTCGCCTTTAACGGTTTTATGAACCGTCTATAAATCTGTATCAATGATAAAAATGCACATCATATACGGTTTCCTAGCCATTAGTAAAAACTATTATCAGAGATAGTTCTATCTATAAATCGTCTGTGATGAGAAAATATCTTAGACGCTTCTATGATAGAACTGTCTCTGATGATAAGTAATCACAGACGGTTTTAAATAGAACCGTATGTGATATATTTTTTCCTCTAACTCTCTTGACAGAACTTCTATGATTAGTATATATTGTTCAAAATTTTCTTCTCTTAGATATTTCTACAACGATATTTTCAAGACACAACCAGTTATAGATTTCGCAATTGAATATTAAAATATTCTAGATGTATTGAGGCAACAACTTGTCTGATGAGGAAGGCCTTAAAATATGAACATTTGTAGTACTTTCATCACCTTATTCTAATATTGATGGATTCAACACAAAATCCAATTCCATGAACAGTTCGTCCTGAAAGTTCATGTTCTGATTTATTTCAGAATGAATTGTTGATGGAATTAAATTTTGTGTTGGAATCCATTAATATTAGAATAAGAAAGTGATGAAAGTACTACAAATGTTCATATTTTAAGAACCTCCTCATCAGACAAGATATTGCCTCAACGCATCTAGGATGTTTTGATATTCAATTGCAAAATCTATAACTGGTTGTATCTTATAAATGTTATTGCAGAAATATCTAAAAGAAGAAAATTCGAACAACATATACTAATCATGGAAGTTTTGCCAAGAGAGGTAGAGAAAAAACATTAATTCATAGTTCAAGACAAGAAGACCTTACCATAAATATGATACCACAAATATGATAACAAAATATTTCATAGTTCAAGTGATAATATATTAACAAAATATGATATATACCATAAATATCAACAAGTGTACATTGAGAAACCACATTATTTTATAGTTCAAGACAAGAAAACCATAGGACTTTTCATGTCTTCCATCATATACGTCATAACTTCTGCAATAGAGGCTTCTTGTTTCTCTTTAAAGTTTCATAACTCCAGTACAGTGTCGATTCATTTGACACCAATAACCGATTGATCTTTAGTCATATCTCTTAATTCTTACAAATTAAAAGCGATCATATTGTTGTGAAAAGGGAACGATGGTATATTATTAGTAAACAAGCGATCATATTGTTGTGAAAAGGAAATGTTGGTATATTATCAATAACCACATCGAATTCAGTACTAGAAACCTTTATGTTATCTCTATAAGCTCAGCTTTGGCTTCTTCCAACTCTGCATTTGCTCTGCGGTCCTTACTGATGAGTGCCGTGTTAAGAGATTCAATATCTTGCAATTTGTCATTTATGTTTTTTAGTTCTTGTTTCATCTCATAAATCTTTTCAACTAACTCAGACTAGCCTTTTAGTTGTTCGATCTTCATCTCAAATTTTTGTTTAGTTTCTAACAGCTTTTCTATGTCATCTATTTTATCAAAATCATATTTTAATATTGTCAATTAATTTAGATCAAAAACAAAATGATGTTCTCACATATCAGAATAATAGACTGATCACCGAATAACTTTTAGGAGTAAGCTATACAAACAAGGAAATTATAAAAGTGCATAATGTGTAACATCCATACATGAATTAGAATATGTAACACTATAGCTTCACATGATGTGCTTGATGCTTCACAATCACAAGTTGATAACAAAATCTCACAACTGTTCAAGAGATATGTTGATTGTGATTTGTGGATGTAGATATTGAGAAGGTAGACAGCTAATTAATAATTCTAGCTTCATGATTAGAGCAATCATTCTGCAAAAAGTCTCCTAAGAAAAGATGGTGAACATATCATAAATGTGCGTATGTATTTATACTAGGAACCTAACCCTCTGTGTTGGAACAATTATATTGTATTGCTTCATTATGAACATATGATCATGCTTTATCAATGATTCTAATAAAACACTCATACTGACTATCTATTTATGGCTTCTTCTATTGCATATAAATTGTTGGGACATATATATTGCATGATAAATACTAGCATATGGGGTTTGTAAGTCCTGCATTTTGTTCCAATAATAGTCAACCTCTACCTTCTAACTTTGCTTTCTAGTCTTTCTTTGAGTTTGTTATAACTATAGAAACTCATTATATTTTCAATTGCTGTTCTGCAACATGATATTTATAATCTACACGTACTGTACTTACTTCATACAAAATTTGGTCCACCTACTGGGATTATCGACATTTTATGAGGGCAACCAAGATCCAAATTTGAATATTTCCTACACACAAAATTTGATCAAAATTCCAAAACACTCTAGGGTGCGGGGGACCCTTAAATAACTGAAGAAAAGAATTTAAGATGAACATGTTGCCTTTATATCGACAGTGCAAGGGAGCATGGTGGGGGACCGGTGCGTGGAGCCGTTGGTGAGGGGAGGTCGATGGCGATCGATGCGTGGAGCCGCTAGTGTGGGAAGGTCGAGGGCAACCGGCTGTAGGAGCTCACACGTCCGATGACGGGAGCTCGAGGGCGACCAATGCATGGAGCCGCCGGTGAGGGGAGGTCAAGGGCGACTGACTGTAGGAGCTCACACTACTAGAAATCCGGGCTTTTGCCACGAAACTTTTTACAACACCATAAATTTTGTTGCATTAGGGTGGTGTTATTGCCTCGATTTGGAAAATTGTGGCGATACGTCCAATATATTACCACGAATTTACTGTACGTTGCGATATCGTTAACTGTCGTGGCAAAAGGTTAGTCGTATTGCAACAAAAAATAAAATCGTTGCATTAAATAAGATTTTATTGCCACGGGTAAATTTTGTTGCTATAATATTTTATTTCGTGGCGATTTTTAATTTTATAGCCACGATTTCTTTTTACGTGGCAATAAGTCCACATATGGGTCACGACATGTATCGGACGAATCCGTTACTTTGTTTAACTTCATTTCTAAAAACTCCTACATGCTTCTACATAGGGGTGAAAATGGGCCAGGTACTACCCATCGGATACGGGTAGTGTTTTTACCCATATTTTCGGATACGAATACGGGTATTTTTTTGTCGGGTCGGATACAGATAGTACCCGGATAGCTGAGCGTCGGATTCGGGACGGATTTGGAGCGAGCACTACCCGGCAAATACCCGAAGATCTCGGATGGATACGGGTACCTAGGAGTATAAAAACAGCCCACTGCCCCCAATACAAACCAAACGGTCCAAACCCTAGATCTGGACTCCTCTAGTCTCTGCGTCACACCCCGTTTTAGGGGTGAAAATGGGTCGGGTATCGGATACGGGTAGTGTTTTTACCCATTTTTGCGGATACGAATACAGGTATTTTTTTTCTCAGGTCGGATACGGATAGTACCCGGATAGCTGAGCATCGGATTCAGATTGGATTCGGAGCGAACACTACCCGGAAAATACCTGAGGATTTCGGGCGGATACTAGTGCCATCCATATATATAAAGAAAACTTCTTTGTTTTTTTTTTTGCTAATTCTCCTCCCCCATCCCCTGATCTCCTGAGACCAGGCGGCGCAATACTCCCTCGCGATTCCTCACGATTAGGGTTTTGCGACGACGCCCTCCTCCCAGCGGCAAGCCGGCGTCACCCTCCTCCGCCCGACTCCCTAATCCAGCGCCTCTGGGCCATCTCCCACCGAAGCAAGCACTCTGCGTGGAATTCTTCCCTCCTCCTACTTTCCTCCCGCCTCGGCGGACCTTGATATGGCGAGGTTGGTGCTTTGCCCCACCTACAATTTACAAAGCCTCTTATACCCGGTGTATATATCTTGCATAGCCCAATAAATTTGGCTCATAGGTAGGGCAGCAGACAAGTTGAAGACTACGTCATTTGGCTCACTCGCGATTGGGGTTTTAGTACTACTTCAAATTTGCCCCACCTATAATTTCTTTTCTGGGGTCACCATCGCTCATTGGATTGGCGTGGGGGTGGAGATCCGCTGGTGATTCCTCCTTACCGTAAGCACTACTTGCTTGGATTTGTTACGGACTCTTCATGAGCAATCGAATCCAAATAGCGCTTATGGTCTTTGGTTAAAATACATCAAACATGGACTCTCGTGATACCCATTTAACCACACAATGGATACAAATGTTTCATGTGCCTCTCTCCTGCAATCATCTTGCTGTGTAGGACATTATGATTAGTGTTTCTTTCATTCATTTTGGAACAAAAATTATTAACACATTCTATGATCTTTCTTTCTACTTTTGTTCTCGAGTGCTAGTAAATAAGAAAATTCCTTGCAGCATTCGAGACCGCTTAGAGACTCCAGTGCTCCTTGACGAAGCAAATATAAAAGAACAAAGGTGCCTTGTGGGTAGGAAGCATCTATCTTTTCTTTATATTTTCTCTTCAATTCATATGTGAATGTTTGTTTAATCTTGCACAATTGGGTATTATGTTTCAGTCAAAACCTCTCACTTCGTGTTGTAAAGTGTCAATATAGTCCTAGTGATCCTAGTTAACATGATGGTTGGTACTTACGCTATCTAGATCGATTAAACATTTATTTTGTAAATCACTACATATGCATGTCCGAGTAGGTGGGTGGGTGAATCAACGTGGCTTGGTTTCGCTATTATCGCATGGACTTTTCTAAAGTTCATTAGTTCAAGGATTAACCTCTTTATGTCACAAGTCGAGCATGAGGTGGTGAAGAACTTAAAAGATTGTCTTCAAGGAGATTAGCACTTTTGGGCTGGGGTGATGAAAATAATCAAAATATACAATCGCTTGAAGAATTTCAGTAAAATGCATGTTATCACTTTATCATTGCTTACCTTTTAGCCTCTTGACAAATTTGCAATTTGGGGACATGATCCATAAATAAAATGTTCTTCTTTGTCATTGTGTATAGCTGCATTTGTGCGGTGTCGTCATTGTGTTTCATAATGCCACATTCTTTGTGTCCTTATATCCTAATTCTTTTTTAAAATTTATTCCTTGTCGACTGAAACAACCACCTTCTCCTCGGTGCGAAGTTGCAAATCGTCAAATTGTCGCAAAACTCGTTCACGTGCCTTCTGTTGAAGTGAAGTCTCTTAAAGAGGGTTCTTTGCTACAAGGTAACAAATTAGATTCATTTGTGCGTAAAACTACTGTCGCTGTAAAGAGTATGCTTATTACATGTGCTGGTTTGTTTGATGCTTGTTAGTTTTCAACTCCATGATGTATCATTACTCTTTCTAGTCCACTATGAAACGTGCACTTATTCTTGGCAATTCTAAAATGGCCATGACAATGCTGTGCTGTTATTTGACGCTTATTTGGATAATGTATGATATTAAAGATTGCTATGCGTTTCATGTCGTGGTACATTTGGCCAATAGTATGTACAATGTACAACCCTGTAGACAATGATATTTGACACTACATTAATTAGAAGATAGGTGTTGGTTTGAATTTTGGAAGTTTGAATAAATCTCGAGGCACATATGATGGTGGTGATAAGATATGTACAAGTGGGAAAGCTATTGTCATAAGATTTGCAATAATTATGAAGAGCCACAGGAAGAGCAGGTGTAGAATCAGCTAAAATTACTGCTTTGTAATGTCAGTTAAAGAAAGTAAACAGATTGAAAAATTGAAATTTGTATGGAGTTAAATGAGAAACGCCACAACTCTTGGCTAAGCATGCTTTCTGTCAATCTATTCCAATCAAAGAAAGGAAATCGAATGGTAAAGCTGTGTGAAGCGCATCTTGACATAACAAGAGTGCAAGACCTCTTGGACCATATCGATCCATAGTATATTGGCTTAATACCTTGTACACTTTCTTTTGCATGTACATTTGCTCCTAATTTAGAAGGGTGCCATTTAGCTATCCCAGAAGCACATCCAAAGGATATGCTTTAGTGTATAAAGCATCGTAACTTGAATTAATATATCGGTAATTTTTTCCCTGGTCATTCCTATATTAGCTCAAGTAGGTTTAGATCCTTCTATGTTGTGATTTTCATACACACCGAGTAAACAACATTACATTTATGGACTTAAGTTCTCTAGATTCGATCTATGCCTACATATATCACTATAAAACCTATTGCGAGTTCATTGATTATTTAGGATCCTTTCGCCCTTTCAAATCATAGAGAATAAACCGTGCTTTTATTCAAGAGAGGATACAATTTGAGCGAGCGTCTGGTCTCATGGCACGGTCAACTCAAGCAAGTCTACAATGTAGAACAACCTATTCTCAAGTCACTAGTCAATAGATTAGTTCTGTCATCGCAATCTTAGTTGAGAAATTTAAAGTTTTCGTTCAGAGATTACTATAAAATTATTCTATTATTTGTCTCTTTTGTTTCATGTTTGTACATACTGAAAAGATTGTTACAAATGCTCTTATATATGATTTGATGGCTATAATTGATATTTCTGTTCATGTAATTTCTAATTTGAGTGCATTTCTTTTGCAACAATGGTATATAAGTAAATATTATTGCAACATGCATTGATGCCTCGTTGCGAAAAAATGAATTGCTACAGATATAGATCATTGTTATAATTTATTGCAACGAAGTTATTTCATTGCAATACATCATATTGCCACGAAAATTATTTTGTTGCGACCTCACTTATTGCCATGGATTGGTTTTTGTTGCAACTACTGTCTAATGCAATGCCTAAACGCGTGGCAATAGAGCCTCTATTGCCACGGCAATAAAAAATATTGCCACGGTATTAAGGTCATTGCGACTACTATCTAATGCAACGCATGAGAGCGTGGCAATAGAGATTACTATTGCCACAACAATTGAGACTATTGCCACGTAAAACCATCATTGCAACTACGGACTAATGCAACGCATATTCCCGTTGCAATTAGCATTACAATTGCAACAAAACGTAAATCGTGGCCCAAACTTTGGACCACGCAACTAATAGCCACGCCTGCCAACGATTGTGACATTGTGGCTATTGGTACATATTGCAACGAAATAGGCCCTATTGCAACGATTTCTCGCCGTTGCAAAAGCCCAGAATTCTAGTAGTGTCACACCGCCAGTGAGGGGAGCTCGAGGGGGCCAAGGGAGATGTGGTGGCGGTGGGTGATTCTAGGGCGTCGGCAACCTAGGGTTTGGCTGGGGCGATGGGAATTGAGGCTTAGGGCGTGGGGAGAGATGTCGGTTAGGGACGTGCCGAGGCTGGGGGCATCAACTAGGTTGAGGGGAGGTGCCACGGTGGGAGACGAAGCTTCGGCTATGGTTTTGAGCGCTGAAGTTGGTAACTAAACGATCTACTTGAAGGACCTAGTTACATACTAAGAGAGTGTTATCACAGGCGGTTATATTAAAGAATTGTCCGTAATAAACCAATGTCACAGATGATTCTTAGATATAACCGTATGTGATATTGATTTATTACAGATGGTTCTTAATCCATCATGTAGCTTTTGATGGTCGTGGTGCAAAACCGTTTGTGATTAGCCTTAATACAAATAGTTTGCAAAAACCGTCTGTGATGAGGTGCCTTATATAGGCCTTTCTATAGTAGTGAAGTGTCATCCTCTCTTAGCAAAATGAAAAAGAGCTATGTATCTTTGCTTCTTTTTTTGTTTGGTAAGGTAGAATTACAATATATCGTGTATTGTTGGAATTACATTATATATACGTGTATCATATGTTAGTGGCGGCTGGGCTGCGACACAAAAGTGGGCCAAGGCATGGAGAAAATGAACCGGGCTGAAGAATAGGACTGGGCCGGCGGGTTGGGTTTAGGCTTACGAGCCATTTCTAGTATTTAATTTACCTTTTTAAAAAATATAGAAAATGTAAAAAAAAACTTAAATAAAATAGCAAATACACTCGAATAATTTTCAAAAAAATCTGAAAAATAATTACAAATATAAGGAAACCAAATAAAACAAGTTTGATAATTGTTTACTTGGGCATTAATCATATTAAATTACTTTTAATTTATAAAGTCATATATTAAACTTTAATTAACAAATAAAATGGTGAAAATTTTTGGAGGACTAAACTACCAAAAAGATTTTCAAAGAGGCAAAAATTAGGATATTACAACTAGGCAGTGCAACGTAAAGGAGCAAACAGAAAATACCATACCTTAAATCATTGTACCATTCACAACATGCCGCACATGGGCGGGAGCGAAGGCATGGGGAGTGATCGAGTGTGAGCGTGTGTTCATATTTTAGTTGCTTCAATTAGGCAAAACCAACTTTACATTATAATTAAGTTAGTCGCGATCTCCTTCCACCTATACTAGCAATGTGGTTCTAAACTTCCCACCCTGCATCATGCTTGAGTAGGCCTAATTGGTACTCTCTAGGATTCATGAAGAATATTAGTAGTACAAGGCCATAAGCTCCAACAGACATGATCATTGTGGTGAACCATCTGGTACTAAGAAACAATGTTTTTCTTGCCACGAAATCAATGTGAAGCCTCTTACTAGAAAAGAAAGATGCGAAACAACAAAAGATGGAAGGGCACTAGTGTTCAGTCTGCCATGCCATGCATCTTTTCCTCTCGCAAGCTCCAGAGCACATTCACATGAATTACTTCGAAGAGAAGTAATGCACTGCATCAATCTGCAGCACGGATGAAACCGAATCAAATTGTTTACGGAAATGATTGATCAGTAAGTGCTTGCTTTATTTCACTCTGTCGAATCGATCGCACTTTTTAGGGTTTATGCATGATCTTTGCCTCAGTGTACTTCATAAGCTCATCACATCAAAATTATTAGGTGCAATCAAAGAAAGCTTGGAACTTTGGGAATCTATTTCTTTTATGGCCTCCGGGATCCTTGTTTACAGATCTAGCTCCTCCGTGTGCAGATTTGCAAATCTAGACCTATAACACGTCCGAAGGGTGCTCGCCCTCCGAGCTACTGTGCTCATGTGCTCTGCCACGGGGCGGCCTCCTCCTGTGCTCCCGGACGCGGTAAGAAACACGTATCACCTGTTGTGCAATTCTACGATGGGAGAGGGCGCTAAATTTTCAAATTCGTGTGTGAAGAGCTAGATTTTTTTTTAAAAAAAAATGAGGAGACGGAGGCTAGAAAAGCAATGGATTGGAACTTTGGAAGTGAGTGACGCAAAGGAAAAGACAAAAGGGGAAAGGAGATCTAAAGAGCATCAACATAAAGCAAAACAAGGGCATGGTGTTTTCCTTTCATGTACACACACACAAACCGGCCACTTTAACCCTTCAGTGCAAGTGAGAACCACTTTAGAAGAGAGATTTCTAGCAAGGCTTCTAGGACAAGAGGAAGCATCTTTAATTGGAAGGTGCATGCCAGCTCTCTCTCGTCATCATCGCTAGTCGGATAAAACAACTTTGTGCATGGTAACTGTTATTGTCAGTGGAACAGGGTTAATTTCCATGGCGTTCTTCGTCTTCAAGCTATCTTTCCACTTGCTAGATAACTGTTTGATGTAGGTCCAGCAAGTAGCTACAAACAAATGGCCGTGGTGCTTTCATCTGTTGGAATTTTGGGGAAATTAATGGCGTTTATTACACCAGCGTGCATAATAATATGTAAATACCAGATGCTTTGTTTTTTAGCGTAAGGCTAAGGAACGAGCTCTGCCAAATCAGTACGGGACTAGCAGAAGCTGCTCTGTCCTAATCAGGTTCGCAATGAATATAAGGGCCTGTTTGTTTCACTTTGGATTCTCTAAAACTGATTACGGATTGTGGTTGTAGAAAGCTGATTCTCCAAAAGCTGGAATCGAAGCACATATGAAGTGGATTGTGGATTCTAGTGTATATGGGTGGGCTGGATTGTGAGAATCGATTCTAGAATCAGTACATTTGTTTCGATTACGCTTTTGGGCCGTAATCCGAATCGAAGCTAAAACAAACAGGCCTAAAACCATCTGGAGGAGGAGGTAAACATAATTTTAAAATTTTCAGAGAATCTTTTCATGAGGCATGCTGACGTGGCACCCTTAGTTGGCCGGCAATTATCTCCTATTTATATATAAATGCATTTATTAGGTGTTACAATACGTGGCACCTTTAGTTGGCAACAATTATCTCCTATATATATATATATATATATATATATATATATATATATTTTAGATAATGGAATACAAAATTTCGACTTCATCCCTTTAGTAGGGAATCGACCATATTTATTACAGATTGGCAATCAAAATTTAATTGCGCCAAGTGAACCAAATCAACCAGCAGAATAACCAATCCTAAACACAAAAGGCCAAAACGAGGTAAATAAATCCAATGCCACAGTCTCCAAACGACGACACACATCTAAGAGACTCGCTTTGATGACTTTACACCGCTGTAATTTGGCCCAAGTTCGAAGCCAATGTGTTCCTCTGAATAAGACCTTGCAAGAAAGATTTAGGTGTGCGCTTGTCAAAAACAGCATCATTTCTAGTTAGCCATAAGGCCCAAGAAATTCGGCTACCCTCGTAAGTAATCTGAGAACCTTGATTGACCCACCCTGCTTCACCCACCCATTAAATAAATGATGAATAGATACAGGAGATGGAATACCCAAAGTGATGTATACAACTCGCCAAAGGAACTTTGCATAACAACAATCTATGAAAAGATGGTGGATAGTTTCAGTAGATCTGCGAAACAACACCATTTATCTCCACGCCGCCAGCGCTTCATCAAATTATCTTTAATCAGTAACACCCCCTTCTTAATATACCACAGAAAAATTTTGATTTTCAAAGGTAACCTCGTATGCCAAATTTCCTGTGATACTTTAATACCATTGTTAACCAGGTATCTATACATAGATTTAACAGAGAAGATCCCAGTAGTGTGAAGATGCCACTTGAAACTATCAGTTCCCCCTAATAAACTAACATTCATCATTAGCTACTAAAATCCCTAGTCTCTCGAGGTTATTCCCGGTAAAGATCTCCTAAAGGATACATTCAAGAAATGTCCCAAAGACCTCAGCCACCGTTGCATGTTTCCTCCTAACAATATTAAACAAGGAAGGGAACTGAGCTTTCAAGGGAGAATTTCCCAACCAAATATCTTCCCAAAACCTAACTTGGGTTCCATCCTTTAAAATATAAGAACCTAAGTTGAGAAATTGAGTTTTGACCCCCATTAGACTACTCCAAAAATGAGAATCACCTGGTTGCTTCTCAATCTGGCTTAAAGTCTTGCCTTTTAAATATTTGTTTCTCAGTAATTGCTGCCACATTCCTTGCTCATTACACTTGCTTAATAAGCTTTTATTTTGGATACCTAGGTTAAGGATCCCAACTCCACCTTGTTCTTTAGGTTGACAAAGGAGATCCCAACGTGCAAGTCGGTATTTCTTCTTGTGTTGGTCGTTTTGCCAAAAGAAACGGGACCTATAATAATCTAACTTCTTCAGGACTCCCCTAGGAATCTGAAAAAAGGACATCATAAACATTGGCAAACTAGACAACACTGAATTAATCAATACCAACCTCCCCCCAACCGATAATAACTTTCCTTTCCAACCACTTAATCTTTTCTCGAATCTGTCCTCAATCATCCTCCAATCAGAATTTCTCAGCTTCCTATAATGCATCGGGATCCCCAAGTATCTAAACGGAAAAGTACCTAACTTACATCCAAACAGATCGGAATAAGTTGCCTCATGATCCCTTGCATTACCGAAGCAAAAAATTTCACTTTTGTGGAAATTAATTTTAAGTCCTGATAGTTGTTCAAATGCACATAGTAGCAATTTCATATTCTTCGCTCCTTCGAAATCATGGTCCATGAAAATTACTGTATCATCAGCATATTGAAGGATAGAGAGGTCGTCATCTACTAGATGAGGAATCACACCCTTAATTTGACCATCTTCTTTCGCTCTCGCAAAGATGATAGCCAACATATCCGCTACTATATTAAAAAGTATTGGGGACAATAGATCACCCTGACGGAGCCCTTTCCGAGTTTGGAAATAAGAACCCAATTGATCATTGACCTGAATTCCAACATTCCCTCCTTGAACAAAAGATTTAACCCAATTACACCAAAGAGAAGAAAAACCTTTCATTCTCAATGTCTGCTGCAGGAAATCCCACCGGACTTTATCATAAGCCTTCTCAAAGTCAATCTTGAAAATTACTCCATTCCGCTTTCTCTTATGCAATTCATGTAAAGTCTCATGAAGGATAACTGCACCCTCCATAATGTTTCTACCAGGCAGAAACGCTGTTGGAGAAGGCCTAATGATTTTTTGAACCACCTTGGAAATTCTATTAGTAGCCACTTTTGTAAAAATCTTAAAGCTAACATTTAACAAACATATGGGCCTGTATTGTTGAATCTGCTTCGCATCATTAGTTTTTGGCAACAAAATTATAGTCCCAAAATTTAACCTAGAGAGATTTAGGAAACCATGATGAAATTCCTCGAAAAGAGCCATCAAATCCGTTTTGATAACATCCCAGAAAACTTGAAAAAATTCTGGCGGGAAACCGTCTAGACCAGGTGCTTTGTTACTTTCCATCTGGAAAATAGCCCTCTTAATCTCTTCTTCGGTAAAGCTTGAAGTTAAGAGTTCATTTTCCAGCAAAGTAACTTGAGGAATGTCATCAATTCTTGATTCATCTAACGTTAACTGGACAGGGTCAGGAGGACCAAACAACTTTTTATAATATTTGGTGATATACTTTTTTAACTCAACATCACCTAATATTAGACCCTCCTCTTGCTCCAGTTGGAAAATTCGCGACTTACGATGCTTACCATTAGCCACCATGTGAAAAAACTTGGTATTAGCATCACCTTCTAGCAGGTTCTTTACTTTTGCTCGCTGATACCACTTGATTTCTTCCTCCCTTAACAACTGAGCTAATCTTTCATTCAAAGAGTGTTTTAAATTCAGCTCTTCAGAAGAAAGAACCATGGTCTCGGCTTTCTTGTCCAAAACATCGAGCTTATCAAGCAGCCACTTTTTTTTCCTTCCGATATGTCCCATGCACACTTTTAGCCCAACCCCTCAAGTGTTGTCTAAGGTGTCTAATCTTAGATTGCCAATGATCTAAAGGATTAACTCCGTTATCATTTTTTTCCCAAATACTTTTGACCATGTCAAAAAATCCTTCTCGAGTCAACCAACTAAGTTCAAATTTGAACAGAGACGACTTAAACAAGGTAGACGAGTCACCAGTATTAAGAAAAAGAGGAGTATGGTCAGAAATATCTCTAGTTAGAGCGAGTAAAGTGGATCTTGGAAATTTTGTCTCCCACTCCGTACTAACTAGCACCCTATCCATTAGGTGTTACAATACTGTAGCCCATACATGCACAAAATGGAAAACTAGGACACTTGGGTATTTATGGCCCTGTTTGGGGTTTAAAGTCAACTTTGGCTTTCGAAACTTCAGTAAGCTCCTTGAAACAGGTCAGTTTTAAGTATTTTTTGACATAAGCTAAAAGCCACACATAGCAAAAGACAAAAGACAAAAGCAGGGTGGAATATACTTTGCAGCTTAGTGTGAAGAGAAATTATCTATTTGCCAAACGACTTATTATTGAAACCGCATATACTTTTCAGCCCAAAAAGCAAAAAAAACAATTCAGCTCCCTCAAATAGACCCGTGGTGATCTATGGTTAGATTATGAGAAATAAGAGATGAAGCAAAATTCCTAGAAATTCTATCAGAGATCCTACACATCCATTGAATAGCCAACCAGTGAGGACTGAGGATACTTAAATCCTTGTAGTACTATTTGTTTCAGCACTGAGTAACGAGTTTTGCTCTAGGACTCCAGTTCCTATAGGTGAAAAGGAAATAAAGTAGTGAAACAACCCTAGCTCTTACCCATGATTAGGCGATCATTAGCATAAGTTAATAACATGCATAATTAAAGTAATCAACAAAAGATTAACCACACACTTTATGTTGAAATAGATGCGATATTAAGAGCAAGAAAATGCAGGTAATTCCAATTAACAACATGATGAAAAATATATAATCCAAATATGACATAATCTGCAAGATTAAGCCCATTATGAATATTACATCATTCATGCATTGAAACATATCTCCTACAATAGATGGATGAGTATATGATTTATATTGCTCTCAGATTTAGGGTTTAAGTGAAGACTTAAATCTTCAACTTCTATTATAAATGGACTAAACAATTAAATCAGCGAATAAGGCCTTGAACCCTTACCACCTTAACATGCACAATAAAGAATTGATAATTGAGTTCACTGTTATAATACAATCTTAATCAACAGATTAAACTCATGTCAGCATGTAATCTGATCAGCATACATTCAAATTAATCAATTAAAGACAGTACTGCCAATACAACATTAATGTTTAGATCAGCAGCTTGCAAAGGTACCAACCGACTCAACAAATGAAATACTGATCAATAGCTAACACAATTATCTAGCCAAACCAAGATGCAATATTTTGTACAATAGCTAGCAGTCCAACAAAGTAATACTGCCAAAAGCTAAAGAGCACAACAGCAGGTTTGGAAATTGATCAGATAAAGTAGTGACATAAATCAAAACTTTCTAGCATGTAAATCTGCTAGTTCAAGGCCTAGTTCACCTCATCAATTGTTACATTCATTAAATGACCCAATAATCATCACAAAGCAATCCCAATCCCACTGGCAGTAGAATATGAATCACAGTACCGAAGTATACTTACGACGAAACAGCACTCCAAGCTATTCAAAAGAGAGGGGCCAGACACGACAAAAGTCGTTGTCCCAGAAATCCAATTGCCGTCGCTTGTGTTGCGGTGTAGCCGGCCTAGATCACGGAGATACAAAGCCCTCTCCGCACACAGGACACATCGTGAACGGATTCGAGCCTCAAACAACAGTTGCACAAGATCAAATCCCCAACCAAGTTTCTGGTTTTCTCCACAATCCCCGGAGAACAAAGGCACAAACCCTAGAGCTCACAAGCGTAGGTTCAATTGACAAGAACTTAGTGCAAAGGCTCTGGATCAGACTGATCTGACTCGCAGAGCCAAGCCTCAAGGGGACCTGATTGTCTCCGGCGAGATTGATAGACAACCACAAAACCAGAATCACAGAAGTAAGAGTGCTTAAGTGAGATCTCTATGCACCTTTGAGAGTTGATCGGGCAACTAGATAAAGAGAGAGGAGGCGCCTACGGCCACAGGAATTCCAGCAACAAAGTCTCGCCAGACTACCGAACCAACCACCGAACTGGCCGCTTGCCATACCGGCGCCGCTCCTACCGACTCAGGTGAGGTGAGCAATTATTCCTCATCTCATTTGCCTCTCTTTTCCTATAGCCCTAGTGGGCCGGCCAAAAGGCCCAAACTTGGGAATGAACTGGCCCAAAGCCCAACTCAAAGTTTCACAACACTTTATTCATTACAAGTATTGTACAATGGTATCAATTGCAATACACATGAATATTCACTTACACATAAAAATAAAAGATTGCAAGAATGTTTAAATTTCCTACTATGTAAGCTTTAATTGATCTTCGGCTTAATCCCTAAAATATGTCAATCATTTATGCATATAGAACCAAGAGGCAACAAATTAAATTGATAAAAGATTAAAAAGGAAGAGTTGCCATTAGACCCTTTTATGCAAGTAGGTATCACTCATCGAGATACCTGATCCGTCCAGAACTAGATCGGCACCTCTCGCTAATTTAGGGTGTCATCATATCGCGAAAACTCACAAACCTAGTAGAAAAATGGGTAGCCATAGCCTTACAAGCATAGTGCCAAAATATCATCCACAATATCAAGATAAAATCGAGCAAGGTAAAAGAGAGGAGGGAGACAGCTAGGCCTTAGAACACCAACTTCCCAATCCCTATCACCAAAGCTTTCCCCAAATCCACCAGAACTCCACAGCCAACCAAGGCTAAGAGCACAAAGATCTTGGCCATCAATGAGGGCCTCAAGTCGAAGCCAGGAGAGAACCACGGACCACAAAGACCAACCAAAGCCGAGATCTAGAGCAAGGAGGTTCCCCCACACTGAAGTAAGAAAGAGATTAAGCTGAGCCAACCAAGGGAAGAACCCTATAGCCAGACATCTCCATCAACAACCTACCATCTAGCTAACATTCTAGGACCATCCCCATCCCAAACCCTCAACATCACAGGTACACCACCATGCATCCTGCTAGTGATAGGAGCAAATAGTATCTAGAGGAAGTAAGAGAGTAGGCAACCAATAGATCGAGAATCTTTAATGGTCTCAGAAGAGTGTTGCATTAGAGGTGGCTCCGTGCGTCCCTGATGCCCTCCTCACACTCCCTAGCATGTGGGAAAGCAGCGGATGTCATCACGGTACCACCAATTCGTAGCAAGCAACTCGAAATCATCATCAACCCGAGCATAACTAAAATCAACACCATTTAACTAAGTAATCAAGCATCCATTGAGAGAGCAGGCAGTAGAGGGGGTAGGAGGATCAAAAAGGGGAGGAAATCATTGCCCATGGAGCCAGATGGAAGAAGGGGAGTTGCTAGACCGTGCGGAAGAATATTTTTTCGTGTTAGGGAGACGGAAAAAAAAAGAGAGGATGATGCGCTGGCCATTTGTAGGCCAGAACAAGAGCATGCTAGGCTGTAGAAGAAAGAAGCGACTCATAAAGGAAAGCCAAATTTTTATTATTTTCTAATTTAATTAATTCTAGAGATTAAATTTCACTTTTTAAAATTAGCAAACAAGGTCCAAAAATTATGAAAGGTTATGGGGGAGGTCCATGTTGCAAACTATTATTTTAAAAAATATTTTCAAGATTTTTCTAGCTATTAAATTTTCTTTAAAATTCAAACGCTGTTTCCTTTAATAGGAAAAATGTTTTAAATAAGTAGAAAAATGCATAATTTTTTATTCTAATCATAATTCAACAGAGAATACAAATTTTGGTTGTTGGGATACCTCTATTTATTATCTCTGTATATATACACACATGTATACATATATATACATACATATATATACACATATATATATTTACATATACATATATATATGTATATATATATACACATATACATATATATATACCTATACATATAAATATGTATATATATAGATATACATATATATATGTGTGTGTATATATATGCATTTATTAATTACCACTTACACAAAATACTCTCTCCCATCTTTCCTATACAATTATGAGGGGTACCAAAGCCATTTTCTATCATACCTTTCATCAATTTCACTGCCCTTTTAATCCTTGTGTAAAGTCAAAATACACCCTATATTTCTGAATGGTGGGAGTTTCAACAAGTGTAAGTAGGAGAGTTCAACCGTTTCATCTGTTGTTTGAGTTCTCCCTTAATTTACTAATATCTCCATGCATATTTTGTCCACTTGAATTGCAGAAAACACTTGCTTCATAAATTTTGATTAAAAAAAAGAAATACGAGTGGTACGAAGCAGAAAGTTATAAAGAAAATTTATAATAATACAACTCTAATTTTAAAGCGGGTGACTATGGTACACTCAACTTTCAGTTATAAAAAGGTTTTTAATTTTATTCTCTAACATTTTTTCTCACTCTACCATTTCCACTTGTAGGATGATAATTAGTGCAGGGTGAAACACATAAATATATATATCATAACCACTCTAATTTCAAATGTTAAATATTTGTATCGTAGTATCTAGCCGCGCAAGATTGGACAAGCAATTCTGCAAGTTAGAAACAGAGTTACAATCTAATTGAATACATTGGGCAAGAAAGACCCGCGTACTACACATTGAGCCACATACATCTGCCTCTACTCAGCACAATCTCTCTGGCACAATGTGAGCAGCATTATTCAAAAATCTCCACATGAAGCAGACCTTGAGCTCATCCATGGTGGAGCTTTAAGATAGCAATCTCAGCCAAGATTGGCCAAATGTTACTTCGATGAACCTCCTGCTTATTCCATAGCTGGACCGGGCTTTGTCTGTCAGTACATATATACCTCAATATTGCGATAGCCCTAGTCCAGAACAAGATGTACACATCCCGGAAAGCATACACTTCAGCAATAAGGCCTTGGTTGTCATATTTCATCCCCCTTCACTGGGAATGTATTCTGAAACATTCTCACCACCGGCTGTGATCATATAGGCAAAGAGCAAAGATGCCATACCATTGGGCTTTCTTATGTAACATACTTTTTTTAGAGGTGCTACCAATGTTTTTTTTATAGTTATGCAAATATTAAAGTATAAATGAATGGTAGATGATGATTACTTACCCATTCGGTTGTTTCAAGACTCGTACAACTTGTATCGAGAGGATACGATAAATTACAAAATGCACAGACCTCATTCTAGTTTGAACACAAAGGCTGGTCATACTAATTAATCACCAAAATAGATCAAAACTCAGCGAACATAGCAATAGAATATGATGCCAACTTGTGTGAAAGTAAAAATATATACACGGCATCCTATGGAACGATTTGATTACTACCATCCCGTCAGATCCAAATCTAGTTTGGTTTTCACCCGTACAAGGTACGTACTGTACAGTGACGTGAGATGAGACGATGCTTGACAATAAGAACCAATAAAATCTATAGCAAGGAGTCGGTATTGGAGGTGTCCCATGCTTGGCACTGTTCACGTTCTGTAGCGAACGCGCACGCCCCGATCGAGTACGATGGCTCATCTGCAGGAAGCTGTGACTTTTCTAGCCGTTAGTATATATTTTTTTCAAATTTAATCCTTGTAAGCATGTATTTTAAAAATAGCTCACTCTGCTATTGTGAAAACACTAGTAAGTGACACGTGTCATCTACGTACTCATGTAATGTCTCTTGATGATGTTTTCGCAGTGAGATAGAAGGCAGCTGTTTTTTCTATTGTTCTCGTACCGGACTTTATTTGCCAAAAAAAAAAGAAAGTTAGAGGGCGCAAGAAAAGTGGTCACTTCCATGTGCACAGCTGCTACTTGGGATGCTTCCTGGTTTTGAATGGCATTGGCAGCAGCAGAAAACGCTTAGCTTTTGCATAGCCACTCGGTACCCACTCACTTCACCTGGTTTTCTTTCTAGTTTTATACGAGAGCTACGTGCCTTGCTTTCATTCCAGTTTCATCTATCTCCTCTTTTTTCGTACGTACGCCAGACATAGTGGAGAAGCAGCCGGAAGACCAGAAAGACCAAGTCGGCGATAAGCATTGGCATGGAAAGCTGGTGATCAATCCATTTATTCCATGTTTCAGTTCGTGGCATGCAAACCATACTGAAATGAACACCTCCTAGCATATATAGCAATGCTCCTCAAAACTACTTCTTACCTCCTGAGCTTCCTAGTATAATTGTATCACCTTGATGTAATTTACTAAGATTAATAAAAGTTTCCTTTATCGAAAAAAAAACCTCCTGAGCTTCCATGGTCGAGAAGTAGCTAGGTTTCGCAATTTCATTTGAGAGGGAACAGAAGACAAAAAAAATATACTAAAGGGCTACATACACACATGCTTCTGTATTCCGGATGGTTGGGTTTCTGGACGTCGGGAGTGACCCAAATTGGTGAATCACATC
The DNA here is from genome assembly GCA_036346375.1 of Guadua angustifolia. Taxonomy (NCBI): domain Eukaryota; kingdom Viridiplantae; phylum Streptophyta; class Magnoliopsida; order Poales; family Poaceae; genus Guadua; species Guadua angustifolia. Next base: position 40,945,522 of record CM070520.1, read on the forward strand.
CTCTGCCGTAGTGCAGCTAAATTCTAGGTCACGCTGTTTTACGCTGTTGGATCGAAATCCAACGACAGGAATAACACCACACGAGAAATTGAAGTGCTTTGAATATCTCACGATAAATTGGTAGCTCCTTGCCAATCTAGATCCAAACCACTCGAATTCTTATCCAACAGCTAGGAAGCTACCAAATGGCAGGTGGAAAAGCAGATGATACAAATCCATGAATTCTTGGCATTCTGTTGGCCAATCCTGCATGCCAATGTGTATTATGCATTTCAATTTTGCAGTTAGTGAGGTTTTATCGGCAAATGTAGTTTTTTTTAAAAAAAAAAGAGATAATTCCAATCCTGGATCCTGGCAGCTAGTGCAAATAACATGAAATGTATAAGGATCTGGATGATGAGTTCCAGGTGGTGAAGTGCTGGGGTGCACATGAGAGTGGGGTTTTTTTTCAGTCCCACCCAAACATGAAATAATCACCTAGTGGTATCTGATGGGTGCACACCATTTTTTTTTCACAAACTTGTGTAAAGTGTTCTTTGTTTTTTTAAAGAAAAATAGTGTGTGAAAAATGTAGCCCATCATTGCTGCAATTGTAATAATGCTGTATTTTACAATTTTTGGGTTTTAATTTAATGAAAAGGGTGGGAACAACAGCTTAAATTGAATCCCTCCAACATTACTTATACTGTTGCACTAAGATGCGGACCACATTAGCTGAAACCCATCCAACTTTGTTCTTTGGGTTATGACCAAAACACACATCAGTAACAAATCATTATTGTGCCGAAAGAATGATCACAGAAATAACCTTAGCTGGGGCCAGTGACCACAATGCTTGTCCAAGTTGTGATCCTTCATTTGACTACAATGGCAACACCGATCGATCTCCAAAGCCCTTTCTTGTACTCTTCCAAGTAAAACTGTTCCTCCCAAACCGACCGGGCTAATTAATCAAACCACTTGGAAAAAGGCAGACCTGACTGATCCAAGGAAGGGATCGATATTAATAGAGAATCTGTGTGGGTTGATCAATTCTCGAGGAAAAGAATTATGCTTGCTTGAAGTACGCTTATCATTGGCAATATGTATAGGCCAAAATGCTAAAAGCCTTGCTTTAGGGAAGAAATTTGAAGGACGCACTTGGAACCTGTCTTTTTGACGATCAATCGAATATTTTATCCTTTGCAAGGATCAATGCCATTGTATCAATGAATTTGTTAGAGCAACAAGCTGCTAATTATGTTCTTTTGTTTTCTTTTATATAGAACTGCCCTAACCGTTAGGATCGTTGAAGCATAAGTATATCGCTTACCTTCTCCCAACATAAGCCTCATTTGGGAGCACAGGAATTTGCTTCGACCTGCGGAAATCGAACCATGCATATTATGTGAAATTATTGCAAAATTCCTATAAAATTCTTATGTTCCAAACAAAGTCTTAGGCTTTTAACTAAACTAGTCGATCGGAGCATGAAACTCAATAATATTCTCGATGGTGAGGACCTGAGAGTATGAGGGGTTTACCCTGGGTTCAAATTCCATGTCAAACATTATTGGAAAAAGCTTTTTATAGGTGCTTCTATACATTTTTTTTTATGTTGCACAAATATTAAAGTATGTATGAAGAGTATACATCGACTATTTACCCTTTTACTTGTTTTAAGATTTATACAACTTGTATTAAGCTAAAATGCATAGAAGCACCTCCTTTTTAGAAAAATGTACAGCGACGCTTTTTTAAGCACAGCAATGCTCCTAAAGAAAGTGGGTACAGTGGCAGTGCCTCCAGGTCCAAGGATTAAACATTTTTATCGTTTTGGGCACCAGATTGGATCACGAGAACGAGAACCCAAACGAAAACCAACTTTGCTTTTGGGCCGAAAGTGGCCGTTTGATGCGGCCCTATTCTCCTCCGAATCAGTCATACGGCCTAATGGGCCGAGACAAGTCAAGCAAGGAATTAAGCATGAAAATCAAAACTGAAAACTACAACGCCCTCTGGCCCATTTGCAGACTACCTATTTGGTCGAACCCCTGCGCTCTTCTCTTGATTTACTCCATGATTTAGCTAACTCGTATTGATCGAGACTAAGGAGATAACGGGAAATGGGTTACAAGACTAAAAGCCTCACGCGAGTGAATCAAGAAATATTTTTGTGATACAAACTGTCCTAAAATTTATAGTTTTATGACATACGCTTAAACATGTAGTTTCCTGATAGTTTATATAAAAAATTATAATTTTGTGAAATTTACTGAAAAAAGGAAAAAAAGAGAAGCTTCACTTTATTATTCTGAACGGTCATACAATGTCCGATTAGAGTCAAATTTTCTTTTGCTGATGTGTGCCAAAATTTTGTGTTGCAAATTTTAGTTATGGAATCGGTGATATGGTAAATTTCTTATATGCCAATAAAAGTTTATCTTATTTCTTATATATCATTCATTGTTTCCTTGACGTTTGGATCTGATCTCACATATCATTGACACAATCAAAGATTTTCTTTACTTTCAATCCATATGGTATATGAGATATTTGGATATTTGCCACTTCAAATATGTGGCTTTGCAAATTTGCCACTGGACCCACATTTCATTGACTTAGATGGTCTTATATGTTATTGACTCAAGTGGCATCATATCCAAAGAGTCAATCTTTTAAGTGGTAAATTTTCAATTATTTCATGGTAATATTGGCTAACATGTGGCAAGAAACCTCCCCAAGTAGCCGTCAGGCTGCAGGCGGCATATGTAGTAAATGTCAAGTAGCTTTGATCACTACGGATTATTAAGTTTTTTTTGGCCATTTGGTGGATACCATTAAGATTTGGTCAGATCCCTGATTTGCCACTGAAAAAATACGTTTCCTTCTACTCCACTAAAAAACTTTCGGCATCCATTATGTGCCACTTCCGTTGTCCTGTTAGGGCAATGAGCTGTTAGTACCCGAAGACTTGTCAGATTTTAGAAAATACCCATCTTGCCCCTCCAATAACTAGGGACCCATGTGTCAGTGCCTTCTTCTCCCCTCTCCACACTCCTCACTCCCTCTTCTCTTTCATGCCAGCCACCACCTCCGATGGCCCTGTCACCCCCCTCTCTGGCCCTATGCCGTCGCCGGCAACCACCAACCGAGCGGGCGTCATGCCATGCTAGCAGTGGAGCTTTCGCAATACAAGAGAGGGAGGGAGTTCACTGGCGATGTTGGGAATCATAGAGAGGTCGTTCATGCCTATATTCGGTGTAATTCTATAATCACACAGCGATATATACTTTTACTCGTTGGATTTCCCACTACTTTACAGAAGTGTCCTACACAAAAAAGCCAAAGATCTCGCTCAATAGTCAAGAGCATAAGTTATCACCTGATTAAACTTTGAGCCATCACCTGTCATATCTTCTCATCCACCACTATCGACGAATTATGCATATACAATTTATTTCTGATAAGCATGCTATCCTTGTTAATTCTTCGAATAAATTTACCTGTCATACCTTCTCATCCACCGCTATTGACGAATTATCCCTATATAATTTATTCCCTGATAAGCATGCTATACTTGTTAATTCATTGATTAAATTTTACAAAACTGCAGGTTTATTGCACAAACTATTAAAAAAACTATAGGTTTTAGTTTCTATTTCACAAAGCTACAGATTTTAAAAGAATTTGCATCATAAAACTATAGGTCTTAGAATTGATCATTTAGTGTAATGAGTCTAACAGTGTGTGTCCACATGTTAACCTCGTGTGCGAGTAAAATGGGAAATGATGGCGCATAAGGCTGTGATATAGGTTTACACTGTCAGACTCATTACAAGAAATGGTAAACTTTAAAATCTATAGTTTTGTAAAACAGAAGCTAAAACATATAGTTTTATGATAGTATGTTCAATAAACTTGTAGTTTTGTGAAATTTACTCTAATTCATTTGTTGTTGGAATGATGTTATAAACCTGCAACATTGAAATAAATGTGAATCAGTTTGACTATAGAGCGGTGCTTTCATACTTTTTCTTCTAATATAAATTGTATAAGCTTTTTTAAAAAAATAATGAAAGCACCTCTCTCGATGATATTGTATGTTATTCAAGAATTCAATTTTCTGTCCTTCGAATACGAGACATGCAAATATGATCCCTTTGGTCAAGGATGACCCCATGGATAGGGTCCACTTGGATTTCTTGTGCCCTTCATTTATCTGTCCTCTAAAATCTTTTTTTATCGTTTTGAAGCTTTTGATTTGGCTTGGCCACAATAAAACTAACTAATTAAAGTGACCCATGAAAGCAACCTCACATCTAGACAGATTAACAACCGATAAAGGTCTCCTCAGTTTAGGTCTCCAAATTGTTCTTCCACATTGCAAATTTCAGAAGAACGAAAGTATAGAGCATCGGTTTTTGTGTATGTGCATGGATACATATTACTAGTCGTTCCGACAATACTACTAATAACATTTTTCTATTTTGCACAATACTACTAGTAGTTTATAAGGCGATTTTTTACAATCAACTACGACGCTTCCGGTTTTTCCTCTCGCGCAATAGTATAAATGGGCCGGGCTTGGGCGGCACGACGACGACGACGAGGCACGAAACGCAAATGGGCCGTGGCTCGGCTCGCTGAAGGTGAGCTGGCCAGCCCGCACGGCACGGTGGGCACGACGGGCCATTCCGGCCCGGCACGGTTCCGCCCGGCACGATGGGCCCGTGCCGGGCCGGCCCGGCCCGGCCCGACGCCCACAGTCACATCCTGATACAGCAAAGTAAATATGTACCCCGTGGCTCCTTGAAAAGGTTACAACTGTGTGGTGGTTCTTGAGGCTCAAAGTACATGAAAGTGTACTCGCTGTACTCATGCACAACCGGCCAGGTGGCAGCAAGTGCAATCACACAATGGATGCTCCTCCTATGCTTGATTTATGTCAGGATTTTCGAGCTCATCATCATCATAGGTTTGTAGCATTTGTCTGTAAAATCTGAGGCTAAATTTATTTTAATAAAATTGCACAAGCCCCTTCGAATTATCATAAAATTTACGACCTTTCTCACATAACAACGAACAGGTTTAATTAATTACTAAAATACAGAACGCTCAATTCCTAGGTAAATCATTTTCTGGCGAAACATTAACACAAAGCAATGCGGTAGCTATGCTTATGAGCTTATGACTTCTGATGAACACACATACGGTTATCGCTTGGAGTAACTAGATGCGTGGACACGGCGCACACCACTCTAGCTGTAACACGCCAACAAATCAATAGAATAATTTTTTAGGGTCTTTCCAAAATTTAAAAAAAAATTGAGTTTTTTAAATCTGTGAAATCTGGATTTTTTGGGTGTCTTTTCGGGAAAAAGGTCTATACGTAATTTCTCAAAATTTAAATCTTGAAAATCTTGGTGGTGGTGATGGGGGGCTTTTCCAAAAAAAAGGTGAATTCTGGATTTTTGGGGGTCTTTTAATGAAACTTAATGCAATTACCATAATAATTTTGTTAGTAGTTTGCTGGAGAGCAGAATTCCAAAACAAGAAAAATCAAAACACAAGAAAGTACACTCACAGTGTTTAATTAGTTGCTCCTGGGTTGGACTCTCCAACCATTGATTGCTTCAAGGTTTTATTTTCCAAGTCCGACATTATATTCTACCATGTAAGATGTTCCATTTCAGCAAACACTTCTATCCCTTCTGATTGCATTATTCAAACATGAATATTTCTGTTTTAAAGAAGGCAAAAACTATCTGTTGGTATGAGCCCACCTATAATGCTTGGACTTCTCTCACGCTCCGGCGCTCCGCAATGTACTAGAGCTTTCGAACACAGGACCTTTGAGCATATTACCTGCAAGTGACATGGAAAAAGAAACAACTTAGATGCACTAAAACACGAAGATGTTTAACAAATTAGCCAGTTTGTTCAATCACTACTGATGGACTAAAACATACCGCAAAATGTTGTTTATCAAATCTAATAAAACAATACAAATGCACGACTTATAAATCAAAGGAAACGCAAGATATCCCAACCAATTACCTAGGAAAAACCGCAATAACACTGGGGAGAGGGATAAGAGAAGCACCAAGTAGAGAGCACCAGAAAGAAGCAGACATTAGAGGCAAATGGTCTCATTTAACACGTTGCAATGCTAATCTAATCCTAGCATCAAGGCTGTACAAAAAAACAGCTTACCAAGCATCAAAGGGCTAAAACATTCTATGGCAGCACCATATCCTTTTTTTCCCATTATAGGCGCATTACGCCGCACCGGCCACAAGAGTAGCCAAAACTAAAGTACAATGCACTAACAATGCATGACTCAGATATTGAATTGACAGTAAGTTTGTATCCCTATTTCAGTATTTTGTCATATGAAAGGGAAAACCATGACTTTTGCTTTTTGATAAGATCTGGTGATGCTCAAAAGGAAATAGTTAAGGTAACAACTAACAAAAGAACACATTATTAATTCCTAAAGAGCCCAATCGTGTACACTGTTAGTATGGTTGAGGCAGCTTTCCTGCATCCTCTGTCGTGGCATCCTTTATTGCAAAGCATTGCAATTAAAGATCACCATGTAAGTTCTAGAACTTCTAATAGAGAACAAACTTAACATAATGGGAACAAAAAAAAAAACTTTGGATGATAAAAGTACAAAAAAATAGTAGCTCCAAAACCTCTGCATTTTTGTAAGTATAATGTAGAAGCTCAGGAATACTTTTTTCTCTTTTGAAAATTTACACATAGATGAAACCCTAATTGGAAAACTATTTATTTGTAATTACTGTGAAGCACTACAACTTGAGTTAAGCAGCAACTTTATTACTGAGAACAGCATACATCTTCACCTCATTAGGAACATGGAAGGCTCATGGAAGATTCATGAGACCAGAGTAGACTATTTCTAGTTGCTTCTACTTCTTTGGAAGCTAAAGCACTCCCATGAACATTATATGGGTTTGCCCTGTTTGGTGATCCATAACTAATTGTAATAGTCACCTATACAACATCATCTGTTTGATGAAACTGGATCAAAATGACAAGCAAAGGAAACATAAGAAATATTACTACGAAACTGACAATGACCTTCTGTATTACCATCGATCGATATATGATTGTCATCATAGAAAAGTAAAGGAGGGCAAACAAGCTTTAGAATGGTCACTATAAGTTCAAGAGGCAAACTAGTGGTGACTTCAACGCCAGGCGTTCCAAAATTTTCTGGATGACCAGGAGTCTTGCTTCTCCACCACCAGAAAGCATTCACATCCTCCATCTACAACAACAAAAATGACCCTCTAAGAAAAATAAATGGAAATCCCTAGTTCGACGCAGTAGATACAACAAAATGAGACATGAGAAGGTTGTGTACAATATTATTATCTCCACTCCCTAGAATAAACTTAGATGATAGCTCAATCATTATGACCCTAAAATATAGGTTGCAGTTTCATTTATTGCTTTTAAGTATGCTAATTTGGCAAACATATGTGATATAATGTCCTTCATTGTCAGCCTGTTTTGTATGTAGCTTGCTTGAAAACAAATAGTAATGAATAAGAGCCAAATTTGCAAAACCACTGTGTGCACAAACGTATCAGCTTCTTCTAGACTAAGGCTTCATGGGAGATGGAAATTATGCTACAGCCCTTCGCAATGAGCATCAATCAAAACCAGAAGATAAAAAAGAATTAGGATCGAGATGAGAACCCAACTTCAAAAGAACAAAACATAACTCAAAAACAGATTAGCATGTTATGGAATAAAAATCATTCGTAGCGTTTGAGGCCCTTTGCCTTTTGGAACAACTTACTTCAATTTGCGACCCTAAAAATACATCAATTCATGTCCTAAAATCAAACCCAAAAACTCTCCTAGAACCCCCGAAAATCTTATATTGATGGGAGTATTTCGAGCTCACTGTGAGTAGCGCGTACTGGAGCATGCATCTGTGGCTGGCAGAGAACACGAAGAGGTCGTGGTCAAACCAGCAGGGGTTCTTGGGGATGAACCAGAGGAACTCATCAAAGAAGACGTGGCTCAGGGGCGTGTAGGCCATGGGAAGGCCAGGGTGGCTAGAGTTGTCCCTACACTACTCCGAATCAACAAGCACTGTTAGCGGCGGCGCAGGATCAGCTAGACACTTCCCACAAAGTATGGCCTGACGGTGAGCTTGAGCCGACGTGGCTAGATCCATGCGCAGGAGAGAACAGCCCATGCAAGAACAGAAAGTGCTTCTCGTGGAGTCTACAAACCCTCACCGACGAAACCGGCGACGTAGAGAGCAGGAACGCAGGAAAACGAGGAAGGAGCGAAATGGCAAAATAGGAGATAGCGCTGAGGCAGAGGCGCACCGACGCAAGAAGCAAGGAATGAAGACGGATGTGAGTGCCACTACTGATGACCGCCGGCGATACACTTGTGAGAAGAAGCGTTGCCCACGAAAGAGAAAAGGGACGGAGGTAACCAAATCGGTGAAAAAAAAGAACCAGCGCCAACAACCAAAACATGCAAGGCCACGTGCCGTTCTCACAAAAATCCAGAGCTGGAGGCACATGAGGACTCGAATGCAGACCGTGGGATCGACCGCGAGGGAGCTGACTGCTGCGCCGCGCGTCTAGACATGGAAACCACCGACGACAAAATAACTGAGGCATACAAGCGGCTGAGTCAAATAGACGAACGCACGTGTGGCACGCAATGCGGCACAAAGGCAGACACCCACATCGCTACGAAAACAACGTGGACGTGGCGAGCAGGTGCAAAAACTTCAGGCTTTAATATCTGTATTATTTGTCATGACAAATTATAAAAGCAGATGAGCCTTATGCCGACAGTGATGTGTCCAATTAGTAATATGACCATTCATCCAGCTAGCTAATTGCATTCTGTATGACTGATCACCTGAACTTAACACATGACCTCAACCATCTTGCTAATTAAGCCAAATGATTCGGAGTATATGGCAAATTCTACACAGTGCTACAGGTGGGAGTTGGGCCGGACTCTTTTAGGTTGGTATGTGACACGGCAGGTACGGTATGACTGAAGCACGACATAGCATGTATGCCCGTGGGCTAGAATAGCATGGCACGAATGATAAGATCATGTCGGGCCCTACGGTCGGGTATAATGGGTGGCACAGTACGGCATACCTATATGAATGTGCTTGGGCCTGCATGATATGGAATAGGTTCGATGGGTCTGAAGCAAGCATGGTATTTGGCAAGATACCCTACTACGACACCATGGTATGCTGTCCTCACTTGTAGAGAAATAGGAGACAACAAATATGCCAAAAGGTGGACAATGAAAATTGGAGAGTACATACTCACCGACATCAAGCGCGTGCACTAAGCCAATGCTCTGTCATGCCGCTCACTGAGCATGGCTACTACAATGTTCACGACCCTCTTCCCACAGTACTACAAATTATAACATCACAGACAGTTCGGAACAGTCATCACAAACTATTTTTCGAACCATCTGTAATCATGTATCAGTGATATAACGGTATATCATAAATGGTTTTGAAATCATTTGTGATATACAACATCAGAAACAAAATGATGTTATCGCATATCAAAATAATGGATTGATTAAAGTAGTGGCAATGAGAATTTCAATATTTTTGCATAAAATAGATTTACAAGAAATTTTCTATTAGGGATGTTCGAAATGATCAAAGCAGTGGCAATGAGAATTTCAATGTTCTTGCATATTACAAACGATGCATATATTACAAACCACATGAACAGTAGTCACAAATACAAAAAAAAATCACCATAGATATTACATTTAAGTAAACTCATTCATGCCTATTCACCAAATAAGTGTTCTAGCAGTATCAAAGTTGCAGATAAACTAAACTATGCATGCATGCCCTAGGTAGATATCGATCTTTTGTGTATTTTGTTTACTATCATGCATAATTATCAGATATGGGCATAAGTTAATTCAATTTTGCCAGCTTTCAATCTGCATTGTGCCATTTATCTACAACCATTCTGTGCACGCATGCCTTTGTTTTTTTAATCCAAAAATCAAAGGATAAAATTGAGTCTCACAATGAAACAATATTAATGAAGGATAAACTAACCAATGCATATATGCCCTAGGTAGATATTGATCTTTTATGTACTTTGTTTACTATTTTAGCAATTATTCATACAAATTATAGGATAAGGATCCACAAGTACACAGGGACTCACCAAATCAAACGGAGCACGGGCTAGAGGGGAGGAGGAGGTCGCCAAAGGGGAGGAGTGGAGGGCACCGGAAGGAGGACGCCAAGGAGGAAGTAGCCGAGAGGGAGGTCACGGAGAAGGAGGTCGCCGAGAAGGAGGTCGCCGAGAAGGAGGACGCCAGGGAGCTAAGGTTTGGGGAGGCGAAATTCGCTAGGTGCTAAGGTCTGCGCGAGAAACCTCAGCATGTTTATATAGTGGTGTCAGTCGTATCACAGTTGGTTTATGGGTAGAATCATTTGTGATAAACTAATATCACAGACGGTTTGTTGATAGACCCATCTGTGAAATATCACAGATGGTTCTAACCACGAACCGTCTAAGATATCAGTTTATCACAGACGGTTTTACTCACGAATCGTCTGTGATATCAACATTTTCAAAACTTAGACGGACATACTTAAAAACTGTCTATGGTTATCTTTAACACGAACGGTTTTTGAGAGTCATCTGTGATAAGATGTCTAGTATAAGCCTTTCTATAGTAGTGCCACTTGCCTCACATGACCATTGATATCGCCACATTAGGTATATGCTGACCTAGAATGCAAAACAATCTCGACAATGAGGAGTATCGAGCTAGTATGGCATGGCAAGATGGCCATGTCCCGTACGGCCTAATTCCCACCTCTAACAGTGCCATGTATGGCAACTAATTCTTTAGTTCTTCTGGTAAAGACTCTGACAGTACTGACTACACCGCAGAGATAATGACGCGTGATGGGAGCCTAGCACTCGCCCTCTCTCTAATGCAATCATAATCATCTGTTTTTTTAATCTGATGCTTTTTGGATTTATAATTTAAAGCTAGGCTTTTGGTCTAACTAGCTTGAAAGTAATCCACTTCTATATACGGTAAAGGAGAGTAATTTTATCCAAACTTCAATAACTTTGGTCTAAAACAAATCCTTAATAAGCCAAAAAAGCATCTCTTTGGAGGCTTTTTGCTTTTAGTTAGATGGATGTTTATGGTTTTGAAAAGCTTAATTAAAAAGTCTCCTATTTGTTTAGGGTTTTCCTTTTAATCCAGAGAAAAAAAACCAAACAAACAAATCTAAGTTAGGAGGTTCTTTTGTGCATCATTATTTGAAGTTACGGAAACATTAAAGTATAAATGAAAGGTATATAGTGATTACTCATTTCTGCACTTACTTAAAATTTATACAACTTGTATTAAGAAGATAATTCATAGAAACACAACTCTCATAAGAGCATCTCCAACAGTTCCTAATATTTAGGGCCCGTTTGGTAGAGATCCAGATTCACAAAGAAACATTTCAGATCCAGATTCTCCTGAGAAACGCTTTCGAGGAGAAACAGAATCACTTGTCAAACCGCTTGGTCGGTCATTCGATTCCAGCTTCAAAAGAGAGAATATGGTAGAATAGACTATTGTACCCTTGAACATATGATGCTTTTTTCTTGAATAATAACAATGGGAAATAAGAGTATGGAAAAATGAAGTGGTAACAATAAATCTATTGACCCAATGTTGGACCATTCAAAATATTAGTGGTGTCATAATACATGCTTGTGCAATAGTATTCCAAGAGAGTACAACCATGACCAAATACATCCAAATTGCCATATGCGACCATGTTCAAAATACATCCAAGTTGGGCTATGCTCTAGATTGCATTATTGCTCTCGCAAGATCATTACGAAACATGTCCATATTGATGTCATTAGCATCGGATGTTGACGATTAGATGAATTTTGAGAGGGTTGATGTCTTGCATATCTTCGAGGTATTGTTGGTATATAATCGGATCCCGATCGCATCTTCGGAAATCTTTATCAAGCACATTATTTTCACGAATGAAGTTATGGAGACACATAGTAGCTGCCACAATCATCTTTTGTTTCCACATTGGATAAGTAGGCATCCTAAGAAGAATCCTCCACTTCATTTTCCATACACCAAAGGTGCGCCAACGACATTACATTTAAGACTTGAGTGCGAGATAGTTGAATACCTCTTGTTCACCCGTAGGAGCGCTACCCCTTCTAAAATCAGGAACATGGTACCTTTCGCCTTTGTAAGGTGATAAGTAACCCGGTCTATTTGGGTAACCGGCATCAACAACATAATATTTTCCTACAAGCATTAATAAAAATTAATATAAATCAGGAATGCGAAAAACCTAAGAAATGGAAGGAAGGTAACAAGAAATTTTACCTAGTGGAGGATGTGGGAAGGTTTCCTTGTCATGTTCTATGGCATGATAGAGGACACTTGTATCATGCATGGAGCCCGGTTGTCCAATAGATGCATAGGTGAAACGATATCAAAATCAACCACTGCCATAACATTTTGGGTTGGAACCCCTGATCTACCAATGTATCTAACATAATCTCGTGGAGATGGGGTTGCTAAGATGTGGGTTCCATCAATGGCTCCAATACAATCCTTGAAATGTGGCCACATCCTTTGATCAACACTAATCCTACTATGCACATTGGAGAAGTTCCGATCTTGAGGCCTTATGTAATCCTTACACATCCTAACTAGGCACCGCAGACATCATCAAACTTTCATCGATTGTCTCCCGAATGCTTGAAAGTATTCTCAGACCGAACTATTTGATCTATTTTGACCACAAATGCACAAAAAGATGGCAAGGGATTCCATTGAGCTCATTTGGATGAAGGACTGGAGACCATAATTACTTACCAAAAGGTCATGCAATCTAATAAAAAGACTTTCATTCATCCGGAACATCCTGTGACTTTCTCCAGGTGTATTTAATGCTTCCATGACCCATCCATATCCACTAAGTTGTGAGGTTCTTGGTGCATTCTTATCATGATAGTTCATATAGTACTTGTGCATAATCAAGACGGCAAAAAACAAGTTGGCCTGCAACTCTTGGTGACGACAGATAACTTGTAACCTAGAAGCATCATCTTCATCAGAATCGCTTCCACTCCTCTCACTGTCACTTGAGGGCATCTGTGGTACAACAATAATATGTTAAAACTTGTCAAGACATTACGCTTAAGAAATCAAGACATTACAAGATCATTTAAGAAAGCAAAGACACATGTCTAAACATTACTACAATAAATTGCATAAAACAGTACACATGTCTCAAACATTACAAGACCATGCATAAAACAACACACATGTCTGCACATTACAAGTTTATGCATAACTAAACAAACCACATGTCTCAACATTATTACAACAAAAACTGGAAGAAAGGCATAAGGTTCACAATAGAAATTGCATTGATGCATTCTCACAAAGTAGCTTATGCAGGACCATATTTGACAAAGTGCTTCATTGTTAGCCAGGCAAACTGGTCTTCTGGAGTGTCCATAGTCATAAACATCTCTCTTTCTGCTCTCTTAGTGAATAGCTCAGTAGCAACAAAGTGTTGTTTGGTACCGGGCATGGCACCACACTCCTTCACAATGGCCATTACTTCCTTGATGGAGCACCCTGAATTATCCTCCCTTCGTGCCATCGACTCAACAGAAGCTGTGGATCTCTCATTTAAGGATATTACTTTACTAATTTGATCTTGTATCCACACTCCTCCACTTGTCTTTGGCCTTTTCCCTCTCTCTTTATCACCACTACGACCTCTCTTGGCTGGTGTTACTTCTTCGGGCTCGCTATCATCATCTGAGTTGGCCTCCTCCTCACCACCATTTGCCCCATCTTGTGGACTTTCAGGTATCACACCCAATGAAGCACAAAAATGGTCATCACCTGTGTTTCGAAGGTCCTCAAATATAACCTTCAATTCTTCCTCATTTTGAAGGCCCCTCTCTTTGAACTTGCCACATCCTGGAATTTTCTGTCAAAGTGCATTCATGTATGAGAAGTTTGCAGCTGCACAAAGTATGATAAAAAAATATTTGCAGATGTCAACCTTACCTTTCTAGCAAGCTTCCACCATGAATCAGGCATCTCAACTGTCCCCTTTGTGTTGTTCCAACCTAAACTGCTTTTTTCATGAGTGTTTGCCAACAGTAAACTCGCTTCAACTTAGCCCATTTGTTCTTAAATTGGCCTCTAACATATAGTATACCAGTTTCATCATGAAACTTTTTAATCACATTTTTATATCCTACATTGTTCAAATGTGTATTTGAACGATTTCCACACCTCACTTGCTCAGCAAACAAGTTGCAAACAATTCTAGAGTGCTCGTCATTCCAATCAGCCGCATCAGCCATCTACACATACACGACACATATCATTTTAGTACAACATCAACAAATTCTCAAGATTCTATTGCACAGCAAGTTCTCATGGAACACATGCACATCTGGCCAAACCATCAATTGCAGCCAATAAACTCACAACAATTAGACTAGGATGTCAGTTGAACACCTGCACTCGGCAACACAATACAAAGCACTATTGCAAATCCAAAGAACGGGCAAACAAACGAGTTGAGATGTGTGTTTGCGCCAAGGTAAAACCAAAGAGCATTTTCAGTGGTCTTTTCTCCTTTTATTCAGCAAATGATCGGTAGCACGAGCACCGATTCTCGCCATTTCAGCGCCATCCCACACCAAATAATCTCCTGGGTCAAGCAACCACCCACCAAACTCGGCGCCATGATCTGCTCCTTTCCCGTGTCATCCCACAGGTAGCGATCATATTGTTTTTACAAGCTAACAAACACCCCTATCTACCCACTGTTATCACTGGTTTATGGTGCATGATCACAACTAACGACACAAAGAAAAACGAAAAACAGCTTCTAAATATTCCAAAAAAATACAAACAAGATTAGCAAAGAGGGAAATCAATACTGGGCGGCAAGGACGGCTCTGGGAGGCTAGGGGGCGAAGCAAAGAAGATCGCAGCAGCCTGGCGGCGCGAGGCAGCTTCCGGGCGCGAGGCAAAGACAACAGAAATGCCCAAAGGGGGAAGCCGGGAGACCTGGGCCAACAAGTAGGGAGATTTCGACGGGGGAGACCTGGGCGCCAACAGCAGCAGGGGGCAGCAATTGGAGATTTCGACAGGGGAGACCTGGGGGCCAGCGGCGAGGGAGGCCAGGCGGCGCGTTGGTAGCTGGCGGCGGCTTCTGTGTGCGTCTGGGGCTGGGAGAGGAAGGTGTGGACGAGTGGTCCTGGGAGAGGATAAGGCCGGTGTGGACCAGTGGCAATTCTTGTAATTTCTAGCAAACACAATGGGGATGTTGGTGACCACGTGAGGAGAATCGGTGTGAAACCACCTTCCAATAAGCTTGCAGCCAAGCACAAACCGAGAAACGATTCAAGTTGGAACGTTGCACTCAACTCGCTTGGCACCGTTCCGACTGATTCTGTTGAGAATCGGAATGGATTCCCACTGCCAAACGGGCTCTTAGACTCCTAATATTCTTAGATTGGGACCTTCCCAAAAAATTTTGGGTCTACAAAATACCTTGTTCTCCAACAGTTCCTATATTTTCTCCCAAAAACACCTTTGAATTGGTCCGGTGGGCCATCCTGGGCGCGAAATAATGTTGATTGGGAGCGCGGACAGAGCGCACAAAAATGAGGAGTCGGGGTGCTGTTTTTGGGCGTGCCAAAATTTGAGGAGCTAGAAAGAGGAACTGTTGGAGTACTTTTTTTTGCAATCAAGCCCAAAATCAGGTTTTGAGAATGAATTTTAGGCACTGTTGGAGATGCTCTAAGTTTATTTTATTATCGAAAAGGAGAGATCATGCTGCGTTCCATGATTTCAGTTCCATGATTTCAGCCACTTCCAATATATATAGTCCCATGAAAATGCTCCAGCAACCGTACATAGTTGCTATCGACCTTCTCGACGCTCCAAATTTGACTGGTGGTCCATCGATCACCGGACGATCCCTTGGAGAAGAAAGGTAGAAATGATGTTCTAAACCATTATTGATCTGAAGTGCGGCGCATATTATTTGGTGTTGTGCCGCATTTTAGTGACCACAACTGAAATCTTTTGAAGCATGCATGCAAATCGATTTGCCAATCCACATCAAAGTTTACCTGATCTTGAAATCGTGCGATGTTTACGAGACTTCGACAACTTACACGAGCAGTATATATGCATGAGACGGGATTTTCTGCCCGAGAGGGTAGCTACCTGCCATCAGGCATCCACCGTTTGATGTTGTTCAAGATTCGCGCCCTCTTCCAAGACCAATAAATCAATGGTTTTGTTGAGTCTGCGTGAGACAAATTTATTTCTTATCCTATCTCAAATATATTCTTACACATAGCCTCCTATATATCACTATAAATATATTTCTATAGTATACAGTAAAAACAAAAGCTTTATCATAAACATCTGCTTATACAGTGATTTTCCGTGTTAAATCACTGTCTCCTATTCATTTGTTCTTATATTTTCATCATACGTTTTGTAACAAACAGTATCAGAGCTACGGGTTCTAAGTAGATAACTTCGGGTCCTAAAGATCAAGGAGGACCGGGTATTATAAATTTACAGATTAAGAATAAATGTCTCCTAAGTAAATGGTTATTCAGATTGTTGAATGAGGATGGCATCTGGTAGACTTTGCTTAAAAATAAATATTTAAGTTCCAAATGTTTGACTCAAGTGCATATTCATCCCGGGGACTCTCATTTTTGGAAAGGGCTTTTAAAGGTTAAGGATGATTTTCTGCAATGTGGTTCATTTCGGATAAGCGATGGTACTCAAACTAGATTTTGGGAGGATACTTGGGTAGATTCCTCACCTCTTAAGACTCAGTTTCCTCGCCTATATCACATTGTTCGTTATCCGCATGATACTGTGGCTAAGGTAATGAACCAGATGCCACCGAATATTCTATTTAGAAGATCATTACTAGGGGATAAATTGATGGCATGGTACAATCTAGTTGCAAAATTGGCTAATTATCATCTTTCTGATGGAAGGGACATTTTTCATTGGGATTTTTATAGACATGGGCAATTTTCTGTTCATTCTATGTATGAATATTTGATGAACCAGAGTACCCCTTTCACCAGTAAATTTATTTGGAAGTTGAAACTTCCTTTAAAAATTAAAATTTTCCTCTAGTATTTACAATAAGGAGTTATTTTAACAAAAGATAATCTAGCTAAAAGAAATTGGCAGGGGAATCAAAAATGTAGTTTTTGTAATTGTAATGAAACAATAGGACATTTATTTTTTGATTGTCCGCATTCAACAATTCTTTGGCGAATTGTGCCTATTGCTACTGGTTTATCACCGCCCAAGTCTATGAATCATTTGTTTGGTCGTTGGTTACTCGGCATTAAGAAATGTGAAAAAAAACTGATTTTGGTGGGGGCCGTTGCCATATTATAGGCTATTTGGTGTACTCGCAATGATTTAATATTTGCAAAAAAACAATATTCTTCTTTCATGCAGGCTGCGTTCAGGGAACATACTGGATGCGGTTTTGGGCCCTATTGCAGTCTGAAGATAATAGGGAGATCATGCGACGGGTATGCATGGCATTGGAGGTTGTGGCGTTGGACATCTTTGCCAAGAATGGATGGAGAAGCAATTACAGAATTTGCTATTAATTTTGAAAGTTCGCTTTGCCTCTTTTTTTACCAATTTATGGTAGTGATTTCTATAAGAATTTAGTTGTATGCTACTGCAGAGACCGGATTTTAATTCTTTATCTTAAAAAACTTCGAGGACGGCATCGGCACCACAACATCATCAACAGCGGTCATCCGTGCATCGTCGTAAAGACAGTAAAAAAACATCATCCGAATAACTTTTTCGTCGAGCATGTGGATCTTTGTTCTGCCTCCATGTCACGAGTTATCGATTATTGTTGGAACTTTCGAAGGAGGGACTAGCGAGCTGAGTCAGTAATTGCCGAAAGCGTTTTGGGTTTGCAGCAAGCCAGCAACAGTACTATCTACTTCTGTCACGGAAAGAAATTGCGTCCACAACACCAGGTCGCACGAATCAAGGACAAGGAGTAGCTCTGATTGTAGCGTTGTTTCCGAGGAATACAGGCCTCAGTAAGAATTTTGATTTCGGCTTCAATTGCTACGAGCACACAGTTAAGAATTGCTTAAAAAAATAGGCTTTCTTTCCTATGCGCAGCACACAATTACAGAATGCGAATTGCTTAAAAAGTAGGCTTTCTTTCCTATGTGCACACTGAAGGCCTACCAAGGAGCTTTTCCCATATTCACTTGGGGTGCGTTTAGTTGGGCGTACGAGGGTGAACCGAACCGTCTCGTACAGGATTTAGTTTTGTCTTTGATTTGGTTGGCTGAACGGAACCTTTTGGTACAGGATGAAATAGTACAAATTCTTAGAATATTCTAAAAAGATGTACCATCCTGTACGGGAAATTTGACTGAACCAATCGGTCCAGAACAGGATCGTTCACTCGCACCATCCCTCAAACTAACATAATCCCTCAATTCAATCTTATCCCTTCAACCAAACATCATCTCATACCATCCTGTATCATTTCATCAACCAAACAAAATTTTGTATCATTCCATTCAGACAACCAAACACATTCTCTGTACCATCTCATCCAAGATCATCCTATTCATCATGTATCATCCTATCCTATTTATCCTCGTACACCTAACCAAACGCACCCTTGGTGCACAAGAAGACGTACCAGAAGATATCTAGCACACAATTGCTTTGTGTACATGGTTTTTCAAAGTCCTTGCAATGTACACATAAGTAGCCATATCAGGTCCCTTGGTTTTGTTCCACGACTCGACTTAATATTAGATGTTGATATGCGCTTAACCCTGGTGGCTGTTTTAATACCAGTTTCACCAACATCATCACCCACGCCCCCTGACGCCATGTGTAGGCGCTAATCTACACCATCACTATCAACAATCTTCATTTGCAATCAATCGTCCTATTACTTCTGGATGTGGATTTTATTGCCATCCAGGTTATTGTGCCTATTATTGGCGATATCAATAGGGGATTCATCATTGACGAATTCTTCAACAATCCGTCCTCTACTACAGGTTACTGTAGTAAGATCTGCACACATATAATCTAAGATGGAGTTGCAGGTTTTCAAACACGATGAATTAATTTGAGCTATGTTAGATCGAGGAGACTTTGAATAAAAAAATCAATATCAGTTGAGGTGATAGCTAGATTTGGTGTTCAATCACCATTTGGATATATTTCAATTTTGGATTGATTGCACAACTATTATAGACGTTTTGACAACAATAATTCTCTAGAATTTAATGACACCCTAATGGTAGCTAGTATTATACTCTCTGAACTTTTATTATTTAAAAGTGGATGTTTTGCTTCAATGTTAGTTTGAGATGAAGGATTAAAGTACAAGACGTAGTTTGCTTCTGCGTGGATACTATAATATTGTCTAGATGTCATAGCTCGATAGAAAGGGTCTATTACAATTTATACTTCATTGATGGCACAAAAGTTCCTTTATTATCTTTAAAGGGGGCATTTTGATGTACGTGATGACTACATGTGCAAGTTGCTCCTTCAATAAGCATTGTTTGTCGAATTTTATATTCTAGGTGAAGTATATGAAATATACATGATATGAGTTCTTCACTATCCATACGTCATAGATGATGTTTTAGCTTATGAGAAGCGTTTTGGATTAAGACTGTTTCAGACTTTCTTGTGATTTGTTTCGAGGAGACTTGTGTTATATTTTGGCTACAAGAAAAATTCGTCTCAAGGTGGAGATTATTGAGTTTAAGTGTGATACAAATTCGATTCCTACTCTATCTCAAATATACTTCTATACGTAGTCTGCTATGCAGCTCTCTCTCTCTCCCTCTCTCTATATATATAGTCAATAGAAAGAGTAAAAGCTTAATTGTAAATATCTCCTCGTATAGTGATTTTTTGTCTTTGCACGTCTGTGGATTTTCTAAAAAGATTTTATATGTTAAATTGTGTCTCCCATTTCTTTGATTGTATATTTTTGCCGCGTTTTGTATCAGGTTTGATACCAGATTCAATTGCAGTCTTGCTGGTACGCGCTCCTCGATCCTTTGTTAGCAGTTTGTAGCATTCGAATGCCAAGGTCTGCAGTGATTCGATGTGGATTAATTTGCAAGAGATGCAATCGAGCAACGACATAGTCTGTTGCAAAGGTCACAGACGTGTGTGCGTTGAGATATGAAGATTAATTTCACATACCAATGAAATGTAGAATACTCCTATGCTATCTGCAGTTAGTACTTTCTTAAATAATAATTAAGTTGGTACCGTACAGAATTATGCTCAGGTACTATCCAGGAACAAAATTTCGTTTTGAACAAAATTTAACCCATGGCCGAAATCTGAAATTTCGGCATTTCAGACGAAATCCGTTCAAAATTCAAATCCAGGATTTTTGCTACCGAAATTTCGGCCAAAAAAACCGAAATTTCGGTCAAAATTCTCGAAATTTCGCTGAAATTGTACTGATCAAAAATAGTTCACCCGATGTCAAAACATTTCGACATTTGTTTTGAAGGTTCCTCACACATTAAATATATTCTCATAAAATTTTCAAGTGATTATTAGGTCTGTGGTATTTTTAAAAATTCAAAAATTGGTACAATCCAGATGAAACGTTGACCGGTAAGTTTGATCCGGATGAAAAATAGTACAAACAATGTTGGAAAATTTTGAAATTTTTTTTCATGATGCTGATGAATTAATAATTTTTTAATAAAATTTTTAGATGGTGATCAAGAATCAAGAATGTTCAAAAATTCGGACAGTGCTACTATCCTGATAAAAGTCTTACTAGCAAATTTGAACGGAATGAAAAATAGTTAAAACCATGTTAGAAAATTTTGGAAATTTTTGTGGAAGGTTCTGATGTATCACTAATATTTTTATAAAAGTTTCATATAATTATCATGCTTGAAAAAGTTCCAAAAATTCTGACAGTGCTACGTGCTGACAAAAGCCTGATAATCAATACATAGATTTGCTTTAGCAATAAAAGAAGGTTTAAAATTTGTAAAATTTTTACAAAAGAGTGATAAGAAAGTTTTTAAAATCTAATAAAAATTTTGAATCATGATCATACTCTAGTGAATTTATAAAATTCTTACAAGGCACAGTAGCATTTGTGTTCTTTTTCTTTTGGTTTTTGCAATATAGTATAACAAATGAAGTTCAATGGTTTTATAGATTTTATTGATCAAACAAAAAAAGTTTAATTTTTTTTAAAATTTTATAGAATAGTAATGAGGAAATTTTTAATCTGTCATAAGAATTTTAGATCATGATCACAGTCGAGAAAATTTAGAAAAATCTAACAAGTTTACTGTCCCAATTATGTCCATTCTGTTTTTTATTTTTTAAAGATAACAAATTAAGTTAAATTATTTTGAAATTTTTTTTGTATGACTCTACGCTTCTATGGATGGTACCATAAATTTTTTAGATCATTATCAAGCTCGTACGATTTTATAAAAATCTGACAGTATTTCTGCCCAAATTTTAAAATGTCTCAAAAATTAGTTTGTCAACAAATTTTCATGTAAGATGACTTTCTTAAGGGTTATTAGACTAATTCCGGTCAAATCCGGCCCTAAAACCTCAAAATCCGGTTTCACAACCCGAAATTTCTGAAATTACTGTAGCAAATTCAAATTTTTCATAATTTCAAATTTTGCCGGTACTCCAGAATTCGCCTAGTCCCAAAATCCGAAATTTCGCCGAATTTCATCGAAATTTTAATCCCTGGGTACTATGGCGTCTCAACCGTTAGATTGTCTGCCCCCGTTGGACGGTTTAGACACTACTATAAAAAGATTTATATGTGACTCTTCACTGTTTGTAATAAGTAATATCATTGATGGTTCTAGAATAAAACCGTTAGAGACATCATCATAGACAGTTATTGTCGACGATTCGGGAACCGGTCCCCCGCCGAGCTTACTTGTTGAATGAGGGATCAACCTAGGGCCCCTTTTCCGCGAGGGGTATAGCGCCCGAGGGCTCGCCGAGCTACGAACCGAGGTGGTCGGACAATCACAATGTAATGTGGGGAGACTTTTTGATCTCGTTCGGCCTCTCGCAGGGAGATAACAACCCCACGCCCAAAGGATGGCACTAACTTCTTGAGGATGTATTACAATGTGTTTGCTCTGGGAGCCTGGAGGTTCTAAGGACTATCCTCCCACCACTAGCAACAAGCTCTATGTATCGTGAAAACAGGAATGAAGTCCCACCTCAACCCTTCGTGCGAGAAGGTATTTATAGGAGGTTACAAGTGACACAACATTTATTACAGAGGGGCGTGCCACCGTTCGGACGACGGGTGGTGCTGTTCCCTTGCTTCCCGCCGGGCACGCGCGATGTGGGTACAGTGGACGCAGATCGCGGGCGCGCAGACCGTGGGCGTGCAGATTGCGAGAGCGCAAACCTTCGAAGTCGCCACGTAGTTAATGCCACGCCGCTTCGTGGATCGCGCCGCTTTTGGGCGGCCCGAGGTCCTTCAGCATCGGGTCGTCTGGTCGCGACTCGAAAGGTGCATGCTCGGGGCGAAGCTCGACGGAGGACGGGGTCGACCGGAGGTCAGGCGACCAAGATCTTTCTTGGGATTTACGCCCGAGCATGGGCATGCTCGAGGCCGCCGATACAATGGTCGGTTGCTGAATTTCCCAATCTCGATTATTATTAAAAAGCTTTTAGTATAAAACCGTTTGTAATAGTTACAGTCATCATCACTGTTGGTTTTATACTAAAATTGTCTGTGATATCTCTGTATATCACTGACGGAATAAAACCGTCTGTGATAGCTCCTAGCAATATATAATGTAGAGCACCAAGCCACTTAGTGTTTTTTAGGACTTCAGGATCTATCTTTGAGCTGGCTATGGCTGTAAGGCGATATGGTGAAAAAAAATAATTGATTTCGAAGGGTGATTATAGATCCATTTGATTTGGTTGATTTAAGATTAGCAATAGGTTCTAATTGCATTATATTATAGATCTTGCTTGGTAATGAGAGAATTTGAAGATTGTTTAGATCTAGCTTGTAGATCCCCATGTTCTTGGTGATCTAAGGTTAGTAATTGGTTCCTATTGTATTGTATTCAAGATCTAGCTAATTTGGTAAAGGGGATCGAATTTGAAGATAGTTTAAATCTAGCTTATAGATCGATTTATTTTTTGTGATCTAAGGCTGGTAATTGGTTCTAATTGTATTATATTTAAGATCTAGTTAATTTTGTGAAGAGAAAATTTGAAGATTGTGTTAGATCTATCTTGTAGATCTATTTATTCTTTGTGATCTAATGTAGTAATTTGGTTATATAATTGCATTATATTCAAGATGTAGCTAGTAGTGCATAATTTAGGAATATGTGCATGCACACACCTAGTGTACTTCAATCTTTAACACTAATTATTATATGTATAGCGTAGATGGATCAAAACTGGATGTATACTAA
>CM070520.1:41569239-41798831 GCA_036346375.1 Guadua angustifolia
GAGAGCTCTTCGCCATCGGGCAACGCTTAGTCTAGAAGCCTCCCCGCATGATCTGTTGAAACAACTCTATAAGGGGCCTCTCACCGCGGATAACTTGTTGGTGTTGGACTTGAGCCCGAATCTGGCCTCAAGGCTAGGGTCCTCAACAAGGAGCTCCCCTAGGTCGCACTCAACCGAGACGCATGTTTCATGGAAGAGCTTGCGTAGTGCGACCGAATCGAAAGGGTAAAGACGGTATCTTTACTTCTTCCCGCCAGGTAAGGTCAAGGGACCATTCTTGCTCAAGTCGATCCGATCAACCAAGCCGATCATGGAGCCCAGCTGCGACCTCTCGAGGCAGTGATTTGCTTTGGATCGTAACACGAGCCGAAGGGTGTGCACCCTGTCCGCATGGTCAAGTGTGGTAATGAATAGACTATAAGACGGGGAAGTTCATCCACCTAAGTCTCGTCCGTGGTCGCTCGAGCTCATCTCGATACTCGCTTGATGCCTTGAATGATTTGTCCATTGGTGCGCTTCCATCGCCCATTGCTCGCTGGATGGGCCAATCACGATAACATACTGGTGCCGGCGTATCTTCAAGAAGATTTCTCGAATGTTTCATCGTAAATTGTGTTCCATTATCGCGATAATTCTACATGGAACCCTGCATTGGTGACCACAAACAAACGGGAAGAATCTTGACCGCCGCGATGAGCCGTGATGGTCGAGACTGTTCGCTTCAATCCATTTGGTGAAGGTATCAATGGCGTAACAAAAATCTTCTTCCCTTGCCGTCATGTGAAGGGGACGAGGATATCCAAATTTCAAGTCAAGAAAGGCAAGCTAACAGATGGTCTCTGGAGCACGAGGCAGTCTTACATGAAGTTTCGAGTATGGTACCGCAGGATCGAGTAGGTGCGACAATGTTTGCGCTGTGTCCCGTGTGTGTCATGGCCAAGAGAACCCCATGCGAAAAGCTTTCCACCATGGTCCCGAAGAAGAGTGTGCTCCACAGAGACCTGAATGAATGTCGCGGTAACATGTACTTACCTCCTCCGCGGGCAACACACTTCGTCAGATGTCTAAACATTCCGACGATATAGCTTGCCATCCACGAAGCTTTATACGAGCTCGCCAAAGACTTGATCCCGCTTCCTTTCACGGATCGGCCGGAGCTCTCTGCCGCTAGGAAATTGTAGATCGCTCTGCCCATCAGGGAATACTCTTCGATGAAGGAGACCGAGGGCCCTTGGTTCCGGAGATTGCTCGCCGATGACTCGAGCTTGGAAAGGAAATCTACGCCGGAGTTGTCCTTCCGTACACATGCGTGATCTCCGTGTTCTAGAACCACTTCTCCATCTTGGCGCCGCCTTCAAGGTACATCTGGCCATGGAATCTTCCGAGTAATCGACAGTCCTCTTGTCGAACTAGTTGATGATTTAGCCGTGAATCGCCTCTTGATTTATCAATCGGTGAACTCCAGCCGCTTTGCAAGTCTGGAAGCCCCACCAAATGAGCCTCATGTTTCAATCGCATTGTTTGTCGCTGAATCCTAAATGAACCATATACTTCAAATTTGGTTACCCCCGGGGTGAGAATGAGGATCCCAACTCGAAAGCACTTGAAGGACCGTGAGCCATCGAAGCACATGACCCAGTGGTTCTCCCACATCGACCTCGAGCTTGGGAGCTTACCGGCGAGGTCTGCTCGACCACGGAAGTCGCCATCACCGCGACTTGATGGTCGTGGCGCTACTTAACCGGAGGTTGAAGACGGCCACTCCATGGCCCACTTGATGGCGCGCACTCTCCCTTTAGAATCCTTCAAGATCTCCCCGAGCAGAAGTTGCTCGTGATGACCACAGAGTGAGCTTTGGAAATAGTGCCGAGCTTATGCTGAAGCCATGAGGAGGGCATATAGCAGCTTCGACTCCGAGGGTAGTGCTTTTTGGCCTATGGAGAACTCGCCGACGAGTAGATCGTGTCGCTACAAGATTCCGGCCGCTACTGTGATACCACGACGGCCCAGATAAAGGGCCGTGAAGTAGAGCAAAGAATCTCGGCCTGGTCATGGTCGTCGGCGGCGGTGGGGCGACAAGTATACCTTCAATTGCCGTCAAGGATCACGAGCCCAAGGCCCACTGGGCCCCCCCGGTTACGCAAGGCCTTAAAGAAAGGCGTACCAAGGCCACCGAAAGCTTCGAGATGAATCGGCCGAGGGTGGCCACATGGCTGGTGAGGCATCAGCACCGCTTTTAATCAACCTCGAGGGGCCATCCTTTCTATTGCCTCGAGATTCGTTCGGTTCGCCGCACCCCGAGCCCCCGATCATGTAGCCAAGCACCTTCCCAAAGGCGGCGCCAACACGCACTTCTCCGGATTGAGCTTGATCTTATTCTTGTTCAAGGTTGGCGGAAGGTCTCCTCAAGGTCTTGAATGTGGTCCGCCTCTATGAGCTCTTCATGATGATGTCGCCCACGAGACCTTTGAGGATGCGACCGATCTGAGGCTCGAATGTCTTGGTCATTAAACGCTAGAAGGTCGCGCCGGCGTTGCGGAGACCAAACGATATTGTCATGTAGTAGTAGGTCCCGAACGGTGTGATGAACGACGCCTGTTGCTCGCTGCCAACCGCTAATTTTGATCCGGGTGGTACCTGCATTGCGCTGGCCCAGAAGCTTAGCGGGCCTGGCATTCGGCCAGGAGTCGATGATCCGTCGATGCGCCGAAGAGAGAAAGTTGTCCTGCATGCCGAAGTTCAACTCTCGTAGTGATCCACTCACATCCTCCACTTCCCACCCTTCTTGTGCACGATGACGGGATTTGGCCACCATTCGGAGTAGTCGATCTCACTTAATGAAGCCACCTTCAACAATTTATCAAGATTCTCTTGATTATGGCGACTTTCTGGAGAGAAGCTGCCAAGAACTTCCGCGACGGTACAGTAGTCGGGCCACACCTCAGTAGTCTCCGGTTTCACCACCTCCCGGGACCCAAGATGTCCGCCGGCCCTGCCGTAATATATCTTTGTTGGCGCGAGGAAGGTGACGAGCTCGAGTGCCTATTTGGAACTCAGTCGGCTGAGACGGGACACACTTGGATGGGTCCCTCCTCGAGCAGCAGAACCTTCAGAGTCTACCGGGCTAGATGACTGCCTTCGTGGGCGACCTTCCCGGTCGCTTCAGGGCTCACGAGGCAAAGATGATACGGGCGAGGGCCAAGGCTCGGGTTCAAGCACTGCGGCGCCGCTTGAGGTCGCTTCAAGACGGTGATGATGCCACTAGGTCCCGGGAGCTTCATGCAATGCAGGGCCGAGTGGTTCGCCGCTATGAACTTGACCAAAGCCGCACCCAAGGATATGCGCTAGGAAGATCTCCTTCACCACCTCGAAGGTGATCACCTGCGCGGAAGTTGTCCAAGGCACCGGCGGTGACGGCAGACCACCGCCCCAAGGGTGGTCGAACTTCCGCACGACATCCCGAAAAACGGAATTAATTGATTATTTTGACCTTCAACTGGGGATCTCGTGATCCGGCCGATCGCGCTTAGCCAGAAGTTAAGTTGAGGGAGCTGCCCCCATTGACCATGACCCGCCCGACCAAGGTGTTACCGATGGTCGGGGTCACGACCAGGCGCCTTTGAAATCTTTAGACATACCTTGGGGGCATCCTCATGCAAAGTGTAGTTGTTGCCCCCGCCCATTTTCGTGGCTGGTTCGCGGGCTTCCCGACGGTGGCCTCGATAGACAACGACACAAAGATCCTTTGATCTCACGCCGAGATCGACATATCAAGAGCGCCAAGATGACGCCGATCCCATGGCGGTCGCTCGCTAGAAATCCAGTCGAGGTTGGCCTCGTCCTTCCGTGTTAACCTCTCAGTCGATCTCCTCCTTCGAGCACGCGCATCTCTCAAGCGTCTGGTCAGAGAAGGCCTCCAGTTTTGCCCCGCCAGCCTGCAGCCTCAGCGTGTCGTGGGTCTTGAATCCTCGCGGGAATGCAGACAAAACATGCCTTCGTTAAACCGGTCGCCCGGACCCCGCGAGCGGTTGCCTCATCTCGGCTGTGACCAGCATCGCTGATCCTCCCCGCCGAGGTTTGCCAAGGGCGCTCGCCGAGGTCATGGCCGATTTTGTTGGAGGCGGGCCCTCCTCCAACCCGCACCTCCATGTCCTCACAAAGGACTATCCGCCAAACGGGTCACCCGAGGTCGGCCACCATCGCTTTATGTCTTCTTCCGCTTTGGCGGCCGAGCCTTGGTTTGCATTTTGGTGTTGAAGGCCAACCACTCGAATTGACGCCTAAGCTTATTTCCTTCCAAAGAGATCGCTGTCAGTCTGTGGTTATGTAGCACTCGCCATACTAAAATACCAATGGCCTGTGAGCCTTGTCAGTAATCTCTAAGTCTTGAGAAGGTGTCTGTTTACAGATGTTTAACTTAAAAGCCTCGATCACTTGCTTCATCGAAAACACTTGGGATCAGTTCCTTGTGAATGAACCGCCGAGACGGTCGCGGAGAGGTTCGTTCTTCCCAGATCACTTGTCCTCGTCGGGTTCCCTACCAAAGCCGCTTGGCTACACTCCTCGATGTTTGAACTGCGAGCTCGACCGGGCGCCATGAGCTAAGGTGCCGTGATTATGGTTGAAGAGCCAAAGGAGCGACACCATCCAAAATGGTAGGTAGGTACTGGCCATCACGCACTGCGTCTCCTCATGCCAAAATAGCGTGGTGTAGATCGCATCGCAGAACTCATCTGAGTTCTTTGTTTCGGCCAAAACCACTCAGATCAAGGAGGGCTTGAACGGCCGTTAGCAAGACCACCGGCTGTCGCCGGAGTACGCCAAGGCACCGAGAAGGCTAGAACAGAGCACGCTTAGGTGGTCGCCGCCGGCAGGTTTTCACGTCACGACTCAAGGTCGAGGTCGCTCTTGATGCCCCGACCTTCTGGTGAGAGCGGCTGGGCGCTGAAGCGGAGTCACCCAGAGATATCCTGTGGTCTTGGACTCGCGGCACTCCAGACGGGATATCCGGAGAAAGACCCCTGCACTGCCGCCGCTTGAAGGTGAGCCGACGAATTTTGTTGGCCCAAACACCATTTCCGAATCTCCGCCATGCACGGCGACGTGGTGGAGTTAGGGACACATCCCGAGGTGTTGGCGAGAAGGTGCTTCCTCACGGGAGGCGATCGGTGAGCGCTACGACGTCGGGCCGATGATTTGTCATCACTTCGTGAATGAGTCCCCGAGCAAACGACGTCGTGCATGGAGGTATGACCTCTCACGCAGACGGATCAAGCTCGCCACCAGAGCACACCAAGAGTTCCGACTCACCCGGTTTGGATCAGCGATGACCTCGACGAGCAGCACGGAGAGGCTTATCCTATGGGAGGGAGCCCAGGGTGCCTTGACCACGGCCACTTTTTCTCGGCCTCTCTCAGAGGGCGCTATGGCTCGTTGATGGCGACATGCACCATCCGATGACCATCTTCAGGGGTCTGCGGGTCATGTTCACCCTCCGCCACGCCCATGCTGTGGCTGTTTGCCATGAGGACATGCTGCCCGTGCAGTGGGGGTGAAGGCGAAAATAGGGACGTTGAGTCCTCGCGCTCGGGGTCTACACCCGAGCCCACGCTTGAGGAATGTCCTCGACGGAGTATGCCATGCTCCCCGAGACCTTGATCTCTTCCTTCTCGAAAGTGAGTGAAGTTATCGGGCCCTACTCATGTGGGGCCAAATTGCCGACGATCGGGATCACCTAACTACAAATGTGAAATGGGGTTAGTATAAACAGGGGACCCAAAAAGTGTCAATACCAACGATGGATCTGGTCGGCTCTGGGCAAGTGCGCCAACGAGCAAGAGACAAAGCGGATTATACTAGTTCGAGCCCCTCATGAGGGTACTTGCACCGCCTAGCAATTTTCTCCCGAGGCGGAGGGATTCACTATCCCGAGAGTACAGTGTGTGTATTACGTACTGAGCTTGAGCTGCTTCTGGTGTGTGTGCTGCCGTATTGTCACGACCGATGTTCTTGTTCCCATACACATGCCTTCAGAGATCTTATATCCTCCCCTAACTCCGCCTCAGAATGGATGGGAGAGATTCCTCGGAGTAGTGGCCTCGCAAGATTGAAGAAGGGTCAGAATCACCCGGATAAGCCACCCACGCCTTTCCTTGACGCCGCCATCCGTGTCTTGGTAATCAGCCGAGTAGACGACGCACGGCTCCGAGGAGAAACAATTTTGAGCAAGAGCTGACATCACGCCCCTCGAGCTCGAGGGTGTGCAGGATCAGGCTCTTGGCTGAGGCAAGCTCTAGGTCGCTGGGATCGTGATGGGTCAGTCGTGGTTTATTACACACCTCGAGCAAGGCCCGTTGACTAAGCTTTGACCTGTCGAAGATCGCCCAGTCCCCGTCAATGGCCTAGGTACTAAAATATCTGATGTTGAGGTTTGCAGGAAGATTATTAGGGTACTTCCGAGAGCCTATCACAGTTTGATCACCTACTTATCCAACAGTGGTGATCTCAAGAGGCTCACTCCCACTGAGCTACTGGGTAAAATTTCAGCACATGAGCTTACATTGGCTAAAGAAGATGCTCCCAAGAAAAAGTCGATTGCCCTCAAAGCAAAGGAAGTCGTGCAAGACTCATCAGATGAGAGTGATGATGAGTCGAGTGATGCTGAGGATGAGGATGTGAAGAAATTAGCTCTACTGATGAGAAGAGCTAACAAAATTATGAGAAGAGTAAACTTCAAGGATAAGGGAAGGTCAAACTCTTACTCAAAGAAAAATCCTTTTGCTAATATTATTTACTTTGAGTGTAATGAAAAGGGATACATAGCTGCTCGGTGTCCTAACAAGAGCAAGAAGAAGAACAAATACAAAAGTGAAGACGAGGAGAAGACTCATGACAAATCCAGGAAGAAACACTTCAAGAAAAGCTACTCCAAGAAATTTTCCAAGAAAGGAAAAGGTGAAGCTCATATTGGAGAGTGGGTCACTGATGAGGAGAACTCACGTGAAGAATCCTATTCTGACGATGAAGACTCAAGGTCAAAAGGACTAGCTGGCCTTGCCTTGGATGAGTCGACTCCGCCAGCACCTTCATTTCCTTTGTGTCTAATGGCAAAAGCAGATGAGGAAAAGGTTAGTGATTCACCTTCCTATGATGAGTTAGTAGAAATAGTTGAAGAATTAAATAATGCTTTGCATGCTAAAACAACTTCAACAAGATCACGCTAGTGCACACAGTCTCAACATCGGTACATATCACAGTCATATCCAACGAAATAGTAAGTACGTTATTCAAATAGTGATACTGGTTGCTTGACCTTATGGTCAAGTTACAAAAGTACGCCTCGCAGGGCGAAATATTATTAAAATAACCAAGTGTAGCAGAGTAAAATAGACTCGTGGCGCCAACCAATTTGCCACAGTAACTCGATCGGGTCTGCTTCCCTAGTTCGCTTGGCCTCCTGAAACTCCTCCTCCAACGCATGGGTTGCTTCCTCTTCAACTGAGGTTGTGTTGTTGCAAGGGTGAGTACTTTGAGCAATCAACAAGTCATGCACAGAATGCAAATCTAATATTCTACATGCTTGGCTTATTACAAAGGATGGCTACGCTCAATTGGCAAGAAAGCATTCATGACAAATACAGTAATAGATATCAAAGCGAGAAACAATAGTAATGGTAATAACTTTCACAATTACTTCACAAGTAAAAACATTTCACATCCTAGGTCAAGTTCATCAATTCCATCCCAAGCAGCTTCCATAAACAAATTATTTTCATGAAAGTCTAACCCTTGATCAATCACCAAAGCGATGCTCAATACTGCGTGAGCACGGCTTATTCAATAGGTCGACACTCTGCAGAGATTATACACTTTACCCACAAGATACAAATAAATGCCACCAAGGCGAGTAATCAGAATAAAGCTTTTCCAAAGATCCGTCTTAAACCCAAAAGACGCCTAGCTAAGGTTTCAACACCGAGGGATCGTTACCACGCCTGTGGCCCCCTCTTGCGCCATGTGAGTTCTCACCCGCTCCTCCGTGCCCCACACCTCCATGACAAGTACTCAAAGAATAGATTTCACAGCTTTACTCGGTGGAATCCGGTCCCCATTCGAACTTGTGGTTGTATGAAAGACTTAGTTCAAAGGCTTGCAAGGTTAAGTCCTTAGTTGACCGAGGCAAGACTAACCAAGTGTGATCTCAAATATCCAAAACCAACAAAAACCAAATACGACCGCCCAGTTGCCACTCTTGGCCCACCAGAACAATCTTGCCACTTGCACCAATCTAAATCATTTTCCCACCCCAGCTCTTTACCATTGCACCACGTGCCATCAACAACTCAATAACACATGTCTCATTCACAAAACACGTTATATATCTCATTAAGTCAATATTAACTTTAATATTCCCAAATTCATGAAACATTTATGTAGCGGGGCTAAGCATACTTCTAACGGTCTACTCAACCCATGTTGGCAAATTATTAATGTCCAACTATTAATCCACAACCTAGGATAACAAATGATTCATGCCCTACAATTATATATGTTAAGGTGGCATACAACAACTTGGCAATTAACTAATCCCAGAACTTATTCAAAACCATTTCTATCAAATTAGCATGCAATAATTTAAATCAAAATAATTTGCTATGATAGGTTCAACATGATCAAACACAACTTCCCTTTAAAAAGTAGTGGTTCTGGTTCTTGAGCTTGCTCCTGGGTCAAAACTTCTCCTTCGAAACCTTCGGGCACCTCGACGTCTACGCGTAACGTATATAAATAGCAATAAATAAATAAAATAGAGAGCAACTCAAGTATAAAATTCAAATAAAATTCATAAACAAAAAGAACTTGATTTCAAAAATTTTTAGAAGTTAAAATCACCCAAATCGGAGTTAAAACGCAAAATTTATAGCATTTGGAAGTTTGAACATAAATTAAATTGAATTTTTTAGATTTAATGGAATTATTTTTCATCGAAATTGGATTTATGACGTGGCCGATCTAGAACTCGACATATGGACCAATCGGTTCAGCCCAACGTGATGCTCGGGTCCATGGACCGCCGTCCACGCCCTTGCTTGGTCCACGGTGAACTCGGCTCCTAAGATAGTGCACACAGACCCATGGGGCCCGCTAGCAGGACGCCGTTGCCGACACAAGCATGACGTCACCGCACTAACGCCATCGCTACCGACTTGGTCAAGGGCGGTTCCACTCGCGGCATTGGCCACGCTGTCTACGATCCAAAGCACCCGCTTGAACGGATGGTCGAGATCGACCGACATCGCGGCACAAAGGTTCGTGATACGTGGCATGATCTCGGTAGCCGTTCAAAAACCTACAAATCGGATCGATCTAAATGAAATCAAGATCGACGAGATTACCCAAACACGACACCGGCACGACACGGGCTCTTCGGATCGTAATCGAATCTGCTAAGGTTCCATCTAATACCGTAAGCATGATCTAATCCCACGGATCGGATCTAGATCTAACGGCTAAATAAATCTAGCACACGAACAAATGGATGACACGCGCATTTAGCTTGAGCACTTGGATGGCGATCTAACGGTCGACAGAGCTTAGGGCAGCGGCGATGGTGCAATGGCTACGGCCGAATTGAGCTGAAAGAAGACGATGCCCACGGTGTTTTGCCGTGACTCGATTAAATGGGTTACCCCTCGCGCGCTCTCCTCCAGAACTCAAGGTGAACTTCAGACAAGCAGAGAGCGGCTTTACCAAAGATCGAAACCAAGAAAAACTATGGCGGCACAACTAGCAACTTCGGCGAGGAATCTCGGGCGGTCAAGGTTGCCTTCCGGGAAAAACCTAGGAATCGATGACTCGGAAGCGCCCACACTACCGTACTTATATCGCCTTGACGGCGGGCCTTGAAATAAAATTGCGAGATCCGTATGGCAATGATTTTGGCGAAGCTCGGATTCCACCTCGGCGCGCTCAATCTCGACCGATTGATTCTGATCGATCCCACTACCGCCATGCGGTGATTTGACGCAGACGCTTTCTCGCGTGGATTTGAATCCAACGATCGCAGACGCTTAGGTTAAGATCTGGCGGTGCGGTGAACCGGTGGCAAATTCTCAAAAATTCAAAATACCACTTAAATGCAAGAAAAGCAAAAATTGGGGTGTTACAAACTCTCCCTTAATGTAATCTCAGCCCCCAAGATTCAAGGTTGACTAAGGAATAGGTTAGGGAATTCCTTCTTTAGGTCGCCTTCACGCCCCAAAGTTGCTTCACTCTCTCAATGGTTGCTCCAATCAACTCGCAGGTTGGTCGACTTTTTTTCTCGCTTGATCCATCGTGTCTAAGATCTTCACCGGCACTTTGTAGGTCAAATCTTCCTACATCTAATCGATTCTAGTGGCATCCTGCTTTTGGCACTCTGAGACACTTTTTAGTTGTGACACATGGAACACATCATGCACTCCTCGCTTAGACTCTCTGCGCAGAACTCCGTGATGCACGCAACTTCACCTCTACGACTTAAGATCTTGAAAGGGCCAACATATATCTAAGTTCTTCCTTTATGTGAACCTCTTAACTCCTTTGATGGGGTAACCCTGAGATACACAAAATCTTCTATCTCAAAGCTCAACTCTTCAGGATTCTTATCGTATAACTTTTTCTATCTCGACCAGGTAATCTTCAACCTTTCCTCGATTATGGCTATTCCGCTCTTCGGTTTCAGAAATATCCAAATTTCAAACATATGACGCTCTCGGTCTCATTCCTATTCAACTAAGATTCGAGAGGGCCTCCTCAAAAGCGCTTCAAATGGCTTACATCTCTAAACTTGCTCGGTAGCTATTGTTGTAGCTGAACTCGGCGTACGGCAAACACTTGTCCCATGAAGTTGTATAAGCTAATGCACATGCTCTCAACATGTCCTCCAGAATCTGGTTAACTCTTTCTGTTTGTTCATCCGTCTGTGGGTGATATGCGGTACTAAAATTCAGACGAGTCCCTAGGGCCTCATGCAACTTATCCCAAAATCTTGAGGTAAACTGGGTACCTCTGTCTGATACGATTTTCTTCGGAACTCCATGTAGACATATACAAATCTGCTAAGCGGTCCCCTGAATAAGTAGTCTTTACTGGTATGAAATGAGCGACCTTTGTCGAACGGTCTACTATAACCCATATGGAGTCATACCCTTTCTGAGTCCTCGATAAACCGGTAATGAAGTCCATTCCGATTTTCCTGTGGTATCTTCAGCATTCAGAATAATCTCGCCAAATTCTCCCGATGCATTGCTTTTTCTTTGGCATATGTGCGCGACAACGCAACATGCTCGCCACTTCACGCTTCATGCTCGCCACACCGTAATCTTCAGATCTTGATACATCTTGGTGCTTCCCGGATGGATTGAATACTTGGAATCATGGGCTTCTTCCAGAATCAGCTATTTTAGCTCCTTCTTGTGCGGTACACAAATGCGATTTCTGATCCACAATGTACCGCACTCATCCAGTTTGAAGTCTTTCGCCTTGCCTTCCTCCATCCTGGATTTGATCCTTTGAATCTTGGCATCATCCTTCTAGCCTTCACGAATCTGCTCTTCCAAGGTAGGATTCACCTCTAAAGTGGCTAAGAATCCTTTAGGTACAACTTCCAACCTCATCTTCTGAAATTCCTTGCATAACTCAACCTGACTCTTTTCCACCAACATGTTCACAGCGTGGCTCTTCCGACTTAAAGCATCAGCCACCACATTGGCCATCCCGGGGTGATAGTTGTCGGGACCCGAATCGCAAATCCGGACCCTCTGTGTATTCTGTACTAGTCCAGGATCACGCTAGTACACACAGGATAAACAGGTTGAAGTACCACAATCATACACAACAAAATTAATAATAAAGTACTTCAAACATGATTATAATCGAGTTACAAGACCTTATGGTCACCTTACATTAATTCGCCACACAGGGCGATAAATAGCAAAAGTATCACAAATTCATTAGCGGAAGCAAAAGTACGGTAATGAAACCCCTCGTAGCCACAAGCAACTAACGAGGCCCAACCCTAATCCTCCTGACCTTCGCTGAACTCCTCCTCCCAAGCTGGCATAGCTTCTTCTTTTGAGGTTGTTGTTGATGAAGCAAGGGTGAGTATACAACATACTCAACAAGTCATGCACAATGCAGCTCTATTACTACATGCATGGCGTACTCCAAAGGAAAGGCTTGATTGGCTATTTTGCATGAAGTAGTATTTCTTTTAGCAGATACTCTTAATTAGATTAAAAGCAGTGAAACCAATGTTATAATACTTATTTTCTCAATTCTTTTCTAAGAGTTTGGCACACAGCCCTAAGTTTGATTCTTCAGTCTTTGGCACACAGCCACCCATCCCACTTTTTATTTTGAAAATCTACCCCTTGACTGTAATCCCCGAGCATTGTCCCATCCCGCAGATGCGGCTATTCGAATAGATTTAACACACACTCTGAAGAGGCTATACACTTTACCCACAGGATACAGTCGCTCACCACACAGGCGATTGAATGCAACAAAGTCTTTCGGAGACTAACACTTAACCAGTGAACCTCTCCAGTATTGCCTTTCTAACACTCCCCTCACACAAAGCCAAAGTTTAGAACAGCATTTAATACAGCTTGGATGGGTACCAAGTCAGCAAAGACAGTACACTCCCCCCACGGTTACACTCTCGATAACTGTCACCCCGAGGTGTCAAAGGAAAGACATTAGAACCCTCTTCAACTAGGTCCGTCCCATTCCGCATAAGTGGTTGTACGAGAAACTCAGATCAAAGGCTCGCATGAGAGAAGTCCTTAATCATTCAAGGCAAGACATCCGTTTATACTTCTTGGCACACTGACTTTTCTAAGGTCTCATTACATCCAGATTGCCACAGCCCACTCGCACTTGAAAGCCTTCTTGCCGCTTGCCCGGTCCAAATCATTTCCCATCTCTTGCTTGCATTTATGCAACACATGCCAATGCCCATTTCATTGCATGAGTAGAACCACACGTGTCGCTACCCCAAATTCTATCTCATGACATCATCGCATTATTCCAAAATGCATTTCATAATTATTTAGTCATTATTCTTTTGCAAATTTGAAAGTCATTTCACGCATACAAGCATACTAAGCAGCTAATCACGGTCTAGCCTCCCGTGTTGACTTTATAATAGGAACCAACTCCATTTAATACCTTAGGTTGACAAGGATTTCAGGGCATACAATTAATATTAACAAGGTGGCATTAACAAGGTAGGTATTTCAACTACTTTTCCCCACATGAGCAATATCATTTTTAATTAACATAGCATGCATAAATTGAATCGAGATATATTTAAAAATCTAGGGGCAATATGGTCAAAGCATAACTTGCCTTCAAAGAGCAGTTGATTCTGGTCTGGCTCTTGCGATGGTTCTCCGAAATCCTCTCCGACAGCTCCCGACAATTCGGAGTCTATTCGTATCAAGCAAACATACAATGAGCACTCAATACAGACAACAAGATCAACTCTAAAAATAATTTAAAATTCACTGATAAATAGTTCATATTTTTACAAATTTTTAGGAACTAGAATCACCCAATTTCGAGTTAAAACGCAAAAAGTTATAGCATTTGCAAGTTTTGGAAAAATCTAAATAAATAAAACCGAACTAATCCTTTTATTTTCCCCTCTGAAATCCGGTTTAATCCACTCGTGACACGCATGTCGGCGCAAAGAGTGAAACCCGTCACCTCTGTCAGCGACAAGTGGGCCTCGGATGACGTCATGCTGGCGTCGTCCACGACACCGGGTCACCCATCGACTGCGGGGCCCTATAACGATGTTCGCCCCGTCAACGGCAACGATCGACACGCGGCACAATATAGGCGGTCGGATTAGAGATATCTGGTGCGATTTACCTACACGGTTTACTATTCATCGCACCAACGTGGACGCACCGGGGCGGTCGGATGGAAATCCAACGGCGGCGGTTACCCACATATCATCAGCTATCAAGCTTCGCAGCAGCAATAGGGGCGATTGGATCAAGGATCTACGACTCGCGATTAAGCATTCGCATTTGCCATTATTCACAAGCCTACATGGGCGACCGGCGGTTGGATTAAAGATCTACCACGAGATCTACCAATGCTTATTTAAACGTGAATCTACCGAAGAAAACGTGGCGCTACGTCGTTCACTGGATGAAAATCCGACGGCCATTTACAACTGGAGTTGACCCGGTCTAGCGCTACAGAGAAGGAGACGTGGCATTACCTGAGCCGAGCGATGGAAATCCGACGGTTGAGGCGAGCTGCGAAGAGTCGAAGAAAAGACGGTGGTGCTTGGCTTCTGGGACTTGGGGAAAACTTCGAGTGCGCGGCGTTGCTTAGGGCATCTCCGTCGGAAGTGGCATTCATTGCCTTGACGAGTCAAAGCGAACACGGCGAGGATCTCAAGTGTGGTGGAGAGCGGCGGACGACAGCGGACAATGGAGAAAACCGAGGTGAGGAACTGGATACTACTCATGCAAGCCTGAGCAGGGGTCTACTGTGGATGGCAGAGCCGAGCGAGGTTAAAAGCGAAACGGAAGGA
The DNA here is from genome assembly GCA_036346375.1 of Guadua angustifolia. Classification (NCBI taxonomy): domain Eukaryota; kingdom Viridiplantae; phylum Streptophyta; class Magnoliopsida; order Poales; family Poaceae; genus Guadua; species Guadua angustifolia. The sequence continues at coordinate 41,583,836 of CM070520.1, forward strand.
AGTCTTTGCATACGTCATGGGGCTTTATCACGACTCGAGACATGCCTCAAAATTGTAAAATCCCTAACAAGATCCTCGGTGTCTCACTGCGACGGCGGGCATACAAGGCCTCTCGAGATGTTCGGTCATCATCCGACGGTCCGATCGCCATCCAACCGCTACCGATTGAATAATGGTTCGGCAATATGGTGCCACTTGGCGAGATCCTGGCGGTCGCAGGGATCCAACGACCCAGCGCTTATAGGCGACGCTGCTCATCTGACTTATCGATCCGACTGTGATCGAATCTAACCTGAGTGGGCGGCTAGGGTTTGGCGCGAAACCTGATCTTGAGCTCGGCGAAACCAGAGTCGGCGATTTTCCCGCTTTCTCAATAAAAATAATTGCGAAATTCAAAGTAATTAATTAGGCACTAAAATACTCGAAAATTTCTAGAAAAATTCCAAAAATATTTCAGAGCATTTTGAGCCTAAATAAAATGTTTTTATTTATTTTTGATAATTACCTTTTCTGATATTTAATTGTTCAAGAGAGAATAATCTAAATTAATTTCAATTAAATCCAATAAATCGCAGTAAAAATCAGATAAATTTAATTAAATGCAAATAAATTTTAATTAATTCACAAAAATTTAAATAGCTCCAAAAATTAAAATTAAGCCAAATTTAGGGCGTTACAATAGTGAATCCTCATATTATAATCCTTAATTAGTTCCAACCACCTTCTTTGCCTCATATTCAGTCCCATTGAGTAAAGATATATTTAAGACTCTTATGGTCCGTGATACACCTCACATCTGCTTTCCAATCGAGATAGTGCATATAACTTCAATGCGTGCACTACTGACTTCTAATTCCGTGTCATGCGTCTTGATAGTTCTCCTCATGTGGTCTTAAGCGCTTTGATGCATAAGCATATACCTTTCTCTTTGTGCTGCGCATCCAAGTCCCCTTGGCGCGATGCATCACGATATATATCAAAGCTTTGGCTTAAATCCCAGTAGAATTAACACCGGTCTTTGTTGTCAAATGTTTCTTCGGCTCCTAAAAACTCGCTCAGATTCCGGTCCGCGCAAACTTCTTTTTTCTTTTTTCAACAATTGCGTGAGGGTCTCGCAATCGTTGAGAATCCTTCAATAAATCGGCGGTAATAACCGGCCATTCCAAGGAAACTACGGATCTGGGTCACCGTCTTGGGTGGCTCTCAATGCAACACTGCTTCCACCTTGCTTGGATCAACTACAACTCCTTCGTCGGTCATCACATGTCCAAGAAATTCCAACTTGTTCTTCCAGAAATCAGACTTACTGAACTTAGCGAAAAGCTGCTGTTCTCTTAGCTTTTCTAGAACTAGCCTCAGATGTTCTGCATGTTCTTTTCTTATCTTGGAGTACACTAGAATGTCATCTATAAACACAACAACAAACTTATCCAGGTACTCCATGAAAACCTTATTCATCATGTTCATGAAGTATGCTGGTGCATTCGTCAATCCAAAGGACATAACTGTAAACTCGTAATGTCCATATCTTGACGAAAATGTGGTCTTCGGCACATCCTCTGATCGAATCTTCAGCTGGTGATATCCTGATCGCAGGTCAATCTTGGAGAAAACTCCAGCTCCTCTCAACTGGTCAAACAGATCATCGATCTTGGGTAGCGGATACTTGTTCTTTATAGTGACCTCATTTAGTGCTCATGTAGTCCACACACATCCAAGTAACTCCGTCCTTCTTCTTGACAAACAGTAAGGCAAGCGCTCCCACGGTGAAGAACTAGGTCGATAAATCCTTTATCCATCAGCTCCTCAACCTACTTCTTCATTTCTATCAGCTCATCGGTTGACATCCGATAAGGTCTCTTAATTGCAGGCTATTCCCTACATTAGCTCGATCACAAACTCTATGTCCCTCGTTTGGTGGCATACCGGTAGATCTTCGAAATACGTCCTGTACTCACTCGACAACCGGTACATCTTCTATCTTGTGGCGTTTGCTATAATCGCTGACCATCAATTGTCCATCCTGAGCTAGCGGTTGCTTGAAACTCTATTCTTCTCCCACAAGGACTCTCGGTCGATATGACTCTTCGTCCACGTCCTAATACAACCTTGTGTTTAGACAACCAGTCCATTCCCAAAATAACATCTAGGGTTTGGGTATCCAACACTACTAGATTTGCTAGGAACTCTGTTCCATCTATAAGCAACTTTACCCCAGAACATCCTACATCAGATCGGAGTTACGATCCTCGGGGATTGTACTAGCAATACATGCCTAAGGTTCACCATTTTCAACCCATTGTTCACTGACAGAAAATCGAGATATAAGCGAATGCTAAGCTCGAGTAATCAAATAAAAGCAGGAAGGTCTTGAGTAAACAAGTAACTTACCCAAAGTCGACGTCCGACGTGTTACTCGTGATCAGATCTCATGCGGTGACATGGTTTACTCTGCCCCTCACCACAGTCTGGGTTGCGGCTCTAGATTATGCAACTCCACGGCTTGCTCCTGGCACAGGTGTCTTTGCTGGAGTAGTCCCGAGTTTGAAGCGAACGGGCGTCACTCCTCCTCCTTTCTTGGGGCAATAGTTGGCAAAGTGCCCTGGCTCATTGCAGACCAAACAACGCTTTCTTGCCATTCTTGGCTCCCTACAGCCGCATTCCCTGGCGGTGTTGGTGTTCTGAAATTTTGTCCCAGGTCTCTAGTGTCTTGTGTTGGTGTCGTCATCACATTCCTTGGCTGAAACCTGAAGAACTAGTTCGGTGCAACCCTCAAACGTTGCATCCCCTGACGTGCTCCCTGCTGTGCCATCCTGCGCTTCCGGTTGTCCTCCAGCTCCTTGCGCTTGTCATCCAATATCAGCGCCTTGTTCACTAGCTCTTGGAAATCAGGAAAGGTGTGGGTTATGAGTCCCACCTGCAGTCCTGAATTCAGTCCCTTCATAAAGCGAGACTGCATGGCCTTGTCCGTTGCTATGTCCTCAGGTGCGTAGCATGCCAGTTGTGTGAACTTGTTCAAATACTCAGACACAGATTGGCTGCCCTGTCTCAGTGCCCTGAACTCCTCCTTTTTCAGCTCCATTATGCCCTTGGGCACATGATACTGACGAAAAGCAGCTGAAAACTCTTCCCAGCTGATGTCTTGCGGGTGCTCATGAGCAACGCAGAAGTTTTCCCACCACTCTGCTGTTGTTCCTTCAAGCTAGTGAGAGGCATAGAGTACCCTCTCATTCCCTTCACACTGGGTGATGTGCAGCTTTCTCTCTATCGTTCTCAGCCAGTCATCCGCCTCCAATGGATTGGCATTTCCGGAGAATGTGGGCGGATGAGTCCTCATGAACTCTGACAACCTTGAGTGTGGCCGCTGTGCTGGGTTGACTTGATTAGCCTGGGTGGTGGCGGCTTGAGCGGTGACTTGCATGAGACCGCTGCACTATAGCGCGCATTAAGCTAGTCTGCTTGCAGCAAGAAAGGCTCAAGTTCTGTGATATCTCTCGAAAGTCGGGTTGGGTCCCCTGTTCTCCATCATCAGTGTTCCCAACTGAGCGAGAACCACTCCCATTTCCTCCCTGGTTTCCTTGAGTGTTCACCATCTGCCGATTGCTCCAAGGTTTAGAGATGAGAGGGAAACAAGAATAGACAAGTAGTAGAATACTTATGCGGGGTCAAAGGTGTAACGCAAAATCTAACTTTATTAATATCGAGGTATGGTTGCTCACAATGCCTAAGGGCCTTGCAACACATACCGATCACTCACAAGCATGAAAGAAGCAAATCAAACTAACATTCTGTAGTCTAACGCCTCTAAGGGTGACTCTTATTCCAAGACGCGACTCAACACAGGAGTCTCAACTGCTAATCCTAACGCTCACTCCTCGAGCCATCCCCCACGGGAACTTCCCGGTGGATACACCGGCGGGTGCGCTGGCGCCGGTACAAACCGATCCCAACGACCGCAGCTGGATGCACCTCCTACTCCTCCTGCTCGGACTCAACCTCCTCTGGCTCTGGCTCTGGTTCGGATTTCGGCTGCGGCTCCTGCTGTGGCTCCTCCAGATCTGGGTCGTGTAGCTCCAATGCTGGCTCTGGCTCAGGTCCGTACAGCACCATCTCCAGCTCCCTAATGCTTTGGATAGAGTGAGCCAAGTACTCGCAAATCTGCATCAGATTGGTCTTCACTTCCGTGACCTCGTCGTGGGTCCTCTGCAGCTCCTGGACCGTCTCGTCGATGGCATCCTCTCGAGCGATGACATACCTCGCCCGGATGGGTGATCGTGGCATCCTCCTCCTCTATGGGCCTCGATTGAAGCGGTTGTCTCGCGTGGATGGTGGCGGAACATCGTGCCTTCCAACTCCCTAGAGTAAATGCGAGCAATCGCCTCATCGCCCGATCACGATGTCTCCTGAATCCCGACATCAAACGCATTTACCTCCTAGCAAGTGATGCGGATGGGACAACTTCGCCGCCTTCTCCGGCGCGAGACCGTGATCGTGAACATCCCAAAGATATCCGATCCCGCCACACTACATGAGTCCCTCGATGATCGGCTCGTCATAACCTCTGAGCAGCTGCATCATACGCCATAGCTCCGCGGCGTACCCTCCAGTGCGCTCACCAAAAGAGTGGATCATGCTCATCTGCCAAAGAACACTCTCATGAAAACTCAGAAATTTTAAAACGATATGAGAACATAAAAATTCAGCAAGGGGTATGAAAAGAGAGAAGGGGTAAGTTGAGAATGCATTATCATCTTGACACATTTTAACTTTTAGAAAATAGTTTTATCCTCACTACGACCATTCTAACTAAGGGCCAGTCCTACAGTCAGTATGGCTCTGATACCACCTCTGTCGGTACCTGAATGTGCAAATCCGGACCCTCTGTGTATTCAGCACTAGTCCAGGATCACGCTAGTGCACATAGTCTCAACATCGATACATATCACAGTCATATCCAACGAAATAGTAAGTACTTTATTCAAATAGTCATACTGGTTGCTCGACCTTATGGTCAAGTTACAAAAGTACGCCTCGCAGGGTGAAATATTATTAAAATAACCAAGTGCAGCGGAATAAAATAGACTCGTGGCGCCAACCAATTTGCCACAGGCAACTGACTAGGCTCGCTCCCTAGTTCGTCGGCTCCTCCTGAAACTCCTCCTCCAACGCAAGTGTTGCTTCCTCTTCAACTGAGGTTGTGTTGTTGCAAGGGTGAGTACTTTGAGCACTCAGCAAGTCATGCACAGAATGCAAATCTAATATTCTACATGCTTGGCTTATTACAAAGGATGGCTACGGCTCAATTGTAGTGAAGCATTCATGACAAATACAGTAATATATTTCAAAGCGGAAAAACAATAGTAATGGTAATAACTTTCACAATTACTTCACAAGTAAAACATTTCACATCCTAGGTCAAGTTCATCAATTCCATCCCAAGCACTTTCCATAAACAAATTATTTTCATGAAAGTCTAACCCTTGACTGTAATCACCGAGCGATGCTCAATACCGTGAGCACGGCTATTCGAATAGGTTGTACACTGCAAAGGTTATACACTTTACCCACAAGATACACCAAATGCCACCAAGGTGAGTAACTTAGTAATAAAGCTTTTCAAAAGATCCGCTTAAACCCAAGATCGCTTCGCTAAGGTTTCAACACTAGAGGGACTGGTTACCACACCTGTGGCCCCCTCTTGCGCCCATGTGAGTTCTCACCGCTCCTCCGGCCCCACACCACCACAGCAGTACTCAAAGAATAGATTTCGCGATTTACTCATTAGGTTCGTCCCAATTCGGAACTTGTGGTTGTATGAAAGACTTCAGTTCAAAGGCTTGCAAGGTTAAGTCCTTAGTTGGCCGAGACAAGACTAATCAAGTGTGATCTCAAATATCCAAAACCAACAAAAACCAAATATGACCGCCTGAGCTTGCCACTCTTGGCCCACAGTAACAATCTTGCCACTTGCCCCAGGCCTAAATCATTTTCCCACCCGGTTCTTTACCATTGCACCACGTGCCATCAACAACTCAATAACACATGTCTCATTCACAAAACGCGTTACATATATCATTAAGTCAATATTAACTTTAATATTCCCAAATTCATGAAACATTTACGTAGCGGGGCTAAGCATACTACTTACGGTCTACTCAACCCATGTTGGCAAATTATTAATGTCCAACTATTAATCCACAACCTTGGGTGACAAATGATTCATGGCCTACAATTATATATGTCAAGGTGGCATACAACAACTAGGCAATTAACTAATCCCAGAACTTATTCAAAACCATTTCTATCAAATTAGCATGCAATAATTTAAATCAAAATAATTTGCTATGATAGGTTCAACATGATCAAACACAACTTGCCTTCAAAAAGTACTGGTTCTGGTTCTTGAGCTTGCTCCTGGGTCAAAATTTCTTCTTCGAAACCTTCGGGCACCTCGATGTCTACGCGTAACGTATATAAATAGCAATAAATAAATAAAACAGAGAGCAACTCAAGTCTAAAATTCAAATAAAATTCATAAATGAAAAGAACATGATTTCACAAATTTTTAGAAATTAAAATCACTCAAATCGGAGTTAAAACGCAAAAGTTATAGCATTTGGAAGTTTGAAAATAAATTAAATTGAATTTTTTTTACATTTAATGGAATTATTTTTCCACTGGATATTGGATTTATGACGTGGCTGATCCAGAACTCGACACGTGGACCAATCGGGTTCATCCACGTATGCTCGGGTCCATGGACGCAGTCTACGCCCGGCTTGGTCCACGGTGCACTCGGCTCACGGCACAGTGCTACAGATGACCCGTGGGCGCGGTTTACGCTGTCGATCAAAGTACAAAGCATGACATCAGTTCGCGCACGACGCCGCCAGACCGCGGCAGTGGTCGGTGGCTCGACTTCGCTACCGCCATGCGTCACGGATTCAAATTACCGTTTGAACGCGACGATCGGGATCGGGCCGACATCGTCATTACAAAGATGCGCGATACGTGGCATGATCTCAGCCGCTCGTTCAAAAACCTATGGCTTGGATCAGATCTAAACAGTCTCACATCGACGCATGACCCAGCTGTGACACCTGGCATGACCTGGGCCTTCGGATCGAAATCAAACGGCTAGGGTTGCGTCTAATACCGTAAGCATGATCTAATCCCACCCGTCGGATCTAGATCTAATGGCCCTAAATAAATCTAGCACGAAACAGCGGATCGGACACGCGGCCGAGCCTGAGCGCTTGGATGGAGATCGGCGGTCGACGGTCGGGCGACGGCGATGAAAGCGCGGCCGTCTGATGGTAGCCGAAGATAGACATGATCGCATGGCGCTTACGTGACTCGGTCGAATGGGTTACCCCCTCGGGTGCATCTCCTCTCCAAGAACTCGAGGGTGACCTTCAAGACGGCGGAGTGGCTTCACCGTACCGAAATGAAGAAAACCGCCGTGTACGACCGCAACTTCGTGAGGAATCCCGGGCGTTTGGCCTTTCGGTGGGGAAACCTAGGAATCGGCTTGACAAGGCGCTCCACACGGGAGTGCTTATATCGGCCTCGATGTGTGGGCCCGAGCCGGAAATCGCAGAGATCCGTGGCGGCAGCGGATTCCGGCGAGCTCTCGGATTCTACCGGCACGGCGCAATCTCAACCGTTGGATTCGCGATCGATCCCACTACCGCCACGCAGACGACGGATGTTCTTACCGTTGGTCAGATCCAGAATCCAACCGCGCTAGGAGTTAAGACTCGCGGTCTTGATCGGCCAAAGGCACAGTGGCGACTCGGTCGCTCATGCTGGTGGTTTCGCTCGGATGGAATTTCCAGCGACTTAATCATTTATTTTAATTCCAAAATTCATTTAATGCATTAAAAATTGTAAAAGCTCAAAAAATTCTAGGAAAATTCTAGAAAATATTTTGAGGCATTTTGGACCTAAATAAAATATTTGCAACAAAACTTTATTTTAACTTTTTATTATTATTTAGTTAATTAAGTAAATAGCTAAATCCAAATAAATTCCTTAAATTCCCAAAAATTCAAAATACCACTTAAATGCAAGAAAAGCAAAAATTGGGGTGTTACAATGGCTAATGATCTTGAGTTTCTAAAAGACAAGCATGATGAGCTTACTCTTGAATATGAAAAATCTGTGCAGATTTATGATGAACTAGTCTCGAGTCATGCTTTACTTATCAAAGATCATGAAAACTTGCAGAATAAATACTATGAGCTAGAAATTAAAAAAGAAATGTTAGCTAACAAGTCCGATCATGTTTCTTTGTGTGATGTATCAATTTCATGTGATTTATTGAAAGATGAAACTATGGTATCTGGTTCTTTTAATACTTGTGATGAAAAATGTATGCATGCTTCCTGTGCTAAAGAACTTAAGACCAAAAATGAAGTACTAAAAGTCAAGATAGCCAGATTTGATAAAGGTCTTGAAAAATGCTTTCTGGGTAGTGTAACTCTTGACAAGATTCTTGTTGAACAGAGATCCAACTTAGACAAAAAGGGCTTAGGATACAAACCTAACAATTTGCCTAAGCAAAATGGATCGTTCAAATCAACACAGTTATTTGTCAAGAAGAGCACTCAATGCTATTACTGTCATAGATTAAATCATGAATCTAAAAATTATTTTCTTGCAAATGCTACTCATGCTAAAGTAAATAGGAGTTGTATGGTAGATGCTCATTATATGTTGTCTAAGAATTTTAGGGGAAAAATGAATGTAAAATATGTAGGTCCTTCAAATCTTGATAAGAAACTTAAGGTTGTTTGGGTACCTAAAGCTATGCTGCTAAATCCTTTTAGAACCAAGATTATTGAAACTAACATCAAAGGACCCAAAATCATTTGGATACCTAAAATCAAGAAATGAACTTGCAGGTAAACTATAAGAGTGGAGGCAGGCATTTGGTGATTGATAGTGGATGCACCCAACATATGACCGGGACCTTAAGAATGTTCACCTCAATTGAAGGAGAGAGTGATCCTAGTCATAAGATTACTTTTGGAGATAATAGCAAAAGAAAGGTAAAAGGTCTTGGTAAGATTGCTATATCAACTGATCACTCAATTGATAATGTCCTCCTTGTTAATTCTCTAAATTTCAATCTTCTATCTATTGCTCAACTATGTGATCTTGGATTCCATTGTAACTTCTCATCTGATGGGGTAACTGTGTTTGATAAAAATGAAAAACTTATTTTCAAAGGGTTTAGATTTCAAAGTCTCTACTTAGTAGATTTCAAATCTAACTCCTCATGTATCTCAACCTGTCTGTTAGCTAAAGTGTCTCTTGGATGGCTTTAGCACAGACGTCTTGGGCATGTAGGTATGTCTAATCTCAAAGAGCTTTTCAAAAATGAGCTATTGGTGGGTTTGAAAGATGTTAAATTTGAAAAGAATAGGCTGTGTAGTGCTTGTCAAGCAGGCAAGTAAGTAGTCAATTCTCATCCTACCAAAAGTATCATGTCCACCACTAGACCACTTGAGTTGTTGCATATGGATGTTTTTGGCCCTACTTCATATGCTAGCATTGGTGGTAACTCATACTGTTTAGTGATTGTTGATGATTTCTCCAGATTCACTTGGGTACTCTTTTTGCCTAATAAAAGTGAAGTTGGAAAATTTTCAAAACCTTTGCAAAAAGGGCCCAAAATGAATTTGACTATCCCATCAAGAAGATAAGAAGTGACAATGGCTATCCTATCAAGAAGATAAGAAGTGACAATGGGTCTGAGTTTGTAAATACTAATATAATTGAATATTGTGATGAACTTGGAATTAAGCATGAACTCTCAGCCACTTATACTCCTCAACAAAATGGTGTAGTTGAGAGAAAGAATAGAACCTTAATTGAAATGGCTAGGTCAATGTTAGATGAATATGATACTTCAAATGCTTTACTGAAATTTGAAGAAGCTATTACCCCTTGCCATCTTCATAATCGACTATATCTCCATAGATTGCTTAAGAAAACTCCTTATGAATTATTAGTTGGCAGAAAACCAAATATATCATACTTTCGTGTTTTTGGTTGCAAAGTATACATCTATAAAAAGAAAACTCATTTGGGTAAATTTCAGACTAGATGTGATACTGGCATCATGTTAGGTTATTCTTCTAAGTCCAAAGCTTATAGAGTGTTTAATAATTCAACTGACTTAGTAGAAGAGACTTATGATGTCAAATTTGATGAATCTAATGGCCACAAGGTGAGCATGATAATTTAGATGATGTAGGAGATGGGCTAGTACAAGCAATGAGAAAAATGAAAATTGGTGATATAAAACCCAAGGAAGACAAAGATGAACCAACTACACAGTCAATGGTGCCACATGCTGGAACTCAAGAGGAAGAGGAAGAGGAAGAAAAGGATCAAGATCGACCAGCTATCATCAAAAGTCATTATACTATTCCTAAGGATCACCCCTCTGACCTAATCATCGGCGAAATCAGTAAGGGTGTTCAAACTCGTTCTAGACAAGCTACTTTTTGTGAACATTACTCCTTTGTTTCTTGTGTTGAACCTAAAACTGTAGAAGAAGCTCTAGAAGATGCTGATTGGATAATAGCTATGGAGGAAGAGCTTAACAATTTTGAAAGAAACAAAGTCTGGAGTTTATTTGAACGCCCAAAGAATCACAACATTATTGGCACAAAATGGGTGTTCAGAAACAAACAAGATAAAAATGGAGTGGTAATAAGAAATAAAGCCAGACTGGTAGCTCAAGGCTTCACTCAAGTAGAAGGACTGGGTTATGGAGAGACATATGCTCCTGTAGCACGTCTTGAAGCTATTCAGTTCCTTTTTGCCTTTGCTACTCATTTTAATATCACTTTTTTTCAAATGGATGTAAAAAGTGCATTTCTTAATGGATTCATTGATGAAACTATTTATGTTGAGCAACCACCTGGTTTTAAAGTTTCAAAATTGCCTAACCATGTTTACAAACTATCTAAATCTCTCTATGGCCTAAAACAAGCTCCTAGAGCCTGGTATGAACGTCTTAGAGCTTTCTAATAATTAAAAACTTCAAAATCGAAAAGGTTGACCCAACACTATTTCTAAAAGACATCAATGGAACATTAATGATTTGTCAAATTTATGTAGATGATATTATTTTTGGATGTACTAATGATTCTCTTTGCAAGGAATTTGGTGACATGATGGCTAGGGAATTTGAGATGTCTATGATAGGAGAGCTTACATTCTTCCTTGGTTTTCAAGTTAAGCAATTGAAGGAAGGAACCTTCATTTCACAAGAGAAATACATTAAGGATGTCCTCAAGCGCTTCAAAATGGAAGAATGCAAGCCAATCAAGACTCCCATGGCAACAAACACACATCTTGATCAAGATGTGGGAGGTAAGCCTATTGACCAAAAACTCTTTAGATCTATGATTGGCTCTTTACTGTACTTGACAGCATCTAGGTCTGACATCATGTTTAGTGTATGTATGTGTGCTAGATTTCAAGCTGCTCCTAAAGAAGTTCACTTAAGTGTTGTAAAAAGAATATTTAGATATCTTAAGTTTACTTCTAATATTGGTTTATGGTACCCCAAGTGTGCTCCCTTTGAGCTTCTCGGCTATTCAGATTATGATTATGCCGGTTGCAAAATTGATCGTAAGAGCACCTCTAGGGGTTGTCATTTGCTCGGAAGATCTTTAGTTGCTTGGTGTTCTAAAAAGCAAAATTCAAGCTTTCACCTTCCTTAGCCGGTTAAATATGTAGTCAGCTAGCGCTTGTTGTGCTCAAATTATATTCATCAAACAAACATTTCTAGATTTTGGGATAAAATTTGATAATATGCCTTTGTTGTGTGATAATGAAAGTGTAGTAAAAATAGCAAACAATCCGGTTCAACACTCTAGAACTAAGCACATTGAAATCAGACATCACTTTATTCCTGATCATGTTGCTAAAGGAGATATAGTGCTTAGTTATGTAAGAACTGAGGACCAATTGGCTGATATTTTTACTAAACCACTTGATGAGGCAAGATTCTCAAAATTAAGAAATGAACTGAATATAATTGATTATTCAAATGTTGTTTGATGATATCACATTAAGGGGGAGCAAGTTTGCTTTCCATGCATCTCTTCATACCCTCTGTGTGTGTAAATAAATGCAAAGTGCTGAATTAAGTTCAAATTGATAACTTTGTAATTGTTGTTAAGTTAAAAATGAGAAAATACTGCTGAAAGCCTTATCTTTCTATGCTGCCATCTTATCTCATCTAAAACATAGTAAAAACTATGTCTTTTCAAAACTTAGTGGCAAAACTCAAATAATCATATATATTCAGCACTTGAGTTTTTCATCTGAGCTTAAGTTGCAAGTACTAATGCTCATATGAAATGCTGAACTCAAACATTTCCTAAATAAAGCAATTCTTCCAAATTGGTGTTTTTGCTGATTTGTTGGTTTCTTTTCTTAGTTATGTCCATTGATTTTAATCTTAAGAAACATACTCTTATGACGGACTAAAAGTCAGTATGAACTACCATAAGCCTATTTGTGACAGACCAATCGTTCACAAAAAGTCCATGCATGACGGACCAAAATATTTAGTCCGTCATACATGGGAAGTCTTGGTCTCAAGATCTTTCAGAACAAAACCTCTGTGTCACGGACCAAAATAATTAGTCCGAGGCTGGACAAAATTCTCAAGTTATTTGGTCCAGCGCAAATGGTAAAATTTATTATATATCAAAAATAGTCTGTCATATGAGGAAATGTTTTTAAGCTATTTTCTTACCTAAGTTCAAATGGATTTGATCTTTTTATAAATTTTTTTCTTCTCACCTCAGTTTCAAAAATATATTCAAAATCTTACCTATTGCTGTAGGACTCATCTATTGCTAAACCTGTCTTTGACCTCTAGACCCTATGTGATAGCCCATACAGTTTTCACAGAAAATAAAGAGGGTCCCACCACTTTCATCACCACCTTTTCACTAGGCGCCTGTATTCTTCAACAACCATGTTAAATGGCATCGATTTCCAAGATTCCCCAATATTATCCTTCCACATTCAATGCAGCAAAGCAACTTCATTCTTTCACAAATTTCCTTTTGCTGCTCTTGCATCTTGCGAAATTTCCTCTTGATCAGAAACCCTAGCTTCTTCACCGAAGCAATCCCAAATCAGGCATTGGCAATGGTGTTCCTCTGGTCATCTTGCGCAAGAGTCTCTGGAAGAACTCTGTAAGTTTTATTCTAAACCTCTCTCGTCTTCTTGTTAAAACCCTAGACCTAGTTCTTAGATTCTAGTTTTTATATTTTTTTGCTTAGAGTGCAGTGGGTCAAGGCGCTGCAAAAAGGTTACGCTTGAGCTAATCCCGAACAAGAGCTCAGATCGATAAGGCTAGTATCAAGATGAGGTCGAAGAATCCAGACAAAAGAGGTTTAATTGGAAAGATTGTCGACAAAGTAAAAGGCAAGAAGCAGGAAACAACAGACTCATCCACTGGAATATCTCTGTCTAGACAGCCTCAAGGTCCTGTTTTGATTCAAGATATGCACAGTGCAGAAAGGAAAAATAGAAAGTTAGTCACTTCTCATCCAGGAAAGGGAAAGAACAGGATTGAAGAGGAATCTAACTCTTCTTCTGAAGATAGTGAATATGAACCCGGTAGTGAATCTTCATCTGAAAACACTGAATTAATAACTGAAGTTGACATTCTGAGCAGTGAAGATTTGTCTATCTTGAGTGGCAGAAAGTTAAGGGCTGTGAGATTAGTAAGTGAGAAGGTTTGGTTTCCTGCAATAAAACCTGCACTGGGTGAAAATTTTGTGTCCTTACTACACAAAAACATCTACAATGCTTATCTGAACAGGTTAGATGGAAAAAGGAAGGTAGTCTCAGCATTGGCAAATCAGTAATATGTGGATTGGGCACAAGTGAATTCTATTATAGGATCAAATAGGCTGTTCGACTGCATAAACTCCACTTCTGGTTTGGCATACCTAATGTCAAATAAGACCATACCCTGGAGTGTTTCAAGAACCCTAGAGTTATATGCATCCTTGTTAGTGAAATAACAGAGAAATCATATCATGTTCACTATTAATGGAAAAATAAGAAAAATAAGAGCTGCACAGTTTGAATCCGCAATTGGAGCCTCAAGTCCTTTAGTAAACAGAACAAGAATATTTGAGAAGATGTATCCTTAGCCGAGAGATGGAGATTGATTGGTGACATGCCGATATAAAAGTGTCACGCCCATATCTATAAGGATGTCACTAGTGCAGATTTAATCCAAATAGAGCTTCTTGTCTATCTGAAGAAGCAAAAAGTTCTCTTCTTGCTTGTTTTGAGGCACACCATATTCCCAAAGTCAAGATATAAAGAAGGTGTGACCCTCGACTTAGCACAGCTCATCTTTTTGATTCTGTCAAGGCAACCTATTGATATAGTGGATTATATCTTTGGAGAAATGGAAAGGCGATATCACTACTACTGGCGAGGCTTATATCGGGACGCTTACGATCACAGAGCGATTTTTCAAAACCGTCAGTAATATGGAACTATCACTGAGCGGTTATGTACTCAAGCGAATCGGTAGCTAATATCACTGAGCGGTTTTATATTACAGTAAATGCATGCGGATAATAACTATCACAGATGGTTTCAAAATATAAGCGCCTGCAATGGCTACGATACTCATTACTGCAGCGGGTTTAAAGTAAAACCGCTCTGTGATATCCTGACGGTTATATAACACAACCGCCTCTGTAATATCTACAATAGTCATTACGCAGCGGTTATATTTAGACACCGCTCTGCGATATTAGTTTGCATTACGAATAATTTGTAATATAAAAACCGTCTCGTGATAAAACCGTCGAGGTCAGAAAGCAGAGCCTCGTTCCATCCACTTTGTTTGTAGGGTTTCGGTTTCTATCCTAAGTGGTAATTTTAACGGAAGTGAGGCGATTTTTTAAAAGAAAGCCATTGATTTGAAGGGTGATATTAGATTCATTTGATTTTGGTGATCTAAGGTTAGTAATGAGTTCTCTAATTGCATGCATCCAATTCAATATCTAGGTTGGTTAGAGAGAATTAATTTAAAGATTGTTTGGTTAGATCTAGCTTAATTGTGATTTGGATCCATATGTTGTTTGTGATATTTGGTTAGTAATGTGTTTTAATTGCATTATATTCAACATCTAGCTTGATAAGGAAGGAATTTGATGATTTTTTAGATCTCGCTTGTAGAACCATGTGTTGGTTTTTGATGAATAAGGTTAGCTAGTAATGGTTCTATTTGCATAATATAATATTCGATCATGATGTAGCTAGCTAGCTTGTTAAGGATAGAATTTAAAGATTGTTTAGATCTAGCTTATAGATCAATTCAAGTCTTTTGGTGATCTAAGATTAGTAATGGGTTCTAATTTCATTATTATATTGAAGATTAATTTGAATTTTGTTAATTATTTCTTTGTGATGTAATTAAGGTATGTAATTGCATAATTAGTTTAAGAATGTGTGCATACGCTTTTCACACAGTGCACTTAATATTTAACACTAAGTGTTACATGTGTAGCGTAGATGGATCGAGAAGGATGGATGTGCTGAGAACCAAATGAGTGCCTTGAGTACCTTAATGGCGTCTCCACTTTCAAAAGAGCTGCGAGAGGATGATATGTTTAATAAGGGGTGCAATTCATGTCATGTCCGGTGCATTGATTGCGAAAATCTGAAGATGTTTGAAACTCAGTATGAATCGGCTAATAACTTGATTCGAAGGGGTTTCAAAGGGCTATACATGTTGGACGGTCATGGCATAAGAGCATAATATCTGAGGAAGCAACAAGTAGTGTTAATATCATCGGCGATGTCAATGATATGTCTGATGATCATATCGATTGAAGCTTCCGATGAGGACAAAGTTGCCGCGATGACAATTTGGATCAGATGCTACGCGATGCGAAGAAACCTTGATGGCGGGGAATATGGGCAGTTCGAGGGCTTAATGGAGGACTCGGAGAAACCTTTGTTCGCGAGGGTGCAAGTTGAAATACACAAGGTTATCATCTGTGGCTTCAACTACTCAAATTGAAGGCAAGCAGCGGCTGGTCAGACAAAGGTTTCCGCAATGACGTTATTTACCTATTGGCGGACATGCTTCCAGAGGGAAGCGAGTTGCCGATAAGCACCTACAAAGCCAGCGAGTTCTTTGTCCCTTAGGAATGGAAGTAGAAAAGAATACATGCATGTCCAAATGATTTGATATCTGATCCACATAAAGTACACAAACTTGCATATATGTCGGTGTGCAGCGATCCGGTACAAGGCGTAAGAGTTATTAGGATGATGATGGCGAGAGAGGTGAGGTGAAAAAGGTCCTCTGCTGCTAAGGTGGCATGGTATCTCACTGTAATTCCCCGTTTGAGGCGCTTTGTTTGCGAACCCAAAGGAGGCAAAATGCGTGCGTTGGCACTTTGAGGCGTGTAAGAATGATGGAATGCTAAGGCACCTCGCTGATTCCATCCGGTGGAGAAACTGTCGGCAGGAGCTTTCAAGAATTCAAAAGCGGATCCGAGAAATATAAGGTTTGGATTGAATCGAGATGGAATGAATCCTTTCGGTAACATGAAGCGACCGGCATAGCACTTGGCGTAGAATCTCAGATCTACAACCTTCCTCGCTTGGTTGTGTATGAAGCGGAAGTACATTATGTTATCTCATGCTTATCCAAGGACCAAAACAACACAGGGAGCGATATTGATGTGTACCTAGCTCCATTGGTGGAAGATCTAAAAACACTTTGGAGTTCTGGGGTACACGTATGGGATGCGCATAAACGCGAGAACTTTACTTTGCATCTTTGTTGTTCTCGCGCACCATAAATGATTACCCTTGCTTCTTTTTGTCGTTGTGCCGAGAGTACAAAAGGAACCAAAGCACTGCACTCCTGCTTAGATGATACCGAGAGTTTATGGTGAATCACTCCCGCGAAACCGTGTACAAGCGTCACCATAGGTTCCTTGGAGGAATCACCCATATCGCGAAGATGAAGCAACTTTTCGATGGAAGGAAGAAAATGGTCCAGCTCAAAGGCGTTTGGCGGGAGATGTTCATGACATTGTTAAGGATTTGATGTTATGTATGGAAAGGGACGAATCAAGTACCGTGAAAAGAGCATGTGGAAGAAGAGATTAATATTCTCGATCTACCTTACCGAGCACCTAGAAGTTCGCCATCGCATTGATGTCATGCACGAGAGAAGAATGTCTCGTGATGCAGTGATTGGTCTCTTACTCAACATTAAGGGTAAAACAAAGGATGGTATCAACGCCGACTTGACTTGGTCGATATGGGCATAAGACCCGAAAGTTAGCACCGAAAGAGACCGATAAAGGCCGACGCATTTGGAACTCGCTTGTTATATCATTAAAGGCCGAAGAACTGAATCGCGCTGCTTGCATGGTGTGAAAGTTCCATCCGGTTACTCCTCCAACATGAAGAGACTTGTTTCGTTGGAAGATTTGAAATTAATCGCATGAAGTCTCATGATTGTCATGTGCCGATGACACAGATGCTCCTCGTCGCAATTAGAAGTATTTTGCTCGGCCAAGGTCCGTGAGACAATCACTAGGCTGTGTTATTTCTTTAACACAATCGCCGTAAGGTCATCGATCCCGGCGACTAGATGCTCGCAGTCGAGGTGGTGATGACTCTATGTAATCTTGAGATGTATTTCCTCCATCATTTTTCGATATCATGGTCCATCTCATTGTTCACCTTGTGACAGATAAAGATATCTTGGTCGTTGTTCCTACGTAGCATGTACCCGCTCGAGAGGTACATGGGAATTCTCAAGTCTTATGTACGGAATCGATCTCGTCCAGAGGGTAGCATTGTCGGCTGTTATGCAATGTAAGAGGCCGCCGAAGTTCTCAAGGCCGATTACATGGCCTAGGTCGAACCAATAGGTGTGCCTCGATCTCGCCATGAGGAGGCTCCAGGTATTGGGACCATCGGAAGGAAAGCAATCACGCCGATTCGGTTGATTATGCTCGAGCCCATTTCACGGTTTTGCAACACATGGTCTGTAGTGTCCGCCTATATCGCCGAAAGCACAAGCAATGGCTAAGGCAAGAGAATCCAAAGACGCAGAGTCTTGGATCACGAGACAAGATAACCTTCGCTCAACAAATGGTTGAAGGAGCGACCTATCATCTGGAGCTCGCCGATGACACGACATGGTTATAAAAAGGGCCAACTTTACAGCTTGTCACATGGAAAGGATATGACTTAAATGGGTACACATTTTACACGAGATCAGATATGAAGAGCACAAACCGTAATAAAGGTTGTCCGTGATAGATGCATTCAATAATACCCACTGGTTGACGAGGAGCTCCTACTATGGGTTCATAGAGGAGATATGGGAGCTCGACCACGCATTTTCAAGATTCCCTATTTCTGTGTCATGGGTCCACCTCCAAAGACGTGAAGGTCGATAGGAATGGCATCACTCATCAGGACCTCGAACGTGTCGGATACCAAGACGAACCATTCGACTCGCTAACCAAGTTGTTCAAGTCTTCTATGTAACCAATTCGCCCAACAAGAAGCGCACGTAGTTCTTCAGGGGAAAAAGGAGAATTGTTGGAGTTGAGAATGTAGTAGATGAGGAAGAGTACAATCAATTTGATGAGTTGCCACCTATCGGAAATGACATCCCGTCCTGTAAGAACAACATGAGGAAGCAAGCTACACACGCTGCCGATCATCATGAAGGGCTAATTTTCATACAAAAGAATAAGCATGTGTATGTGAGTTATGAGAAGGGTGCATTGTCATCATGCTTACTAATTTTCATGTGTAATAATATTACATTAATGCTATTGTAAAGATGATACGACCCATCATGCTTTGTACATATGATTGTGATGATCTTTGTAAGTAGCTTCAGAAGCATCCGATTGATGGAAAAGATGCAAGTATAAGAGCACGATTTATTCGCTAATATCAATATGATTCCAAATACATGATTCAAAGATGGCCATTGAGCATATAATTGATGACAAGAACAGTAATCATGTCTACTTTGGCAATATGGAAATAGTTGTATGTGATTGCTCAGATTTTAGGGTTTGAATTGAGGATTAGAATCTCCACTTCAACCACAAGATAGCCTATATTCGTTAAAGACAACTTTCCCGTAAGATACAACAAAGTGGCATGCATAAGAGTCGATCAATGCAACCGATAAGTGAATGTCGGTGAACAAAGATATATCACAGAGCGGTTCTTTAACATAACGAAACAGTGATGTTATTTGTCATAGACGGTTATGTTATATAACCGTCGGATATCTCAACATCAGAGACGGTTATATTATATAACCGTCTGTGATGTCACAAACATCACGCATTTGCCTATTATATAACCGTCCGTGATGTCACCAACATCACAGACGGTTCATCATGCATCGTCTATTATAGAACCGCTCAGGATATCTCATCATGCACTGCTATATTATAGAACCGTCTCGTGATGTGCTCTCTATATATCTCCCGCACAGATCTCATTCACGGCGCGATAAACCCTAAACCTTGAGACGTTTTGCTCCTGGCGGCCCCCCTCGGCCCTCCCCCTCCCTGTCCCCCGCCCCCAAGGCCCCCCCTCGGCCTCCTCCCAGCCTCCTCGCTGCCCTCCCCTGCCGGCGTCCTCCCCTCGGCGCCTCCCCCTCGGCCTCCTCTTCGGGCTTCAACCGTGAGTATTTCGGGGACTAGCCATCGAGCTAGAGGCCGCTGATCCGAGGCACCGCCGCGCCATTTTCTATTTTTCGGTGTTGCTCTGCTAGTTAGTGAGTTCGGGACACTTTCGTGATTATTCTCGGCCTTGCAAAGGGGCCACCGATCCGCGGCTTGGGGACCTTGCGCGGTAGGCTTAATGTTTAGTGATGATTTAGGGATGGAATAGACTAATTGTGACAACAAATCTTAGCAAATAATTTCACTTTCATATATATATATTTGATTAGTGTGAGTTCGGCAAAGGATGTTTGTTTTTCGGTTGTTTAGAGCCCAAGAGCTGAGAACTAGTTAAAATGTCTTTGTTCTCGCTGGCTAGGAGCGATGGTGCCGTGGTTGTACATGTTCATATGTGAGATGGTGCTGTGGTTGTACATGCCGCGTGGTTGGCTAGGAAGCGGTGCTGCGTGGTTGTACATGCCGTGGGTTGGCTAGGAGCGATGGTGCCGTGGTTGTACATGGTCCCGAATAAATCAGGGAAACCTTTTGAGTAGTGAATATGCATATAAGATAACCTGCCTTTATATGCTTAGTTAGTGAATATGCATATAAGATAACCAATTGAGTAGCTCTATTGCAAACCCGTCTTTTATATGCTTAGTTAGTGAATATGCATATAAGATAACCAATTGAGTAGATTTATACTTAACCTCGTCAAGTATTAAATCATATTGAGATAAAGTTGTCACAATCTAGTCTATTACTTGTCCATTGTGGCGAGGAGGGCCTTTAAGGCAACCCGACATCTCGAGAACATTCAAACAATCAATATGAGCTTTATGCTAATTGCTTTATTCGTAATAATGCATATGTTCATATGTGAGATCCTAAGCTTCGCTTCTATTATTATTCGTTAATCGTCAAATGGTTGAATCCATATGTATTCTTACGCTTGTCCGCTTTGGTGGATGTCCTAGTTTTAGGGGAGGTGTCACGAAATTTTTATTAAGTTAAGCAACCTCCTAATTAACTTCTTTTGCTAAAAGGCTAATAACAAGCCATTTAGGCTAGTTCTTTTAAAAGGCTAATAACAAGCCATGGTATCCACAAACTCATTCACTCTAATGTGATTTTATTTGTTCTTCACTTTTAGTTCGCCCAAACTATTTTAACTTGTAAAGAAGATGTCGCCCCTCTAATCCATCGTCTCAAGGACATGATGTGCCCTCAAAAGAAGAATCGACCACCGCAAGAGGACCAAACAAAAGGCCAACAGACCGATATACCATTACGAGAGATCGATCCAAATGATGGGGCCCCTAGAAAGCCAAAAAAGGGCGAATGCATTTTGAGCATGTGTGGGATAGTAGCCCGGAACGGGTTCCGATCACGCTATCTTCCCGAGGTTGGTGACTATTGAGGCTCGCAATGCCTTGCTAACGGAAATTCTTTCATCGCTCAACATTCCGTAAGAATCCGCTCCCCTAGTGCGACGGTATGCATACTTGCTAGCGCAGAAAGGCATGGAAGACCTTCAAGCATACACTTTTCAGAGACTACGCCAAGAAGGATCTCGTTCCATACTAAAGTATGGGTTCATTGATGAGGACACGGGGCGCGTTTTGTTGGGATGAAGACCACGCAGGCGATTCGCAAGGCCATGATGAAGCAAACAAGACCTTGCAAGCAAGGAACACTCACCCCCACAGACTCAAGACCGCTGCGCACGCGGGAAGAGAGCACAATGGGACAGGAGGACGAGGAGGGTATCGCGCCATTTCCATCGATCACAGATCAACGTGCGAGATCGCTAAGAGCGAGAGCGAGGTCGATGCCACGCCCTCCGCGAATCGCTCCTTTGTAAACCCCACGGACGAGGAAGTCTGCCAACGCCTGGTAATATATAAATCGAACGACCAATTTTACGTAATTAGTCCATGACTTCGTAAGTGAAATAACTTGTCCGGATCTTGCGGTGTAGCGTTGAGTACACAATCGAGCGATGGCTCTTTTTTCCCGTGAGAGAGAGAAAGATGCGCGTCCATAGCCTTGGGAAACAAGGAACACCCGGTCGCATAAGGGGGTTTTGTTCCATGGAAAACTGGATTCTGCAGACGACTTCCACATATACCAAATAAGAAGAGAACTAGAGCGAGCGAGTCAAATCTTATAAAGAATTTGGAGGATAAGTTGAGAGGAGAGTTGAGAGAAGAGTTGAGGGAGAACCGAGAAGAATTTCATCAAAGGATAAGAATCCTCAAGGAAAGGCTCACCAATCAAGAAAGAAATATCGCACTGCCCCAAGTATGTCCGAAGTCAGCCCCACCGCCGTGGAAGAGTACTGCATCCGCTCCTCCAAGTGACATAGATGAACATAGCGGACTTATCTGTGATGTGACATTAAGGTGGCCACGCTGCAATCTCCAAGTGAGAATTAGCAATGGCACCGCCTTTGACGGCCGCTTGGGGCATGGCATATCCATCCCCAAAGGGACCATGGTGCACTGTACCATCATAGCACCGGGTTTCACCAAGGTCAATGTGGACGGGGTGTTTGATAGTTTCAAAATTGTCGATCTACGTAGCCGCCAAACCACGAGATCATAAAACTTGGGGATGCCATTGGCACATTCATCCAATGGCCTAGCAATGACATCTCCTGTCGCCCTTCATCATGCAACAACCGCGACGATCCGATTCGCCTATTGTATCGTCGTTCGATCGGTTGGCTACCAAATCAGCAATGAGAGCGACTCCACTTGATGTACATAATGTTGACCTCTTTCCCCGCCCATTCTCTCCGTGAAGGGTTCATACAAAACAAAGAAAGGCAAGGGTAAAAGAAGAAAGAAGCCAGCAAGAACAAGTTGACTATCCATCTGGTGAAAAGGCTAAACAATACAAGCTAGGAGAGCCGTTATTAACGAAAGGCAACAGAACTTCACTTAGTATACCTTGCCAACAAATGCATAAGTGGTACACCCAAGAAGCCTGGAAAGCCAGAGCGTGAACGCATAAACAAGTATCGGCGTTAAGTTCAAGTATGAACATCTATTCAACGCGACTTCGGCGGGGGCTTCTTCACGATCGATTTTACGGACTTGTTCCATCTCTACAACCTCGGCGCCATCGACAAGACTCAAAAGATGCCGGACCTTGTAAGTGTGTGCTATCACATCTACATTCGTCTAATTGTGATAAATGTCCTCCAATATATATATAATCCGCCTTTGTATATATAGATACATGCAACTTGAAGCGACAAAGAAGAAACTATCGATCGATTTCGACCCACATATAGTCTCAAAGCAAACAATGGATGATGATATAAACATGGTCGAGAAATACGTGATAGAGGCATTGCTAGCACAAAAGATAAAGAATTCATACTTATACCCATAACCCGAGGTAAGTGCTACCACATGCTATACTTTGGTCTCAGACTGCTGCACACAACTCGCTTTTGTTCATTGTCCATTGTGATATACCCGTAGGTATCTTTGGGTTCTCATTGTAATTGAACCAAACCACAAACCGGTTAAGTACCTTGATTCCGGACGTGGCGGAAACCACGACTTGATACCTATCGCAAAATTACTCACCGGGTAATCACGCTTCCCACGTACATGGTCGTAAGTTGTTCCAGTTTATATTGCTATTGGAATGGCTTAGGCTAACTTTTGCAATCTTGTAGAGCGCTCAAACACGTGAAAAATTGGACTAAACTACAACATGATTTGAACTTTTAGGATCCGCTATACACAACAATTCTATATCAAACCCCGTAATAGTGACTCTAGAACTAACCGTAGGTTTTATTTGCGATGCTACCAAAGAAGGTCCGGAAATAACCTATGTGGATTTTATGTTTGCTACAACATGCAAACCATCGTCGCTAAAGAAAGTAGCAATACGATAAAACTGCGCTGAGTCAGCCGATTTGAGCAACATTAGAGGAGAGTTTGTTTCTTCCTCGCTCACCAAGTAATACATAAAAAAGGCGCTGCTCCACGCAGCCTTATAAGTTCCGAGTTGTACAATTGTCAAATGGTATTCATTAATTCGGAAAATATGTCAAAAACTTATGTTATTCTTGTTTGTATGATTCATTGTATTGTCACATGATATTATCCTTAATACATATTTGCTCATCTTGAATGCAACAACTTAACAATATCTTGCTTGTTGGAACTAGATGTTTTTCCTACACCTCAGAGAATCTCCATTATTTATGGGTTGTTGTTAAAATTTCCATCTACTTAGGTATTCTGCATCAATATTTATGAGACGGCCATGTTGTCTTGTTGAACACATTCTTGATGGAATCTTGAAAGCTGAAGAGCACCTTGGTGGCAGATATAATGCCGCTCTTCTGCTAACCACCGCCCATAGGCTTACTCCTGCCTCTCCATTCAAGTCTGTGTTTCAAAATCCTTCCGCAAGGAAGACCCGATTTGCAATCACATTTGTTCAATCTTTAATTACCCTACCTAAAGTAATCTATCAAGTACATCTACAATTTTACCAAAGTACCATGTTCGATCTCCCTCCCGTGGCACGACGCGCGACCTCACAAGAAGAGCATGCCGTCCGGCCATCAAGACCGTGGCACTACTATGACCCCACGCAGCCACTTCATATGGCATGAAGCAAATCACACACTCTAGTGTGTCCTGGCTCGATGGAGAAGACCGTGGTTGCTGCCGCCTTCCATGCCGTCATGGTCTTGGTTGATTTATTAGTCGAGTTCCATCAACATTATCATAACAAGGAGAAAAAGCGCTACAAATGTTTATATTTTAAGTCTATCCCGACGGACAAACTGCTGCCTCAATGCATATAGGAAGTGCAGATATTCAATTACAACATCTATAATCGTTGTGCCTTATAAATATCGAGTAGAAATATTGATGGAAATTTGAACAACACCATAACTAATGGAGGTTCTGGTGTGAAAAGGTCATCCTGAGCGGTTCTTATTTGAAGCCGTGCGTGATGGGTTCATATCGCGACGGTTATGATTTGAAACCGTCGTGATATAACTTATCATAGGCGGTTTCAAATAATAACCGTCGTGATAGTTTAATTTCCGAGCAGTTGTGATTTGAAACCGTCTGTGATATTTAGTTATCACAGAGCGGTTTCAAATCATAACCGTCTCGAGATAGTTTAATTTCACGAGCGGTTGTATTAATAAACCGTCGTGATATATATTTTCTCGAGCGGGTAGAGAACCGCTCTCGATGAGCTCCTTCATCACAGACTTATTATTCTTGACGGTTCACAAAACCGTCTCGATAACGTTCTTGAACAAATGCGTGATGATGTTTTTCGTAGTAGTGTATATAGAAAGTTGGGTAGTCCTTTGCCTTTTGCCCAACAAGTAACTCAAGTCCTGCTGGCTCAAGGAATCATTTCTCAGAATGATATGAACAGGGAATTCAAATGCTTTCCAAAGAAGTATAACATGCACAAATCAACTAGATAAAACTTGAGGGTTACTGGTTTCCTCCAAAGACTGCAAACAAATCAACGTGTAGAAGAAGAAGAACCAGTGCATCATGTTCAATAAGAAGAAATAAATGAGCCTAGTAAATGTAACATCCTAATTTTTGACTTTTCAATTATTAAATATTATTTTATTGCAATTTATGATTTTTGTGAATTTTTAGAATTTATTGGATTTTCCGAAATTACTTGAATTATTTTGAATTATTATATATGGCCTTTTGTTAAGAAATAATTTTAAAAGAAAAGTTTAAAATAAAGTTTTGCCAAAAATATTTTATTTAAGTCGAGAATGTCTCAAAGTATTTTTGAGAATTTTTTTTGGAATTTTTAGAGTATTTTTACTACCCTAAATAAATCAATTTATTTTCTTGAATATATTTAAATGGAAAATCCGGAAATTACTCGTGAACGATGCAGGTCGTGGCCAATTCTTTATCTTGGACGCGATGTGATTTGGGATGAGTAAATCCAACGGCCTTCATCAAGCCACGTACTGCGCAAAACCCTAATACATGCGAACCGTTGGATCTTCATCGCATGGTCATCATTAACCCATACCGGTTCGGAGTTACCTTTTATCCGAGCCGTCGGATTAAGATCGGACGGATGTTAGTCATCGTCTCCGAGAAGGACTCCTCGCCGCCGTCTCCGAGTTGAATTCCTCCGCCGCCACTTTTCTTTTCCGGATTTGCGCGCACACCAAGGGTATTTAAGGGAAGGGAGACCTCTCTTGAAGATCGCCACAACCCGCTGCACAAATTCCCTGTTGTCTTCGCCGAGAAGACCGGCATTGTGAGAGCTATTTGAGTCTGAGAGGTCATCGAGGAGTTTTGTCGCGGTTTCATCGCCGTCGGTGTCTCTTCCGCCGTATTGAAGCCGGATTCGGATTCATCGACTTGCGCCATGTCGGATTCGTCGACTCTTCATCGTAGGAAGCTCGAGGCGCCCTTTGGGTTGGTCGTCGATCCTCGGCTCAAGGAAGACCTCACGCCTTGACCATCGCCGTTAAGGAGAGATATCAGCCGTTGGATCACCGTCGGACGATCGGGAACAAGCCACGTCGCCTGGTGAATAGTGGACCGTAAGGGTAAGCCTTAGCCATTGGATTGAGATCGTGTGGTCCAGAGCAAGCCACGTCATTCATGAGCACAGTGCACCGTAGGGGTAAGCGTCGATCGTCGAATTTAGATCTAAGGGTTGATGTTGAGCCATGTCGGTAATTTACCGATAGCCGTTGGATTAGTATTCAAGGATCCAGGTTTCGCCACGTGCCGTCCGTACAGCCGAGGTGAGAAAATTCGGAATTTCCTTTATAAAAATAACTCAATTAATTCGGATTTTAGGATTTTAAGGATTTTTCAGGAATTTAAAACTTCAAAATGCTATAACTTTTGCATATGAACTCCGATTGAGGTGATTCAAATTCCTAAAAATTTGTAAAATTGAGATCTAGCTAATGGTAGCTTTTATTTGAATTTTTGAGTTCATTTGATCTTTGGTTTTGGTGTTTATTTGCTATTTCTTCTCGATTCGCATAGACGTTGAGTTGAGCGAGGTTTCGGAGGAGGAATTAACAATTCAAGAGCAATCTTCGAAGCAATACCAGGAGCTTAAGCAAGTTAAGTTGTGCTTTGATCATGTTGAACCCATGTTAGGAAAAATTGCTATTTTGCTTTACCTTTATTGCATGTTATTTTATGTGTATAACTGATTTCAACTTAAGTTTGGGATTAGCTAACATACCCATTGAATTATACCCTACCTTGGTATTTGTATGCCATGCTTCATTGTCACCCTAGGATGGTTACTATAGTTGGTTAATAATGAAATCGACATGGATGGTTAGACCGGAATAGAATTGCTTAGCCATGCTACGACATCACATGTTCATGAAATGTTGACTATTAATCTTGCTTAATGGAATATGGAACAATGATGTTAACTTGTGTGTCATGTGTGGTCACACAAATAGATTGAGTTGTTGTGGCGAGGAGGTCACACAACGAAGTTGAATTGTGTATAGCATGTGATGCTTGGTAATCAACTGGGTTTGATAATCATTTAGATTGAAGCAAGTGGCAAGGGCAGGTGTGCCAGGGTGGGCCCGATGGGCGGAGGGTATGTGTAAGTCTTGCTTTAATCAATCCTAAGGACTTAACCTTGCGAGCCTTTGACTGAGTCAATCTTGCAACCACATGTACATTATGGGGCAGCCTAGTGACTAATTTGCAAATGCTTAGCTTGAGTGCTATCGTGGTGGTGTGAGTCAGGAATCTGAAGAAACTCACATGGCGCAAGAGGGGGCCACAGGTGTGGTAACCATCCCTCCGGTGTTGAAACCTCGGCGGGTAGCTTTGGGTTAAGAGGATGCATTATAAAGGCTTTGTTATAATCATTACTTTGTGTGGTGCATTGTTGTATCATGTGGGTAAAGTGCATAATCTCTGCGAGTGAACAAACTATTCGGATAGCCATGCTCACGGTATTGAGCAATGCTCGGGAATTACAGTCAAGGGTTAGTTAATTAAAAATGGACAACTGTTTGGGATGGCAGGATGCCAAGTGGATAATGGAATTTGATTTAGGTGGAAACTTGGTTTATTTGAGAAACAATGATTCTATTTACTTGTTAATATTTGTTTTACTGTCTTTTCAATCTACGTATTGTATGTGTTTACAAATGCTGCTTAGTTGCAAGTAAACCTCTGCCATACCTTTGGAATAAGCCTGCATATAGCTATGATAGAATTGTATTCTTTGCACAACTTGTTGACTACGTGTTGGTGTACTCACCCTTGCTTAACAACCAACAACAGTGAAGAAATCGTCGCCAGTATTGAAGGAGGACGTTCAGGTGGACACGAGTCACTAGGCCAATCCTAGTCAGCTACCTATGGTGTGCTGATGGGACATCTACGTTTTCTACTACTTTTCCGCTGCATTTGTCTCATTGATCTTACTATTGCCTTGTGAGGCTGAATAATGTAAGTGGTCATAAGATCATACACTAGTTATATTAAATAAAGAAAGTCTTGTTATTCTTATCGTTGTGTATGATGTGATGCTTACCGATGTTAAGCTGTGTGCACTAGCGTTTGATCCTGGGACTAGTACGGTAAAACACAATGGGTTCGAATTGGCGAATTCGGGTCCCGACAGTAAAGAAATTGTCCTTGAATATGAATCTACAAATGATGAAGAGTCAGAGATTGAGCCTGAAAACAAATTTGACAACAACAGTCATACTGAGTCTTATTACAGTGAAAGTGACCATTATCATTCATATGGCAGTTATAATGACAGCCACCAACACTATGGAAGCTATCACTCTCATGGAAACTCAGATGCTTCAAGGCATGCAAGTCATAGTCATTCTCAAGCTCTGGATACTCACCTCAGTGGAAATAGAAATAAGTCTGAGAAAAGCAAAGAGCCTAGTGCTCAAAGTGTTAGCAAGGGAAAATCTGGAAAAGAGCCTAGTGCTCAGGTGGACACAAGAGTAAAACTCCAAGTCATGATCATTCTCCAAGGCCTGCTATTCAAATTTCAGTTCACTCTCCAGAACCAACTGAATTAGTTGAACGTAGCTCATGGTATGACCAAGGACAAGCTTTCTTAGATGATGCTGCAACTGAAGCCATGTCAACCTCAGTTGTTCAGTCTCTAAATGAAGAGCAACAAATTCATCGTCTTCAAAAATTAGCAGCAGCAGCTAGGTTCATGCAAAATCAGAGTTTTGGGCCTGGTGCTCATGATTATGAGGCTGGTGGGTCTGGGATGCCTCAAGCATTTGAATCACATTATCCACCTCAGGCAGTACATCCAGAGCATGATATCAGAAACACTTTCCCTGGATGGGAAAATCTGTTTGACTATCAGCATCAATCTGCGCATTCCCACTTGCATCATGAGCAAATGCAGCAAGAGCCATCTCAAGCTCCAGAAAATACTGTTGGTTCTCAACCTTCATGGTTTACTTCTTTTGAACAACAATATTATACTGATCAAAGGGGCTTCCAAGCTGCATATCTTAATGATCAACAATTGGCAACTCAAAGGCATGAAGAACAGATGAGAACTCTTCAATAGTATAATGAATAAGTTCAAGAACAAATGAGGAAACAATATGAAGAGCAAGCCAATTTCAGAAATGAAGATTTCACCAGATTCGGAGACTTAAGAAACTAGGTTACTCAGCTTGGCACCAACCAGAATTTGATCAGAGATAGATTGTATGACATGAATAAAAAACTTGACAAAAATCACAAGCATCTGGTCAATCAGATTGAAGCAGCACATACATCACAGTCAAGTAACCTTTTGTGGATCAGAAAAGACCAAGAAGATTTCAAGGAGTGTACTGAGGATGCTTTTCACGATTATGGACATGTTGCCAGACATCACCTTAATGAACTGCTTGGCCTCTCTATGTCTATAGAGAACATAAATGATTCCCTGAACCAGTTGCAATATGATTTTCATAACTTGGTTCTTCAACCTGGAGATCCCAACTATCCGAGCTG
The DNA here is from genome assembly GCA_036346375.1 of Guadua angustifolia. Taxonomy (NCBI): domain Eukaryota; kingdom Viridiplantae; phylum Streptophyta; class Magnoliopsida; order Poales; family Poaceae; genus Guadua; species Guadua angustifolia. The sequence continues at coordinate 41,613,612 of CM070520.1, forward strand.
GCATGATCAAGCAATTGCTCAAGTACCTAGTCAACCAGCTCAAGAACAGTCTGTACAATCTGATGATGATGATGATGATTGTGTCTCCTCCGAAGTCAAGTTCTGTTCTTGGTCAGCTCAAGAAAACTTTTTCAAGGTGCAAATAGCACCCTTTTTGGCAATTGATGCCAAAGGGGGAGAAGTTCCTAAGTTCTAGTATGACTGTAGGTTGAACCTTTGTAATAAAAAGAATAGTACTCTTGTTTGTCTTTTGTCCGAGATGTGCTATGAAGTTTGTGCTTTGATTCTCTTGTGTTCTGATATTGCTAATATCTTTCACTCATTCGCTTCTACTATGATATTATTCTTTACTGTTCTCTTATTTTAAAGCAGAAATTCATAGTTATCTGAAGTGTAGTTATCGTGCTCTAATACCCACTCTTATGCCTACCATTCTTAGGATTACTTTGATGCTCTAGTCAAGTGTATGCTTTGGTACATTGCTAAGTTTAATAGATGCTCCAACTTTTAGTGATCTGAAATCTGCTATTTACAAGAATTCTGAAAATTGAAAGTTTAAGGATTTAATATAGTCCAAAATACCATAACTATTGAAAGTTCAGATCATGCACTCATCGAGACAGCACATGCATTTTCAAATATCTGTTTATTCTTTGTCGAGCTAACTCCATTTTGCAGAATATTTGAAATATTATTAACTAAAAAGGTATGTTGTCATCAATCACCAAAAGGAGATATTGATAGCATCTAGGCCCCTCAATTTCTATCATGTTTTATTAAATGGTTTTGGTGTTGATGACCGAGTTAATAATTCTTCCAACCATAAAGAATGTATGCTGGAATCAAGAATAGAGCTAGCTGAACTAACAAGATTAAGGTACTTTATTTCTAGTTTATGACTTGGGAGTTGATTCAAGTCAAATAGCTAGGATTATTTTTCACTTTGGCTGTACTATCAAGAGGGACTTGGCACAAGTTGGTAACTTGGTTCATTTGTCTAAGTCAAAACTAGACTGCTTGGAGTTAAATCATTTAGTCTTTCTGCTCCTTGAACCAAAACTCCTAATACAACAAGACTAATCTTTGTGACGGACCAAAGTTCAGTTGATCATTTCCTATTCTGTCACAAAATAGTCTAAGTCCTTATCTCAAAAAACCAAAGTCAGCTCAGTTTAACTCAAAAATTCATTTGAGTCAAATTCTGATCCAGTTCTATTCATTTCAATGGACCAAACCTCATGTTTTCATATTCTTAAGTCCGTAGTAAAATTTCTTGAAGAAACTCTGTTATCTAGTTTTTCCCATCTATGATGGACCAAATAAATTGGTCCGGCATACATGTGATTTCAGCCGACCAAAAATCTCTGAGTTGCCCATCTATGACGAACCAAACTTTTTGGTCCGCCATACACGTACCTTGGTCGAATTCAAAATCTCTCAGTTGTATATCTATGACGGACCCAACTTTTTGGTCCGGCATAAATGCAAAATGACTATCTTTTCTGATAGACAAAAACCTGACATTCATTCGTTGAATCCATGATCAAAATCAAACTCTTTTTTTGAAAGATTTATCATCTATGATGGTTTAAATATTTCTAATTCAAAGTTTAGTCCATGGAAAATTTAAATCTTTTGATTAAACTTGTTTTATGTCAAAAATGGTTCATAGCTACTGATCTCTGACTTATCCCATCTATGACGGACCAAATTTTTGGTCCACCATACATGTGAGACTCTTTTTACTCTGACGGACCAAACTTGCTGAATTCCCCATGTATGACGGACTAAACTTTTTGGTCCATCATATATGTCTGAATTTGGTCTGTGATACACATGATCAGTATCGCTAAGGTAAAAATTTTAGTCCGCTGTAAATGTGTTTTAACTCAAATTTGATACTCTGACACGTGCAACGGTCACTATGGTAGGTACAACAGCTCTTTTTATCAGAATTGGCTATATAAGCATTGCCTGAGCTATCTACCACAGAACTTTATGAACTCCTTAACACTTTAGCATTCAAAGTGCTCTCTTTCACAACAAGGAGTCTGTGCTTCACTCTGAAACTCAAAATCCTTATTTCTTGTAAGTGTTTAGCTCTAAGCTTGAGTCTAGTGCTGTAGTTTGCGAGTGAACCAAGAGACAGAACTTGTGCAAGTTTATTACTCTTGGATCTCATTGATCCTAGACAGCTTGGAGGAGGAGAAAAGTGCGTCCTATCCAAAGAAGATTGTGGAAGGCCACTTTTGATTGTGAAGGGTTTGTAGCTCACCTCAATGGAGTGGTGAAAGAGCTACCCGAGTGAGAACCATAGCTACTACGACTAGCTGCGGTGAAGCAATACTTTGAGAGAAGTGCTTCAACGTGGAGTAGGAGAAGTGCTCTGAACCACGGGATAAATATTTGTCTCATTCTGTTCTTTGCTTTATATTGAATTGCTTTTGTTGTTATTTCATTTTGCTGTTACCTTTGGTACATTCTGATTTTTAGTCATTCGCTCAGATAGAACAGTTATCTGTAACCAAAGAATTAAAATTTGAAAAGTTGCCTATTCACCCCCCCTCTAGGCCAACTCGTTCCTACAGCATCGCCCAGGAGGTACTGCAAGCGCTCATGGACCTGGCGACGCCTTGGGGGAACGTCAGGAGAAAGGCCCGACATGCTGCTACTAGAGTGAAGTCACTGTAGGTGGCTGTCGTCGTACACCATCCGGAGTTGCACTCGGGGAGCGACGACACGATGGGGTACAGGACAAATCCCGGGTTTACCAACGCGCAGGAGACCAGCGGGGACGCCGATGCCTGCGCGAGGAGTTGCCGTCACTCCTTAGGGAATGGGATCCGGAAGGGCGGCTTTGGTGCTGCGATGGCACAGTTTCAGTAGCGGCCTTATTGAGCTCGTCTGCGAGAGCTCGGCCGAAAAGGCCCCACCTCGAACGGGCGGGGTCGGTTATTACTCGAGCGATCACACGGAGGTGCTCGCCTAATTGAGGGAGTTTGGAGCGTCCTGACAAAGTTCCAATCTTCTCGCGCTCCTCTCGCCGGAGGGCGGTTATGGCCTGGTTGACGGTGACTTGGGCCATCTGGCAAGCATCTTCAGGGGTCTTCGGGCTACGCTCCCCCTCCTCCATGCTCAAGCCACGGCTAGCGGCCATGAGAACAAGCTGATCACGCAGCGGCGGAGAGGGGGAGAATAGGGATGTGGAGCTTCCATGCTCAGGGACTACATTCAAACTTGAGCTCGCGGAATGTCCTGCAGCGACAGACGCCATACCTCGAAAGTCTTGAACTTGTTCTGTATGAGCGAAGCTTTCGGGCCCCACGGTGGGTGCCAGCTGTCGACGAACGGGATTGCCTGACCGCAAATGTGAAATGGGGTTAGTGTGAATGAGGGACCCAAAACGAGCTCCGCTCAATGGAGGAACGAATCAGCTGTGATGTTGGTCGAAGCGAGACGGCAAAGAGCGAGACACTGATGGAATTATCTTTGGTTCGAGCCCTGTAGAGTAATAGCTCTACTCGATCTTGCCTACGAGGCGGAGAACTTCACTATGCTTGGTTACAGAGATGGTTTACAGCTCGAGCTTGAGTATTTTGGCTATGACTGCTGTCCAACTACTTGTGCATTGATCTCATGTCTGTCGCCGATCTGCTTTGAGGATTTTATACCCCTCCTGGCCGTTACCAGAAACAGTCGGGAGAGATTCTCAGAGTAGTGCATGGTGCGCATTGAGGATGTGCTGCAACCACCCGGATCTGATGCCCACGTCTGCCTTAACTCTAGGATTCTCAGTCTTGGTAACCATCGAGTAAGCGCACGCCCCTCAAGCCAAGGTCGAGGTTGTGCGGGACTTGGATCCTTACTCCCCAAGCTTGATGTCGTGCGAGGATAGTGCGGCTTAGGTCATGGTCGGAGACCCATGCTGCTCAGCCCTGAGCTAGGGGCCCTGTTGTAGGATCGAGGATGCGCCTAGAGGGGGGGTGAATAGACGTTTTACAAAATTAATCGCTCTTATAAAACAATCGCTCTAATCAACTCCTATGTCAAAACCTAATCAAAGATAATGCAGAAGCGATAAACTAGGTTTTGACAATTAAGGCCTAAATCAACTAGGCTTACTAGTGCACTAACTAAATTATGTCACTATACTAGAATTGCTAAATTGAACAAACAATCAATACTAAGCAATTCTAATTAAAAACAAGCAATTGATAAAATATACAATAAAGTAAATCCTTGAAGGTAAAAGAGACAACCGATATTTTTTCGTGGTGTTCGGAGACTTGCCGGTCTCCCCTAGTCCACGTTGAGGCTAGCCCAAACCCTTGGACCGGCTCCACAATAAGCACCCGCCTCGATTCCACTAGATGTAGTTTTTCACGCTTTCGTGTAGGCTCAACCCAAATCTTCACAAACTTCGTCGGGGCCTCTCACAACCTTAAGAGCTCCCGCGCACAACGCCTATGCCGTCTAGGAGTCGGCAACCTCCAAGAGTAACAAGCCGAGTCCGCTCGAGCTTCACCGAGCACAACACATGTGCTCCCGGTGATCACCAAGTGCAACACATGCACCAAGGCCTTCCTCAAGTGCAACACATGCACAAGAGGTCACTCAACCACTCCTAATTGCAACACATGCAATTAGTCTCACTCTTAGCTCAAAATCAACTTGTGGGAATGCAACACATGCAAACCACCTCCCAAAAACTCACACAAGAGCCAATATACAAATGAGAGCTTCAACACATGAACCACCTCACCCAAAATGCTCAATCAACCAGCAAATGCCCCCCATGACCTCCTTTTATAGCCTCACAAAGAAAACTAGCCGTTGGGGGGCAAAATAGACATTAAAAGTGCTGAAACTAGCCGTTGCTACAGTACCAGCGGTACTACCGGCGGCCTAGGAGCTCAAAAGAACCTCCTCTGGCAAATAACTACCGCAAGGGCGGCACACCGGCCCCTACGGGCGGTAGTACCGCTGCTACGTTCACTAAAATACTCATAACTTTTTACTCCGAACTCCGATTTAGGTGATTTTGGACTCTATGCGAAGCTTATTACGAGGGCTACAATCTCCACCCATTTTCAAGATTTAAGCAACCATAGATATTTTTTAAAATCACAAAAATAAAGACTCTAATGTAGTCATTCAAGTCTAACTTTGATTTTCTCGAAATCCTTTACATAGACTTGATCAAAAGCATGACTACAAGCTAGCAAGGGTCAACAAACTTAAACCATGTGATGATCAACTCTTGATCAAAATAATTTGCAAAACACATTTGCAAATTCTATTCACATGTTTTTAAAGAACCGCATGTAAACTACAAATCCAACTTGCTTAAGCATCCTCGTTTTGCAACACATGCAAAACCTAGCTCCATGCAAAACAAACAAACTCAAATGCATGAGCTCACTATTTGCAACACATGCAAATCTTAACTTCATGCAACCACATTAAGATCAAATCAAATATACGAGCTTTCTATTTGCAACACATGCAAATCTTTAGTACATACAAACCATACAAACACCAAATCATGCTTGAGCTTTCTCCTTTTGCAATATATGCAAAACTTAGCTCCAAGCAACTGCATGTTTTAGAAAGATTATTTTGAATGAAAACAAAAATATGAAGCTTCAACATTTGCAACACATGCAAAAGTGAACTTCATGAAAAAGCCAACGCATATAGCTTATCCTATATGCAACACATGCAAATCAAAGCTTTATGCGAAAACCAAATGCATATACTCTTCTTCTTTGCAACACATGCAAATCCGAGCATAATGCAACAACAACCAAGCATAAGCTTAACCCATTCGCAACACATGCCAAATGATTAGTTCTTATGCAAAAACCAAATCCAAATGATTTGAACTCGAGTGATCGCGGATTGAGATCATCAACACATGATGAAGCTCAAACTAGGACTCAACCCTCTTAATAATGCGGCGATAAAAACTAGACTCAAAGACTACAAAGTCCTTAGCCTATCTAGTTATACCTTCGCCCACGCATCAAGCAATCCCTTTGGGGTCTTTATGATCTTCATTCATACGCTCCCAGGATCATCACTCGACTCTTCTTTATCTTGGTATCTTCTCTTGACGCCCATCACCTCATGATACCGTCTTTATCCCGTTCTCAATCATCCTTGGACTTAACCTAACTCAATCACAACTCATAAAATAGTTAGTCCAAGATGCATGGCTGTCTCAATTATCTCTTGCACTCCATCAACACATAATAGATGCCTTTAGATCAATTGAGCACAACCTAAATTAATTTGAATGATTTAAATGTGTCTTAAGTACAATAATGCAACACATGCTTCATTATACTTAAGAGCTATTCATTTGTCCTTAATTAATCAAGGAACACCATCAACACATGATGAAATATTCTTTAATGATTAACAAGACAAATGAACTCAATTTAAATTTTCATTTAAATTAATATGAGTATATATTAACTACACAAGTTTTCATATACTCATGTTGATGAAAAGTAATGATCCATTATGTGTAAACTATATGAAAATGATCATTACTCTAAGTCATCAGCTATAGAATAAACCCCACATGTATATGTGCATAGATATAATTGACTTGGATATAATATGCACATATTCAATTTGATCACATTGGAGTATATCCTATATTACCATGAGTATACTATAACTAGGCAATTCAAATATATACTCAAGGATTTAGTTTCTTTGTCTTGATCCTTATATGTATCAATAAAGAATAGATCAATACAATGAAAATTTCAAGTTAAATTACAAACTCCCCCTAAGTATGTGCATCCATGTAACATATGGATTGGGAAACATGATGCACGTTTTGTGGTTAATATAATGAGGACATTTATACTTTAACTTGAATCCAAAGTATGCAATTAATACTAGAAAGAATACGATACATACCTTGGGTTTTCCATTTTTCATCCAAATATGAGAGCGCTAAATATATGCTCAATAAAACATGTTAGTCTCATAAAGATTAGGTTTGTCATTAAACAGATTAAATATTAATTAACATCAATCACCAAAACCAAAGGCGCTTGAACTTACACCTGTTGACTGCGCGTTGACCTATCAGAGATTTCTCAATCCCCGACAGTTACTTACTGAGTACTGTTGTGCTCATCCTTGCTTATTCTTTTCAGAGGAAGAATTCTACGACGGTGGCAAATCTATTGGGCTGCTTCCCAATCGATTGCACTGTGTAAATCTATTGGTATTGCTACTATTTCTTTTATTCTCGCTTCATTAATATTTGGCCCGCTATACCTTTTATGTAAACTCGATTTTTTAATAAAATCGTTGGATATGTTGTGATAACATTTCTGCGTGTGTCTTGGCTTTTCTGGACTAGTCTGAGAATACGAAGGATTTGAAAGTGTTTTTCGGGTCCAACAGAGGTGCTATCCATTTCAGTAGATGACATTGTGAGCTGTTCTATTTCCTCTTTTGGCAGCCACAATAAATAAAATATTACGATAAATAAAGCTAGTGTTTATTGCTTCCTTAATTGGATGTGCAGTCTTTATTCCCCCTTGTTCTCAGTCTTCCTCTTTCCTATCCTCTTGAATCCCATCAGATGGTGAACACCCGCCGCAATGGAAGTCACATTGATCTGAACACTAGGGATCCTGAGAACAACAATGCACAGAATCTTTCGCCACCACCTCCAGCTAAAGGCCCAAGTTGGCAGCAAATGATGGCCAACTAGAATCGATTAATATAACTCCTCGCCCAAAGCATTAACAACACTCAAGCTGCTCAGGCTACTACATCTCAACCTCATCAACAATCACGGCTATCAGAGTTTATGAGGACAAGACCTCCGACTTTTTCTAGCAGCACCGAGCCAATGGACGCTGATGATTGGCTTAGGACAGTTGAAAAGAAACAGGATATTATTCAATGCAGTGATCGAGAGGGAGTTCTCTTTGCCTCCCACCAGCTCAATGGACCAGCTTCAGAATGGTGGGACAACTTTCGTATCACCCACCAGAATGACCAGGCCATCACTTGGGATGAGTTCGTTTAGGCTTTTCAGCGAGCTCATATACCCTCTGGTATTATCTCCTTGAAGAAGAAGGAATTTCGCATTCTATGCCAAAGAAGCCATACCTTAACCGAGCTACACAGATTCAACCAGCTAGCACGGTATGCGCCAGAAGATGTGGCCACGGATGAAGCAAAATAGGAGCGCTTCATTGATGGGCTGAACGATGAGTTGGCGATCCAACTCATCTCAAATGACTATGTTGACTTTCAGCAGCTGGTCAACAAGACACTTTGTCAAGAAGGCAATTGCCCGAAGATAGAGAACCGCAAAAGAAGAATGGTTGCCCAAAGGTTCAATCCTAGAGCTTCTCCCAAAACTCAAAAGGTTCCATCACAGTCGATCCAACCAGAGCCGGTCGTTAAAATAAAAGAGCCATCCATGGTGAATCACCCCGAAAGTTCAGTGATCTTCAATGCATCCCAGAGTGGATCAACACAGAAGGATTCACCTCTTAACACCAAAGTCACGTGCTTCAATTGTCAAGAAGTTGGGCACTTCGTCAAAAATTGCCCTAATAAGCAGCAAAATGTAAGACCAAGAATAAATAACTCCGGAGCCACCAACAATGCTTCAAGAAGACTACAGAACTTTGGCAAAGGGCACTGGAACAATGTCACAGCTCAGACCGAACAAGATATGCAACAGGGTATGTCCGAGAATTAAGTTGAAGGATCTGTAAACTTACCTTCTTGCTAGCCTCTCCGAATCTTGGGGACGAGATTCTATTTAAGGGGGGTAGATTTGTGACATCCAAAATTTGCCTCTTTATTTAATTTATTTAATCTAGAATTTATTTGGAACCTCGTTGATTTTATAAAGTTTTTTGTTGTAATTTCAGTTTTAACAAAAAGAATTTCTGCGAAAAATTTAAAAGTTGAAAAATTCCAAAAATAATTTTATTGAGTTTCAAATATCCTAAAGTATTTTATAGAATTTTTCCAGGATTTTTATAACCTTTTTATTATTTTTATCGTCGTGCTTTTTCTCCCAGCACAAAATAAATTTGAAAAAGAAAGAAACTGATAGTGGGACCGAACTCCACTATCGAACCATCTCCTACCTCCAGCCAAATTTCTAGAGCACGTTTCTCTCTCTCCGAAGCATTTCTTTCCAAAAACTTAGGCAAATCAACCCCCGTCATCTCCTCAACCTTCGAAAGCAATTTTCCCCATCAAATCCCACTCATTTTGCCCAAAATTTCACGAAGAACTTCCTTTTTAGCCACCGTCGTTCTCGTCGTAATTGCTCCCTCCTCGAACCTCCTCCCACCCTATAAAAAGTGTACCGGGTGCCTCTCGATAGGAGCAACTCATTTTGCAACTTCTCACGAGCCATTTCGTCCCCATTTCATCATTTTTTGCGACGTAAGAATCGTCGTCGCGCCGCGCTTTTCTGGTCGTCTCGTCGCCTTCGGCCGCCACGCGCCTCCCCTCTCGCCGACATCGGTAGTGCCAGCCACCTCGTCACCCCTTTCATCAACCGGCCAGCCACCAGTGCGCCCTCCACCTCTCGGTCAATTGGACAGAGAGCTCTCTGTCTGCGAGAGCCATCTTGACGACCAGAAATGGAAGGAAAAAGAAGAAAAAAATAGAGGGAAAAATTTAGAAAAATTTCAAATTTTGAAATCTGAATTTTGACTCCAAAAATTTGAAAATTTTATTTGGAAAAGAAATTTTAAATATTCAAAATCATTTCTTTATTATCTCGCGCATTTTTAAATATTCCCGATGCCCATTTTCCCCTGTTCAAACTCCGATTCGCTCCGTTTTTCTTTCTAAATTAATCTAAAATCTCAAGTTATTTATTTACTCTAGTTTTTTATTTTATTGAATTTATTTGGATTTTATTTGAAATTGGTTGATTTTCGCATATAGATTTCGAAGAGTCGAAACGGTTCGCTGTCGACGATCTCGAGCTTCAACCCTTCGACCAAGGCAAGTTACACATCCTTGAACATGTTGATCCTAGATTTTAAAATTATATTTTGAATTTAAATTATTGCATGCATAATTTTAAATACCATAATTGCAGTCCTAGTTTTAATTAAAGTTGTTAATCTCCGAATTGATTAAGACCACCTTGAAAATTGAATGCCCTATTCCTAAGAAATATATAAAATATTAAAATGATTAGAAATATGCTTAGACATGCTTAGAACTGAGATTAGGACTTTTGGGGAATTTAAGCTAAATAAAATTTTGTCTTATGGTTTCATCATTGTACGTGATTCTATGGCATCAAATGAAAAATTAAAAATATGATTTGGACCGGGCGAGAATGGTTGACTGGTGAGTGCGTAAGGCACAAGGGTTGTGAAAGCTCGTCTAGTCAATTAAGGATCGGTCTGTGTTACGCTGAATGTAAAGTCTTACCGTACTACTACAAGTCTGAAATGGGACGGACCTAACTATCCGTATTGTGACATACCATAGACAGTCATGCCATTAGGTTGAAAGTGACAGTGGGTGTAAAGCTACCACTCAGGGCAAGAAGAGGGGCTTACGGATCGGGCGGTTAACCCTACCAATGTGGAACCTTAGCGGGCATGACTACGTGGATGGAGCTTTATAGGGGCTTTGTCATGATTTTCTCTGCCGACACACCAACGGAAGTGTGTATTTGGGCAAAAGGAGATAATCATGTCTTGTGGGTAAAGTTGTACAACCTCTGCAGAGTGTAAAACTAATCAATTAGCCGCGCCCGCGGTTATGGGCATGCTGAGCAAGCCTTTCATAGACTAGACTTTAATATTTTTGAAAATACTTTTAAAGATTTTTTTATAGGAGGGATTCCTGCATTGAAATTTCATTAAAAGAAATTCTTACTAAAAAATATGCCTTTGAAAATGACATTGAAACGACTTACTGCTTTACGCTAAAACTCAACCATATAACCTTTCCTTTGGAACCATGACAATTACTACTGCATTTACTATGTGACTTGCTGAGTACTGTTGTGCTCATCCTTGCTTATTCTCTTCAGAGGAAGAATTCTACGACGGTGAGGATCAGATAGACTAGGCCGCTTCCCAGTCGATTGCCTGTGGCAAATCTATTGGGCGCTACTACTATTTCTTTTATTCTGCTACATTAATATTTGGCCCGCATGCCACCTTTTATGTAAACTCTAATTTTTTTAATAAAATGCATTGGATATGTTGTGATAACATTTTTGCTGTGTGTACTAGCTTTTCCTGGACTAGTACAGGATACACAAAGGATTTCGAAAGTGTTTTTTCGGGTCCGATAGAGCAAAGGGTTGCTACGGAGAGGTAGGCACGGAATGTGCAAGCCATAGAAGCACAGGCGCAATTCAACCCAACTAACCATCGGAGTAGCTGCACGTCCACCCCAGAGATGGACATGGATGAGGCCAGGTTTCGTCCTGATAACATCCAAGTAATATGCATGTCTACAATACTCCTTACATAGAGATGTTTGATGTGTTAGCTAACTATGTGCCCTTATGTAGGTGGCCATGCCATGCAATCTCTAAGTGAGGCTTGCCAATGGCTCCATTCCCCTGCAGGTTGCTTGGAGGCACACGTATCCATCTGGTCCAGGGTCGGTGGTGCACAGTTGCATGGTAAATCTAGGCTATGAGAAGGTCTAGGTCTACAGTGTACATAAAATTTATAAAGCTATCACATTGGAGATGCCTTCAAACGATGAGATTGTCACACTAGGGAATGACATTGGCACATTCATCCAATGGCCCAAGAAGGACATCTCCTTCAACTACCATCCTACAACACCGAAGCTACAAGCACTACCGGAGCCACGTCATGCATCGGAGCTACCAGCACTACTGGAGCCACATGTTGCACTAAAGGAGCCCACCAAAATGCCTACTATGACCCGTTAGGCACGTGTCGTTATTGTAGTTCGGGCCTAGTCATCTCCCATGAAGACGATATTTGCTAGACGATGAGGCAATGACAAGGGCAAATCAAAGGGGACAACGTCAACCCATAACTTTCTGTTTGCCCTGTTGGCACACCAATTCAAGCTAGGACAGCCGTTCTACCGAAAGAGTTCTATGAGACTCTTATATTAGATTGCAAGATTGGTGTATAGAACAAACCAACAAGTCAGTGGCACAACGGGCACCGAGTATTTCGGTCAACATCAAAGAGGAGTATTTCTTACACTAGTTTTTGGATGGCTTCTACGTGGTCAGCTTCAACGATTTGTTCGATCTCTACAACCTCAACACAATCGATGCCTCACTCGTGAGATGCTGGACATTGTAAGCATGTGCAATCACGATGTACATTCATGTCGTACCGATAAATGTCATATATATAATCCTTAATTTTGTATATGTAGACACATGATCATGGAAGCAAAAGTAAGGGAAGAATTGGTCTGTTTCCTCGACCCACACATGGTGTCCAAGCAAATCATGGACGAAAATTTACAAATTGTCCATAAGTACGTGGAAAAAGTATTGCTAGCTCAATGGGACAAAAACATTCATACTTTTACCCCACAATTTGAGGTAAGTGCTTCATCCAGTTGCTATACTTGTTGATTTGTACTATATAATGCAGCTCGAAGTTAGGTTGAATGACCATGGTGACATACATGTGTAGGTTTCATTGGATTCTACTTGTAATTATACCAAGACAGGACCAGGTAATTTACCTTGATTCTAAAAAGGGCGGCACCCACGACTTGGCACCTATCAAAAATTTACTCGACGTGTCATTTGCTATCTACAAAGCTCGTGGAGGGCCACACAAGAAGGACCCATCGAAGCTAAAGCATATTCATAAGTTTCCGGTATCCACTAAAACGCAATAATCCTTCACACTCCATAATAATACCTCCAAAACTAATTAGCCTATTATATTTTGGTAGTACCACCAGCAACCAAAGGGTACTAACCTGTGTGGATTCTACATTTTCCACAGCATGCATCTCCTCATTGGTGCATAGAAGACCAATGTCATGGAGGTTTGTCAATCTTGCAACAATTATTTTCGCTTATCAATTTATATACACACAAGAGTTTACTTTTCCCATCGACATGTTTGGAAATGCGCTAAATCTGTGTTGGAATAGGATGACCTGCTAGGTATTCAAGGATAGCTCTGTGCCTTCTTGATACATGAGGTCGTAAATCCAAAAGGCGAATGCCACTCAAGCATCACCTAATGAGTTGAGTTGTGAACTTGTTAGTTACCATTTGAATTAATTTGTGTGAACCTTGTGCTATGAATTTGTGAGTTGTAGTTTTGAATTCAATTGGTTTTTATATATGTGAGTTCATTTCTAAAATTAATGTGATGTACGTTGTAATGTGAGATCAGAGTTGATTTCTGAAATGGATGTCTTGTATGTTGTAATGTGTGATCTGAGTTCATTTCTGAAATATATGTCATAGACTCATATTATACGCTGGTGATGCTCTATAATCTCTTTTGTTTTAGAGGGCATGGCTAGCATTTCTTGATTCTAACAAGTAAATCAAAAATTACAAAAGAATGGAAATTTAACATCATAGATGGTTCTAAACAAGAACCTTTCTAATTTAGAACTGTTTGTGATGATCCCTACGTCACACACAGTTCTAAATTGGAACCGTCTGTGATGTGCCTTACATCACACACAGTTCTAAATTGGATAGTTCGTAAGGCACATCACAGATAGTTTTGCGAACCGTCTGTAACCAACTATCAGTAATGAGTAGGGTGATCATAGATGGTTTACGAACTGTCTGTGATGTGCCTGTGTGCAGTAGTGACCCCTCATATCGAGCAAAGACAATAAAACAATATTGTAGTATTCACGCAGAAACAAACTCCCTCCTGCACTTTGAATCTTCAACTCAAACTGATATTGAAGCAAAACCTTCAATAAAAAACTTCGAAGAATATAATGCAACTATTAGGGTGTCGTCAAATTTCAAATGAACATTGCCAAAACCTCTATAATGGTCAACGTATCCAAATGGTGAAAAAACACCAAAATAATGGCGATGAAACTCCAAATTCAAATTAACAGTGATGAAATACCAAAATCAATTGTCTCCTCAACATATTTTTTTTCTCCAAAGTAGACTATGGAACATCAAAGAAACAGACGATGGAACATCAAATAAATTGCCAAAAATCTATCAATGATAAATCGACGACAAAACATCGAATAAATTTTCAATGATAAATTCTACCTAAATTGCAAAAAAATCTGCTAAGAATATACATAAAAGCATTAATTGCAATGAATGAAATCTGTTAATATTATGAACACAAAATAATAGACATAACGGCCTAAACTGTACATGAATATCCATCAATAATAAGCACAAAATAATAAGCATAAAATGTGCATAAAATACCCCGCCAATAATGAGCATAAAATAATAGACATAAAAAACCCTTGCAACAGATAATAGGATTAGCACTCATTAGGGCTCTGAAACCACTTGTTAGGATTAGCACGGTACAAATAACAGGAGACAAGATTTAACGTGAAAAAACCCTTGCGGGAAAGTACCACAAGAAACATTCCACTATTAGTTCTCAGGATGACAAGTATAGGAGGTTGGCTTATATTGCCAAAAAAATTCTAATTGTAGAAGATTTGGACTAACAACTTATTTGGATAGAACTAAAAGATATGGTAAATTGACATATTGAGTTATTTCCAACACTTCCAACTATATCCTCCATGACTTTGTTCGTTCTATGGTCCTTAACTTCCAAAGATGACTTCTTCTGTTGAACGGCTCCACAACTATTTTATGGTAACTTCATGCAATGTTGGATCTAGTGAGAATATGTAAGTCAGCCACAACCACATATCCCCCAATTTCAAGATTATCCAGATTTAGATAGTAAATTGTGGCTTGCGGAAAAACTGTTCAAATCAACCCTTAGTACTCTGAGCAAGCCTTCACAACCGGTCTATCACAAGTGGTTAGGTGCGCACCGCTTGTGCTCTCATTCCTAAGCGGTTCATGGGCAAGGCGGGAGGGGTCTCTAGAAGCGGTTCTTGACACGAACCCTTCGAGTCCCATCTCTAGAAGCGGTTCGTGTCTAGAATCGCTTCTAGAGATCTAGAAGCGGTTCAAACACGAACCGCTTCTATAGGTTGGGATCGAAGTGGTTCGTGTGTAGAACCGCTTGTAGAGACCCCTCCCGCCTAGCGCATTTAAACCCCATCTTCCTCCCGAGCTCGACAGGACAGCAAAGTGGTGGGCGAGAAGCAGTTCATGGGGAGGTCTTGCCAAAATTTTCAATTGAGGCTATTAGCTCAATTAATTGTCTCTAAGGTGAGTAACATGTTGTGACATCCTTCTCACCTATATATTGATGTTTTTGTGCATTGGATGTTGAGAAATCATGTTTTGTTCTTGTGGGAATTATTAGTGTTTACGTTGTTGGCTTATTTTTTGTTCTTAAGGTGATATATTGTTTGGTGTATGGAATGAAATGCAATAAATGTGAAATCTTGAAAAATTACAAAGGTGGGGAAAAGGTAAAAAATAATTTTTATTTAGTAAAATTAAAATGCGGAATGATAGAAAAGGTTTGCATGAACATGTAACAATTAGTTAGTTTTATTTAAAAAATGCGGCGAGGATTAGAAATAATTAGTTGGCTTTAGTTAAAAGAATACGAATGATTAAAAAATAGAAAACTATTAGACATAGTTAGCTTTAATTAAATATTGTGATAGATGTTGTTATTATTTTTATTAGTGTAGATGAACCAAGCAATGGATGTACAATCACGGACCGTCGGTCAAGAGAGTTCGAGAGATGGCATGAAGGAGTTTCTCGGCGGCCGTTGCATTCTTGCCTCTAGGAAGCTTCATCGTTGTCCGTCGTAGCGCAAGAATGAGAATGAGCACTCGAGCGATGGATGGTTATGAGGCATGTGATCACGAGAGGTTTCATGGCAAACTATACCTGCTGGACCCACTATGGCGAAAGCGAGGCGATTCGACGGAAGATGATGAAGAAGACAAAGAAGAGGAAGATAGAGCCAGCGATATCTTGGACACCACTCAATACGGGTCCGTGGAAGATCTGATCGGCGAGTTTGGCGATGATGAGCTAGATCGGATGCTCTGTGACGGAGAGGGAGAGTTCACGAGTAAAGACAATACAAGAAGTTTGAGCATGGTAAAGGACCACGCAGGCGCTTTGTACCCAAAGCTGCAGACGGGGCCACAAAAAAGTGCGTGCTACACTAGAACTCATGCAATAGAAGGCCACAAGCGGTGTGTTAGACAAGGCATTCAATGGTTTGTTATCACTCGTAAAGAAGTTTCTTCGAAGGTAACACTTTACAGAATCTACGTATAAACGAAGCGAGTCCTCCGCCCTTTAGGATTGCAAGTCTAGAAGATACACGCATATCCTAACGATTGTATCTGTATCACAATGAGTATGCCGATTTGGAGGTTTGTCCGGTGTGCGAAGAATCACGGTATAAGGTGCGGCGTGACGATCCGGTGAATTAGATGGGAATCTTCTGAAGAAGAACTCGGCCAAAGTATTGTGGTATTTCCTGTGATCCCCGGTTGAAGCGTCGTTTGCTAACGAAGGTCATGCCAAGATGATGCGTTGGCATGAAGAAGCGTTAGGAAGGCGGGATGCTTAGACACCTGCAGATGGCTCGTACTAGAGGAAAGTTGATCGGGCTTACCCGAACTTTGCAAATGAGGTCAGAAACATAAGGTTTGGGTTGAGCACCGATGGGATGAATCCTTTCGGTCAGTTGAGCAGCATCCATAACACCTGGCCTGTGACGCTTTGCATCTATAGCATTCCTCCATGGCTGTGCATGAAGCGGAAGTACATCATGATACCATTGTTGATCGAAGGCCCGAAGCAACCTGGAAACGACATCGATGTCTACACGAAACCATTGGTTGAAAACCTTGTGAAGTTGTGGGAGGATGGTGTACGGGTTTGGGATGAGTACAAAGAGAGTATTTCAACCTCGTGCATTGTTGTTTGTAACAATCAACGATTGGCCTACTCTCGGTAACTGTCGCCAAACTCCAAGGGTTTAAAGCACGCACCAGTGCATAGATGAAACAAACTACATGTACCGAAAAACTCTCGAAGTATGTGTACATGGGCCACCGTGAGGTTTCTTCTGGCAGTCATGCTTTGAGGTGGAAAAGCGATAAATTTAGCAGAGCAGAAATTAAGTGTTAAGCCTCGATGTCGTAATGGGTGACTTGTGTTTGCTATGGTAAAGGATCTGAAAGTGGTATTTGGGAAGGGTCTTGGAAGCATACTGTCTTAGAGCAGCGATGGTCATGCACCCACATGGAAGAAGAAATCAATATTTTGGGACTTGCTGTATTGGGAAGTTTTGGAGGTTTGTCACTCGCATGACTTCATGCACATCACGAAGAATGTTTGCTTGAACCTGCTAGGCTACATAGATATGTATGGCAAATCGAAAGATACTTTGCAAGCTCGAAGGACCTTGAAGACATGGAGGTGAGGTGACCTACATCCGAAAAACAAAGAAGGGACAAAATAACTTTTTCTACATCTGCGAGCTACACTCCAAGCAAAGAAGAAAAAAAGCATGATTGAGTGTTTGAGCAATGTGAAGGTCCCTTACGGATACTCCTCAAATGTAAAGAGACTCGTAAACATGAAGAGAACAAACTCCAAGGCCTAAAATCCCATGATCGCCTTGTGTTGATGACCTGATTGCTCCGTAGGTATCGAGGTATCTTGCCGAGTGGGTGCGGGGAAAATCACAAAGCTATGTTCCTTCTGAACGCCATTTCGCGAGAAAGTTGTTGAACCAGCTAAAGCGCCTAAGTTGGAGGCTGATGTGGTACAAAGTTTGGTTAGCCTCGAGATGATCTTTCCTCCTTTATTCTTTGATATCATGGTTCATCTCACCATTCACCTTGTCAAGGAGATAGGTATCCTCGGACGATGTATCTGCACAACATGTTCCCTTCGAGAGGTACATGAGTGTCTGAAGAAGTACATCCGTAACCGTTAGCATCGAAAATTGCATTGCCAAGGGCTACGTGTGGAGGAGGTGATAGAGTTTTGTGTTGATTACATGAATGATCTAAATCCTATCGGCGTCCCCATATCACGACACAAGGGAAGCTATGAGGCAAAGGACAATAGGAAGGCAATCAGTTGCATGCAATGATCTTGTTGCATTCAAGCAAGCACATTTCAATCGTGCGAAGCAATCAACTATAGTCGCCCCCTATGTCCTTTAGCACAAGAGTGTCCTACGCCGCGAGTTCACAGGGAAGACAGAGAGTTAGATAACCCTGAAGCACATGGATTCTTTCGACAGCTGGCTACAGAAGTACATCCTTGAGGAAGGGTCAAATGATGAACTATTGCAACGCTTGGCTCGGGGACCATCACAAGAAATCGTGACATTCAAGGGGTATGAGATCAATGGTTACACACTCTACACCAGATCCCAGGATAATAGGAGCACCAACCAGAACAACGGTGTCCGTATAGACGCCGAAGACAACAGCGGCAGGTTGAACACATATTATGGTTTCATAGAAGAAATATGGGAGCTCGACTATGGACCTCTGAAGGTCCTCTATTTAAGTGCCAATGGGTCAAGTCGACTCCAAAGCGGTGTGAAGGTTGACAAATACGACTGACAACCGTGGATCTCACGAAGTCGGTATGAGGCGCGAACCGTTTATTCTCATGACGATGTGATCCAGGTCTTCTATGTAATGGACATGTCAAGCAAACCTAAAAGCGAAGGACAAGCAAAAGGTAATGCCAAAGCGACATGTGGTTCTCCAAGGCAAGCGAAGGATTGTAGGAGTTGAGAACGTCACAAGCGAGGAAGAGTATGGTCGATTCGACGAGGTCCCTCCTTTTACGATTGATGTCGACATAAGCGTCTGCGTGATGATGATGTCGATGCTCCTTACATACGTCCACGATCATAACGAAGGAACAATTGTAAAGACGAAGACTTAAGATGTACTACTTGTATACAAATTATTCCATATGATCATGTTGATATGTTGATGTTTAACATTGCTTGTACATAATTTCTACAAAATTATTTCTACAAATTATAAAATGAAAACAAAGCCTGAAAAACATTTGTACAAATTTTCCAAGTGAGAACAAAGCCTGAAAATTATTTCTACAAGTTATTCATTTGTTTAGTTCACTTTAAATACAAATGACATTTATTCTGTGATTTATATCCACTCTATGAAAGGACTGCATAAATTTTAGTATACCTAAAAAAGGAAATTACAAACATACAAAGAAAAATTCAGCTTAGCATAGTTAGCTCATAAATTCCCATACAAAAACCCCAAAAGCAGTGTGAAATTTACACAACTGACATACAAGCTTTCAACAATTTGAGCACAGGTTGTCTACTGTTACTTACCTAGTACATCATATAAAAGGAGCAACATTACAATGATAGCTATATTAACTAATTTCTTTAGCATGTCCTTTACTCTTTCCATCTGTTCTTCTAGCTTTTTAATACTCTTGTTGTCATCAGAAGCAGCCGGATGTGCATCTCTCTGGCTTGCAACAAGATTAAATGTTACAGCCCATAGGCCATCATCACTTGGTAGTAAATCTTCTTGGAATGCAGCAATTTGCATTGCAAGATTTTCAACACCATGGTGGCTTTATCATTACTTGCCAATCTGAGACATCTTGTGCCTTCAAATAGAAAGAATGGAGCGGAAGGTGAAAGTCAATGAATATGAACAAATGAATAACTTCAAAAACTTACCGACATATTCGAACACTTCATGAACACTCGGGATGGATTCTTGGATGTATGGGAGGTGAACACATTTCTGGGATCTCCGCATCGAGGCACGATAGCTTCATCATAATACCTCTAGTTGTCTCTTCATCTCGCCATTTGATGAAGCCGTCGACATGAATTAATAGCTTCAAAGAGTGAAACAAATTAACATCAACAATATTTTTTATTACTCCAACATCAACATATCAACAAAACTCCTTGTGGGCATTTCACCAGAACACCTTGTGGGCATGAAAGCAG
This sequence comes from Guadua angustifolia, assembly GCA_036346375.1. Taxonomy (NCBI): domain Eukaryota; kingdom Viridiplantae; phylum Streptophyta; class Magnoliopsida; order Poales; family Poaceae; genus Guadua; species Guadua angustifolia. Next base: position 41,633,726 of record CM070520.1, read on the forward strand.
AGAGAGGAGGAGGGCCTTGACAGAGAGGAGGCGCTTAGGGACTTAGAAAATTTGAAGGTGTGGGAGAGTGCATGTGGGGACTTAGAGAATTTAAGCTCTACCCACTTCTACAAGCGGTTCATAATATAAACCGCTTGTAGAAGTACCATCTAGCGGTTGGTATTACAAACCGCTTGTAGAAATCTCAAGCGGTTCGTAATACCAACCGCTTGTAGAATTACTTCTAGCGGTTCTTAGTAACAACCGCTTGTAGAAAGTACTGATAAAAAAAAAGAATGGCAAGGGGCATGAGCGGGGTTCGAACAGGGGTGGGCGAGCCGTACACTCAAACACCACGCGCTAGCCGGGGAGAAGAGATCTTATCGAGCGATATGGGCACCGCATTGATTTGAATATTATCCGGTCAGCACTTTTACAAGCGGTTGATAATACGAACCGCTTGTAGAAGTCCTCTTCTAGCGGTTGATAATGAACGCTTGTAGAGGGCCTTTCACACTCCCACCATCATCGTTCTACAAGCGGTTAGTAATATTAACGCTTGTAGAAGTCTCTTCTAGCGGTTGATATCTGAACAGCTTGTAGAGCACTTCTAGCGGTTGTTATTATTAACAGCTTGTAAGAATGGGTGCCCTATATAAAGTCGATAGTCCCGCTCTTCCTCACACCCCAAATTTTCTAAGTCCCCGCGCTTCCTCACACCCCAAATTTTCCATGTCTTAGTGCCGCCGCCTCTGTCGAGAGCCCGCGCCGATGCCACCTCGCCGTATCCGCCACCTCGCCATCACCTCCTCTTCCACCGCTCGACACCGCCCCGCCATTCCACCCCGGAGGACCAAGGTATAGCTGCACACGCCCTCCTCCTCCCTCTCTAATCCCACTGCCCGCAAGGTGTTCGGTGAAATGTCGAGGAAGCGATCCGGCTAGGATGGGCGCCGAGGTCTAGAGCAAGAAGGAGGGAGTGAGGAAGAAGGAGGAGTGAGCTCAGTATGGGTTTATAGCGCTTGAGCCATTGCCCGCAAGGTGTTCGGTCTTATAGCGCTTGAGCTGTATGGGTTTCATTTTTAGAAAACCTCCGATCTCCAAGATCATGTATATAATTTTTAATCTCCTTCTTGAAAGTGATGATGAACTATCTTTGCTTGATGTAAATTACGTCCTTCCCGCCAATGGTAATGGACATTATGATATGTGTTCCAAAATTCTCAATAAACCTGTTAAAAACTCAAAACTGTAAAAGGCCTTCCTATTTTTAGAGCCACATGTTTTAGCTAACTGTCGTAAACAGGGAGCTGCCCCAGCTGGGATATATACTAAATGCCATGCAGTATATATATGTATAAAATCAAAATATATTTGAGCTAAGATAGTATTGCTGTTAGCATTACCATCAGGTGATTCATTAACATGTTTCATAAATATTGTTAGTATATATATGTATAAAATCAAAAATGTTGTTGTTGTTGTCTGATGTGCACGTTGTAATGATTTGCTTGGTTCCACATGCTATTTTATTACGATTCTCCAAGACTCTTTGTCTTGATATGAAGAATTGCAATGGAAATTTCGTGTTCTTTGGGACTTGATTATTTAAAAGGCTTGTATCTGTCTTTATCTATTCTGATTGTGACCTAGCCATGTCTTAACATAGGGCGGGAAACTAGCTCGAAGAATATCATTATATTCGCTCACGTTGTTCTACAATCTGATAAATCCACGGTGATGAGACAAAAGAAGGGGCTATAGTAGTTGAAATTAACCTTATGGAACTAGAGCCAAAGTTTTGTATTTCCTTTGTTTTTAATCGATAATTTTGTAAATTGTGTTGTATAAGTTTGTATGACACTATTTTAGTGAATAGAGATAATAATCATTCTTTGTTGTAGTAGGTATTTGTATAAATTGTGATATATGAATATATGTATGACCTTTTTCTTACTGAGATGGAAATGAAGCTTGATCTTTATTAAAAGATTTACTTATATGTGCCATTAACTTTGTTAATAACCTCATTTTGCTACTAATCTTTTAGGGTTGTTTCATCTTATCTCCTTAAAAGGATTTTATCCTGAAATCTGCTCTCCTAGATAGATGTGGGTAGGCTTTCGTTAATCATTCTTCTCCCATGTGGCTTTGATACTTCCATTGGACCTTACAAAATCACTATATATATATATATATATATATATATATATATATATATATATATATATATATATATATATATATATAGACATATTCAGAATGCTAATTCGTGCTAATGGCATGTAGAAGTTTTGAAAAATTCTAAAAAATTACCACATGTAGGGAGGTGAACCTCTACAACTCTGCAAAATTTGAAGATGAAACTCAATCGCATTTGAAAGATATAAAAAGACAAACTCAGCATGAATAGTACCTATTCTTTGTTTGGCACTATTCTTTTTGCTGTTTGTCTTTTTCATATCTTTCAAATGCGATTGAGTTTCATCTTCAAATTTTCAGGGTTGTAGAGGTTCACCTTCCCTACATGTGGTAATGTTTTGAGAATTTTTCAAATTGCCATTAGCACGGAATTAGCACTGAAATCACCATTAGCATTGAATATTTAGCCATATATATATATATACTCGTTGATTTTTATAAGGCAAGAGTTAGAGGACAAAAATATACTCCGTTGATTTTTATAAGGCATGGTTTGACTTAGGTAATTCCTTTTTATAATACTTTGTTCATAACTACAATATACATATATAACAACGCTAAACCAAGTCTTAGATTTACACATAAATGCGTCGGACAACAATAACCCTACTAAAGGTAACATTCACACCTGGCAAGTGGAAATTTGTTGCAACCCTACCATGCTTTCAAACTCGAATTGTTCTCGACAATCTTGTCTTTATATATAATCTAAGCCTCGAAATTTTCTCTACTCTAGATGGCGACACCAAGACGTGGTGACCCGGAATACGATGATGCGGAAAATCTGTTGTTCGAGACCATTCTTGTTGGGTAGCGTCTTAGCCAATGAGGCCATTAACACCGATCACGAAAAATCACGATGGTCTTCTTGTTGTCGATGAGGCCATTAACTGATGCATCGAGGTATACTCTTACCCATTATAAAATCACCGTAAACATGTTAATTATTCTAAAATCATTCATATTATATGTGTTTGTGTGTCGGCCGGTACCTCATCGGCCACCCGGTCCGGAATGACCGAGGACCTAACAAGAAGCCTTCGACAAAGTGCGTGATAACCGAAGTCGAACGCGCGAAGTCTGCTAGCCCAGAATCGGCAATTGGCCCTTTCAACAACGCTTGCGGCTACCACGTGAGGATCACGTCCCAATCAACATCGAAATGGGCGAAGTCCTGCGGCTACCAAGGAACCGCTGCGGAATGATATGAAGGAAAATTTCACATTTCCGGAAGGTGCGAGCAGAAGGCCAAGGGATGGGCTTTGAAGAAGATGGCAACTTCCTTTCGGCGATGCAAGTCATCCCTCACCCGAAAGTACATCGATAAAGGAGAAAGGCCAGACTTCAATCAATTTCCTAAGTGGCCGATCATTGGGATGTTTTCGAGGAATACAAGCTATCGGATGTAGGACAGGCCGCGAGAGAGAAAAACAAGGTGAATGCCGAAGAAGAAATACCACCACCATGTCGGGACCGGTGGTTACATCAAGTACGCAAAGAAATGGGACAAGCGGGAAGATGAACTTGGCGGCGGGATGTTGTACTGGCCGAGGATTAGGAGCCCCTGCGAATTGGTTCTTGGCTCACGGGGCAAACTTGCGATGTGGTAGCTTGGTGATGGCAAGCAGTCCAAGAAGTTGGTAAAAGGATTGTACAAGCCGTTGAGTAGACTCGGTCGGGATCCTTGGTGACGGACGGGGAGAATGACGAGCTAACATATGCCCTTCAAAACCCTAAGCACGGGGCGGACCACGAGGTTTCGGAAGGTGCCATGGAGGCGCGGCTTTGCCAAAGACTCAAGCACTTACAGGAGTCGGGATGAAGCAAGAGGAGATCGAGGTAGAGTGAGCCAATTGGAGGAAGAGCTTAGAGCTCTGAAGGCTTCCATCGATGTCCCGTCACGCATAAAAAGTGTCCGAAGCAATGAGCGACTTTAGGGAGCACTACGTTCGACCAATGTTCAGGCGGCACCGAAATCCGTGATCAATCCGACCGCGCAAAAAGAAGCGATTCTTGGCGTCCGCGTAGCCCTATAGCGAGCGACCCGCAGCTGTCATCCGTGGACAGCATCAAGGTTAAATCGCTAGTCGAACTACACATTGATATGCGTAACCTCTCCTTCAAGGTGGCTTACGGCATGGCTTATCCGGTGGAAGCGGGCGGGCGTTCCGCAACCGGATACCCTCGGATACTCGAAGGTCATGGTGGAAGAGGTGGTGGGGGGCTTCTGTAATACCCCAAATCTTCTTTGCCAGTGTTTTTGCCAGAAATGTTTTCATCTTCTTGATTCGGATGGAATGCTAACTCTGGGAAAATTAATTGATGCGTGTATTATCGAGAATTTCGTTTCTTTTACATTAAATTCAGGAGGGCTTGAGTTGGAGTCTTGAGAGGCTTTTATTTTTTACCTTCTTGCCCTTGGGAATCTTGGCTCATTTGTTTTTCCCCGGCCGAGCCTGCACTTCCTCGATCGGCCTGACTCTGCGCCTCAACCAATGCCGACTCCTCCCCATTTCCCCGGCAGTGCCCCAGTTCCTTTCCTTGCCGACTCCTCCCATTTCTCTGGCGGCGCCCTCCTCCGATCGGCCGGCTCCTCCTATTTGGGTAGCAGCACGGCCAGCGAGACCGGCATCCACCGAACCAGCAGCGAGGTCCGTGAGCCTCCTCCCCGTGGTTGCTCGGCGAGCCTCCCCTCGGTGGCGTGAGCCCTCTTCTCGACCTGCCTCGGCTCCTCCACCTCCCTTTTCCTCCATGAGTAAGAATTTGAGGTAAAACCCTAGACATTTTGGGGGTGAAATTGCTTGCATGTATGGTGTTTGATGAAATGCTTAGCTAGGGTTCTTGTTTTGCAATGCTTGCAGTTGAGGGATTTAGAGTCTAGAGTGTTCCTGGAGATTTCTGCTTGAGGCGATTTCTGTCCCGCTGATTGGACCGCTAATTGAAAATTCTACACGCATTTCCTGGGGGTCTGGCTATTACGAAAGTTGTAGATAATCGAATTACCTTTCAATAGAGACTGAAATCGCTAATTTTTGTTCAGTCGTTTGAAAGTTATGGTTTTTTTCGTGAGGGCTGTCCAGAGTAAGTCGGGTATAATCTGTATCCTCTGTTCGTCTTCGATCTGGGAGCAGAGGGTGCATTGGCTGAGTGAGCGGCTATGATATATGAGTAGTTTATCTCCTCCCGGTTGTTTCAAGGGCAAGAACGCGAAAATCCGATAAGCTAATCAAAAGTTACGCTATTTGGAAGTTTTTGTCCCAAAGCTGGGAATTTCAGCGAGCTCAGTTTCTCGGCTGAACTTTAGTGTGTGATTTGGTGGCCTTCGTGGCATCTCTCGCATGAGTGGCCATGACGTAGCTGTAGATTAGCCTCTTATGGTTAAATAAAGGTAAGGATCCCATTTTTCGGCTAAACCAATTAGGAGTTAGGCTCTTTAGAGCGATGCTGTCCTGGTTAAGCCGATCTATGTTTTTCGGGTTTGGGAATGGATCGTAGGATCGAAGTCGTTATAAGTCTTGTGTTTGTTTTGTTGGTATGTTTTGAGTAGAATGTATTTATTTGCAGGTGATGTGACCCCAGTGTGGCATCAACCTCTCGCCACTCTAGTTCGAGAAGTCAAAGGCAAGTGCAACCCTTATAATGCTATTAGGGGAAATGAGATGAGTGGTTGCTTGTTGTATGTGTATGTTTACGCTGCGGGTTACATTAAGAAATAGGTTAATGTTCATGCAAATGCAAATGATAATCGTGTTATGAGTATAACTAAAGAATGGTTCATAGTATGAAATTTCTTACAATGAAATGTTGAGGAAGGGATGCAAAGCATCCATTGAATGTTAATAGATGGTTGAGTTCATTTCTTATATTCTAAGCATGAAGATTCTATGTTGTGTGTATGAGTAATATCTAAAAGAGCGTTTGTATTATGCTTATGGAAATGAAGATTTGTGTCTATGAGAAATACTAGAATTGTTCATTTCATGAGAATGCATATTGTAGCTATGAAAGTAACAATTGCGATAATATGATAGTAATAATTGGTTTTGGGGTTCCCCACTACTAATGATGAGACTGAAACCGTGTTGTGCTTATGCTTATGTTGTGGTCACAATGCAGAGCAAACGATTTCGATACTATGTATGAATTATATATAAGCATCATTTGCATATGTGCATTCATTACAGAAGAGGCGTCCCATGTTGATGTGGGCCACTGTACTCACACGTAGTGAGTACAAAAGTCCTACCTCGTAGTCCCATCCACATATGTGAATGGGAGCGAGCCAGTAAGAGTAGGCCTCTCCACGGGATGGAAGGGAGTGAGGGTGCGCACCGACGGGTGTGCACTCGGCAATACCGGTATGTGCTAATAAAAGGAGCATGAAATGAGCATTGCATGATGCATTACATGGATGGGAATGAGAATGCCTAATTGAGATTATGATCAAAGAATTTGTATGGATTGTTTCTTCGCATGGTTTAGTTTATGAAGGCTATTTACATGCACGTTGTATGTCATTTTCTTGTTTCGTTGCATCACACTTTGCTCGGTATAGGCAAAAGGTTGCACGTTGAGCATGAAAACATAAAGCATAAAGCCTTTCATTGCATAGTGTGTTGCAACTGATACATGTTAATGGATGAGAATGAAAAGAACAGGTTGAGGATTGAGTCGTGGGCTCATCCAGGGATGATTGTTGAGGCATAGGTAAATTTTGTTACGTTTTCGAGTTGGTTGCGGTAAGTGGAGTCAATTACTGCTTCTGTTACGGGATGTTTTCAGTTAAGTAATGATTATGGTAAATGATGGAGTAAACGTGCTCTTATAATTTGGATCTTTTATGAATTCAACTGCTTTCATTTATTTATGAATGCCAATTAAAGAAACAGTTACTTGATGTCTTAAAGTAGGCTGTATTTTAGTCAATTCCTTACTATTCATATTGTTGCACTTTCTTTGAGTCTTGGACTCACGCTTGTTTGTTTCTGTTTTAGGTACTTTGAAACAGGCTCGTCGGGTTGGGAGTAGAGCACATGCGACTTGGTCACCAACAACCAATTCAATTGTTTCGTTAAGTCGATTGTAACTAATGCTAGTGTAATGTGTTGATTGTCGTTGCGTAGTCGATTAATTGCCGGTTGGATATATGATGGATTGTCTAAGGACTTGCTAGATGGTTTCATTTTATTTCGAGTGATTGATATATTATACATCTGCTATCATTCCTTTGTCTGCTGAGTGGATGTCCTAGTTTTAGGGGAGGTACTGCCGAAATTTTGAGAATTTCGATGGCTTAGTTTTAAACCGGTTTTAGAGTTTAGTGGTTGATTGCAGTCAAGTTCATAGAGGTGTTAGGTTTTTATGTCTTCTTCAGAAATTCTCGGTTTAATTGATCTTGTTGTGGAGAATTATCTTGGGTTGGTAACCTTTTGGACATGTGTGGGTCGAGGGTATCGCTAGTGAAGTGAGGTTTTGGTAGCATTAGCGGTGCGTTTGGCGCCAAGCGTTCTGATTAGTATCGAGCGGGCTTCAGGTCCGTGGTGTTTGAATGTAGTGAGTAATTCTAGAATGAATTAAAATTTTGCTGTGTGAAGGTAGAAACATGGTTTAGGTTGAACCTTTAAAATATTTCCCTAGGGCAATGACCGAAAAACTTGATGTAGAATGATGAATTAATTTAAAACTTGACACACTCTGATGCACAATAGGAAATGGATGGGATATGGTTGCATTGTGCTACAATGCTTATTTCGTTGTTGATGCTAGGTTGATACTTGTTGGTATGTTATTTGTTAGTCTTGATAAGGCTATGGTATTATTTATGGCTATTCTTGAAGTGGTAGATTGTTTAGCGGGGTCTGGTGGGACTCCTTGCACCGAAGAGATTTTGGCCTTGTTGTGTAGCCGTGTTGGTTGGTGTGGCAGTTGAAAGCCAGCCCTGGAAGATTCATAATCCCGGGTGAGGATAGTTCTAATTCCTTTGCCGTAAATTGGAGAGTAATCGATCTCTTGTTTTCCGTGGTTGAGAAAGATCATTTTGGTGACTCTCTTCTGTCGTGGGAGCTTTGTGACTTATCTATGTTTCGGGGTTTGTGGGCATGACAAGGGTTGAATCTTGCCGTGCGGTAAAGTGAAGAGTATCGTTTTGCATATCTTTGGTTGCTTTGTGTAGAAAGTTATGGATTCTTTCTTGTGTTGGCTGTTCTCCCAGTTTAAGCGGAGTTGTGTACTTCTGCTATAGATGGGAGAATTGGTGGAGTAAGTTTTCCGGGTTTAAGTTAAAGAAAAGGGGTTTTGGTGTTGCGCCTTTTTGGTTGTTAGCGGGGAAAGGCATGGAATTTCCGTGTTGTCATTCGCTTTGGGTTTGGGGCTTTAAAGGAAAAGATGTTCTCTTCGACCAATTCGCTTTCCTCTTCGTGAATTGATTTGTGTAACTCCCTTCCTTCGTGGAATTTTGGAGTTGATGATTGGTTTGGAGACCTGCTGTTTGGCAAGGCTTAAGCCTTGTCTTTTTTTTTAGTCTTTTGAGAGTCGAGGTTCCTTGGAAGTTCCGTTGGCTTTTCTGGAAAGGAAAATTCGACGGTTAAAGTAAGTTGTGGGTGATTGAAGATCTTTTCGTAGAGAATTAGTAGAATGTTTGTGTTGTTGGGTTAAGGTGGTCGACCCTAATTGGATAGATGGCAAGAAGTATTTTTTTTTTGTGTGGGTCATGGTGATCCACAGTTTTAAGTGGAAGGCCTAGAAATGGTGTTTGCGTAAGGTTATAAATGATTGTGTCGAAGAAGTGATAACACGTTTGGTTGAGGAGCTTGTTAAATAAGTTGATGGGGTTCAATTGTCTAAATCATTGGAGACTTAGATAATTGATCTTTGTGTTTGTCATATGGTTGACGAATGGGAATTTTGGATGGTAGGTTAATTTAGGATAAAAGTTAACCTGTTTTCGTTGATGAGTTTTATGGGGGAGAATTTGTTTAATGTTGGTGATAACATTCTTGAACGCGGATGTAATTAGTCGATAGGATAATTACTAGAGAAAGTGATCCAAGGAAGAGTGGTTATGAAATTCTTGCTAAGTCTTGTTGGGACTTCTTAAAGGCGCTAGGTGTGATCATTTGAAACCTTTATTGTTAAAGGTGCAAGAATTTTAGAGATAATGGGATGTAAGATGAGCTTAGGTTTAAATACCTATGGACTTGGGTTGTCGATGTAATCATTTGGATGTATGCCTTTTTGTTTAAGACGTTCTGTTGGGTGTGCAATTGAAGTTGCCATATGAGTTGTGTTTCGCCAAGTGGTGGAGTTAGTGGATGAAAGATTATGAAGGAGAAAGAATGCATACTTATGGAATAGTATGATGATAGTCTTTGGACTTGCCATTTAAAGGAAATAAATAGATGTAATGGAAAATGTTGGATTTCAGGATCGTTTTGCTATTCCCGAAATGTTGGTTTTGGGATTAGCATGTGTGTTGCTTTTTAATCAAGTGATTCGTTGTTGTGAAGCTTTCCACCTTAGGGCTCAAGGTGTGGAAGTGGTTTATGCTGTTAAGAGAAAGGGATTCTCTTCGGTTGTGTGGCTGTCTTTTGATTAAAGATTTTGTGAGTCTTCTCTTTTCCGTTGAGTCTTCCCTTGTTGTGCATTTTATTGCTTTGATTTCAAGTGGAGGAAAGTGGTTAGCCTTGTTAAATGAATCGAGATTTACTTTGCTCTCTAGCGTGAGACAAGAAAGTGATGGGTCGTGAGTTCTGGTGGAGTGTAATTTACAGATTATGCTCGTTGCTTAAATTCTTTGGGCAAGACCGTCGTAGAAAGAGGACCAAGTATGAATTGGTTTTAATGGAGGGTCTAAATTGGATTAGGTGTTGATCGTAATTGTATTCAGAGTGGAGAGTATTGAAGGGTGTGGCATGTTTTGATTCAGATCCTTCGTGGGAGGATCAATTGATTTTGTTGTCTCATTGTGTGAGGAAGGTACGAAAGAAGGTAGAGTATGATTTTGGTACCGTAATGGAAATGGGATTTGTGCCGTGATGGGCGATTCATTTCGATAGTAAGGAATGACATCGTCTCTTTTGTTCCAAGGGCATTCGTCTGTAAAAGATAAAGATTTGTTGTTTCGGGTATCCTTGTTTTGTATTTTTGATCTTGTGGTTTCCAAGGGCAACTGTTGAAAGGGTAAAAGTTGTGTTTTGATTCCTAGAGGATTCCGGTGTTGCTTGGTTAGAAATAATGATATGTTTGGAATTGGTTAGAAGCTTGTTGGCATAAAGAATTTTGTGTGTGGCTCTTTGGTTAGAAAGGTTAATCAATGAGGAGAGATGGAAATCTGTGTTTTTTCTTGATTCATAGGGGATCCAAGATTAGAACCCCAACTGATCAATCGAATGAAATTCAGTGATTTGATGCAATGTGGTTGGATGCTTAATAGAGTGTTGTGACTTGCGATAATGATGGCAACATGAGTTTGATAATCTGTGGTACAATTTGGGAATTTATCTGTCTGCCCGGTTCCAATAGCGTGTTCGTGTGGGAGATGTGAATTCTTAAGTTGAAAAGAGAGGTGACTCGAGTTTTGGAGTCTCGTGCGTGAGAGGTACCCAACTTTGTTCTTTTGGGTATTTCGCTTCATCAATTGATTTCCGTTGTTTTTGTTGGTGTTCTTGTGGTGTTCAGAATTCGAGGTCGAATTCTGTTAAAGGGGGGAAGAGTGTAATACCCCAAATCTTCTTTGCCAGTGTTTTTGCCAGAAATGTTTTCATCTTCTTGATTCAGATGGAATGCTAACTCTGGGAAAATTAATTGATGCGTGTATTATCGAGAATTTCGTTTCTTTTCTGTTAAATTCAGGAGGGCTTCAGTTGGAGTCTTGAGAGGCTTTTATTTTTTTACCTTCTTGCCCTTGGGAATGCTGGCTCATTTGTTTTTCCCCCTGGCCGAGCCTGCACTTCCTCCAGTCGGCCAGCTCCTGCGCCTCCAACCAATGCCGTCTCCTCCCCATTTCCCCCGGCCAGTGCCCCCAGTTCCTTTCCTTGCCGACTCCCCTCCCCATTTCTCCTGGCCAGCGCCCTCCCTCCAGTCGGCCGGCTCCTCCCTGCTGGGTAGCAGCAGCAGCCGGCAGGACCAGCATCCACCGAACCAGCAGCAGCAGGTCCGGCGAGCCTCCTCCCTGTGGCTGCTCCGGCGAGCCTCCCTCCGGCCGGCAGCGAGCCCTCTTCTCCAGCCCTGCCTCAGCTCCTCCACCTCCCTTTTCCTCCATTAGTAAGAATTTGAGGTAAAACCCTAGACATTTTGGGGGTGAAATTGCTTGCATGTATGGTGTTTGATGAAATGCTTAGCTAGGGTTCTTGTTTTGCAATGCTTGCAGTTGAGGGATTTAGAGTCTAGAGTGTTCCTGGAGATTTCTGCTTGAGGCGATTTCTGTCCTGCTGATTGGACCGCTAATTGAAAATTCTACACGCATTTCCTGGGGGTCTGGCTATTACGAAAGTTGTAGATAATCGAATTACCTTTCAATAGAGACTGAAATTGCTAATTTTCGTTCAGTCGTTTGAAAGTTATGGTTTTTTTCGTGAGGGCTGTCCAGAGTAAGTCGGGTATAATCTGTATCCTCTGTTCGTCTTCGATCTGGGAGCAGAGGGTGCGTTGGCTGAGTGAGCGGCTATGATATATGAGTAGTTTATCTCCTCCCGGTCGTTTCAAGGGCAAGAACGCGAAAATCCGATAAGCTAATCAAAAGTTACGCTATTTGGAAGTTTTTGTCCCAAAGCTGGGAATTTCAGCGAGCTCAGTTTCTCGGCTGAACTTTAGTGTGTGATTTGGTGGCCTTCGTGGCATCTCTCGCATGAGCGGCCGTGACGTAGCTGTAGATTAGCCTCTTATGGTTAAATAAAGGTAAGGATCCCATTTTTCGGCTAAACCAATTAGGAGTTAGGCTCTTTAGGCGATGCTGTCCTGGTTAAGCCGATCTATGTTTTTCGGGTTTGGGAATGGATCGTAGGATCGAAGTCGTTATAAGTTTTGTGTTTGTTTTGTTGGTATGTTTTGAGTAGAATGTATTTATTTGCAGGTGATGTGACCCCAGTGTGGCATCAACCTCTCGCCACTCTAGTTCGAGAAGTCAAAGGCAAGTGCAACCCTTATAATGCTATTAGGGGAAATGAGATGAGTGGTTGCTTGTTGTATGTGTATGTTTACGCTGCGGGTTACATTAAGAAATAGGTTAATGTTCATGCAAATGCAAATGATAATCGTGTTATGAGTATAACTAAAGAATGGTTCATAGTATGAAATTTCTTACAATGAAATGTTGAGGGAAGGGATGCAGGCGCATCCATTCGAATGTTAATAGATGGTTGAGTTCATTTCTTATATTCTAAGCATGAAGATTCTATGTTGTGTGTATGAGTAATATCTAAAAGAGCGTTTGTATTATGCTTATGGAAATGAAGATTTGTGTCTATGAGAAATACTAGAATTGTTCATTTCATGAGAATGCATATTGTAGCTATGAAAGTAACAATTGCGATAATATGATAGTAATAATTGGTTTTGGGGTTCCCCACTACTAATGATGAGACTGAAACCGTGTTGTGCTTATGCTTATGTTGTGGTCACAATGCAGAGCAAACAATTTCGATACTATGTATGAATTATATATAAGCATCATTTGCATATGTGCATTCATTACAGAAGAGGCGTCCCATGTTGATGTGGGCCTTTGTACTCTGCGTAGTGAGTACAAAAGTCCTACCTCGTAGTCCCATCCACAGATGTGAATGGGAGCGAGCCAGTAAGAGTAGGCCTCTCCACGGGATGGAAGGGAGTGAGGGTGCGCACCGACGGGTGTGCACTCGGCAATACCGGTATGTGCTAATAAAAGGAGCATGAAATGAGCATTGCATGATGCATTACATGGATGGGAATGAGAATGCCTAATTGAGATTATGATCAAAGAATTTGTATGGATTGTTTCTTCGCATGGTTTAGTTTATGAAGGCTATTTACATGCCGTTGTATGTCATTTTCTTGTTTCGTTGCATCACACTTTGCTCGGTATAGGCAAAAGGTTGCACGTTGAGCATGAAAACATAAAGCATAAAGCCTTTCATTGCATAGTGTGTTGCAAGCGATACATGTTAATGGATGAGAATGAAAAGAACGAGTTGAGGATTGAGTCGTGGGCTCATCCGGGGATGATTGTTGAGGCATAGGTAAATTTTGTTACGTTTTCGAGTTGGTTGCGGTAAGTGGAGTCAATTACTGCTTCTGTTACGGGATGTTTTCAGTTAAGTAATGATTATGGTAAATGATGGAGTAGCGTGCTCTTATAATTTGGATCTTTTATGAATTCAAGCTGCTTTCATTTATTTATGAATGCCAATTAAAAAGCAGTTACTTGATGTCTTAAAGTAGCTGTATTTTTAGTCAATTCCTTACTATTCATATTGTTGCACTTTGCTGAGTCTTGGACTCACGCTTGTTTGTTTCCTGTTTTAGGTACTTTGAAACAGGCTCGTCGGGTTGGGAGTAGAGCACATGCACGACTTCGGTCACCAACAACCAATTCAATTGTTTCGTTAAGTCTGATTGTAACTAATGCTAGTGTAATGTGTTGATTGTCGTTGCGTAGTCGATTAATTGCCGGTTGGATATATGATGGATTGTCTAAGGACTTGCTAGATGGTTTCATTTTATTTCGAGTGATTGATATATTATACATCTGCTATCATTCCTTTGTCTGCTGAGTGGATGTCCTAGTTTTAGGGGAGGTAGCTGCCGAAATTTTGAGAATTTCGATGGCTTAGTTTTAAACCGGTTTTAGAGTTTAGTGGTTGATTGCAGTCAAGTTCATAGAGGTGTTAGGTTTTTATGTCTTCTTCGGAAATTCTCGGTTTAATTGATCTTGTTGTGGAGAATTATCTTGGGTTGGTAACCTTTTGGACATGTGTGGGTCCGAGGGGTATCGCTAGTGAAGTGAGGTTTTGGTAGCATTCGCGGTGCGTTTGGTAGGCGTTCTGACCGAAGATCTCATTCTCGATATTCTGAGGCGACAGCGTGACCAAGCTTGGACGAGCCCTCCATGGCACATTCATCCTCTAGCAAAAAGTACATCATATTTCCAGATGGTGTGGAGGTTATTTCTCTAGCAAGAGGCCCATGATTTGAGCATTGCAGGAGCAAGCACGCCTCCTCCATCGACAACCCACGACTCCTCCAGCGTCGCTTTGCACGCAATGCTTCCCGGTGGTCAGGCCATGCCTCCTCCACCTCCGCTCCACAAAAAGCCCGACTCGCCGCCACCGCCCTTTGCAAAGTAAGCACCCAACATCTCCGGTCCTAGCGCCTCCGGCATCTCCCAGGAAGAAGCTCGATGTCGAAGGAGGATCCGCATTAGCACCTCCTCCCACGAAGTCGGCATCCGTGACGAGAGAATGTCAAAGCAACCGCCAAAGAGGCCATATGATCTGACTGCGGAGGAGCTAGCTACATCCTTAAAGATGGATGTGACCAAGCGGCTTGCACCAAAGAATCGAGCCCAAGGTTAAAATAGATAAAAAACTATGAAGCACTTTCGGTCATGCGGGCAATGCACTTTGTGATGAGTGACTACAAAAGGACAATAAGAAAGGCTACGATTGCAAAATACACGGGCTCCTTGGCGGAAAAGAAGAATAAAGTGGAAGATCAGTGAGTCTTTGAGGAGTTGAGAAAATGGCATTCTGAAGGAGGCGGGACTCAAATCAATAGACCAGGATCTTCGATGGCACCAACCAGATGAAGTATGAGTTGGGCAAACCGCTAATTGATCCAAAGGATATAAAGATCTCCCAACCAAGATCGTCAAATGCATGAATGGTACATGGAAAGGGCATCTAAAGGAGAGCAAATGTTCCTCCTCCGTTTCCAAGATGAGCATTTCTTCTGCGGGGACAACCGAGGCGTGGGCTGGAATTCGATGACTTGTACCATGTGTACCAAGGAGACGAGGTCAACGTGTCTTTCATGTCTTCTTTGGTGTCTATAAGTGTCGATCTACTAAGTTTACCGTTTGCTTCCTCTCGCACCACAAAATTGAAAATCTAATTAACTTAGTTATCCTTCTTATGTAGAATGGAGATACAACGATGTACAAGGCGGGCAAATAGAACGTTGGCTTCATCGACTCAGAGATTGTCAACGAGAAAGTCTAGTCATACGACAAGCAAAAACCGCTAGTTGAGGCATACCTTTTGCATGCAATGTTGAAACAGCACTACAAACCGTATATACTTCTGCCCTTCAACTTCAAGTCGTGTTCTCACAAACCTCTTGTTTTGTATTTCTTAAGCCATTGATAGTACGAGTAGCTACTTACGCATATGTTGCAATATACGAATAGGTTTCCTTTGGATCCTTCTAGTCATCGAGCTTGACAACAGCGGGATTATAGTTCATGACTCAAGAAGGAATCGATCCAAAATACCAATGGTTCATTGGCGTCATAACGATTACATTTGCAAAGTTCAAGAAGAAGCAAAAGGAGAATTCGAAAAGAATTGAAGTCATAGTAAGCTTTTCAGTCGTACTACAAAAACTATTATTAATATACATCGCCATATCGGTTCTTCATCGATATTCTAAAATTTCTCCCGTGAAGGTTAAGCGCCGACATTTGGAAACAACTTATGTGGCTACTCGTGTTCTACTATATTCAAAGTTTTATCTATAGCGATGAATTTGGAACATTATGCCGAGGTTAGTATATGCATGTCAATTTGTTAGCTACAACTTACATTTTAATTAATTGTATATGATCGGATATTTATATACTTCCGCTTAATTAATTGTCGCCCAACATCAATGAGCACGTTAACGTGCTCGCCTCAAGTCGCGCACTCCAAGAACAACTCATCGGCTTCCTTGTCAAGCGAGGTTGTATCTCCAAATGGCGAGTTCCACGTAAGGTTTCTGCATTGAACACCACCAGGCGATGATGACATCCACGTCGACCAAGGACATAAAGAGTGGCGCATGCAAGAAATGGGTTCGATAATCATTTTTCCATCATTCAAACTTGTAAACATCGGTTGCGTGTATGTACTTGTCCATTTTTACACTATTAAGTTCGTTTTTGTGTCTTGAGCTAGCTTGTGAACATGTGTATGAGTATGCATATGTAATATATATTTAATTACATAAAAAACTCCTCCACTCATATTTAATTTTATGGTCAAAAACGATTTACAAAAACACCGTAGAACATATTCTATATTACATATAATCGAAAACTCTCTCCTGGCGGTTGGTGACTCCAAGCGCTGCGAATCTTGCTCTCCTAGCGGTTGGTCGGACTAACAGCTGCGGATATCCTTCTCCTAGCGGTTTGTAACACGAACCGCTTGTGGAAATCCCCAATGGCGGCTCCACTAGCCCTCTGGACACCTTCCCAACAGCACGGTGCCACAGCACAAGCGGTTCGAGCAACCGCTTGTGATACGATGGGTATCAAACGCGGTTGTTTAGAAGCGGTTTTAAAACCTCTTCTAAAGGGGGTTACGAGCCGCTTGTGGTAGCCGGTTCTATAGTAGTGCCTGCATAGCCTATCCCAATCCTCACCCTACGTATAAAAAACTCTGAAAGATTGCCGACCTAACTTACCTATCACATGACTAAAAAAATTCAAAACACATGCTAATCAAAGACGATATCACTACTACAAAAAGTGTTATATTAGACACATCATCACAAACGGTTTGTAGTTGAAACTGTCTGTGATGTCGGATCATCACAGACGGTTTTATCTACAAACCGTCTGTGATGAAAGTGAGAACTTCACGAGCGGTTTTGGCTAGAACCATCGTGATAAGGTGAACATCACGAGCGGTTCTAGCCACAAACCGTCGTGATGAAACTAGAAACTTCACAGGCGGTTTTGGCTAGAATGCGTCTATGATGAGGTGAACATCACAGAGCGGTTCTAGCCAAAACCGTGCAGTGAAGTTCTCGCTTTTATCACGAGCGGTTTTTGCTAGAGCATGCGTGATGTTCACCTCATCACGAGCGGTTCTATCTACAAACCGTCTGCGTGAAGTTCTCGCTTTCATCACGAGCGGTTTGCTGAGATAAAACCATTTTGATGAGGTGAACACCACGAGCGGTTCTATCCAAAAATTATGCGTGATGTTCAGCATATCCTGAGACGGTTTTAATTTGAAACCGTCACAAATAATAAAAAATAAAAAATTTAAATATTGATAATTACCTCTCCTTCCTTCTAATTTGAAAGAATTGAATTTTATGAAATTGTAATGGCACATATATTGCAAGCATCATTAATAGTCAAAAGTATGAAAAATAAATTTGAAAGCTTTAAATTTTGCTAATTACCTCCATAGTTTGCTAATTTGAAATAATTGAAAATCGGTGTTAAGGTGCTTCACGGGGTTAAAAGGAGGAGGAGGCATAATATATCGGATGTTATCATACCACCACTAAAATCTTGGATCTTATAAGAACTACGAAGTTAAGCGTGCTTAGGCGAGAGTAGTAATAGGATGGGTGACCTCACAGGAAGACCACATGTGTGGTGTTAAAATGTGCAGGAAGACCACACGAGTGGTAATTAGGCGAGAGTAGTATTACTAGTATTAGGATGGGTTACATCTTATAAAATCTCTCTTAATTTAGTGCTTTTAAATTACCAGCTAGAACGGTGTTATCACAGGTGGTTCTAGCATAGAACCGTCTGTGATGTGAGAGCATCATAGACAGTTCTAGGCTAGAACCGTCTGTGATGAGCCTTATCACAGACGGTTCTAGTCTAGAACCGTCTGTGATGTTAATTTCATTGACGGTTCAAAAACCGTTTGTGATGACAATAACAAAACCGTCTGTGATATGGTTTTGTGAACTGTCTGTGATATGGTGTTTTGTAGTAGTGTATGTACATCCTAAAGAAAACAAAATTAAACTAATCCACATACCAACATTATCGAAATGTATTTCACTTACATCTTGTACGTACAACACAACTATAAATTTCAATTTAATTTTCAATGAAACAGACATACGCTCTAAATCTGGGATCTGAACCTAGACAAAACTAAGTATTCGACTATCACATGGCTAATCTACCATTTTTACACCACAATATTGAAAAAAAGATTCTAATTAAATACATACGACATTAGCACTATAACATGGCAGAGTACAACTACCAACCTTATTTGACCACTAATCTATTTTCATTTTTACTAACCTAGCATATTTTTTAAAAAATACCCAACTACTTAGGTGAGCAACGAAAAGTAACCATAAAACACGATACGCGGATGAACACGAGCTGTGGAGGCTCCTCCTACTCCTTTTCTCCCATCTCTTCTCGCGCGGTAGTCGTGCGAGTTCTGTATACGCATCGTCAGTCGCTTCCCCACTTCCCCAAATCACATTCCAAAGATGTGACTAAGATCCATGGCATCATGTTGTCCATTGATTGTGAGACGGTCCGTATACCAAAGTCTCGTGTGATGGTTGTGCGACTGAGACCCAAATCACATCTCAACGGCGTGACTGGCCTTTGTCACGTGGCTGACAAGCGACAAAGGTATATTTTTGTAAAGAAAATAAGGTCCTGTTATTCTTGTAAAACAATAAAAGAATGGTTTATTTTTAAAAAAAATCAGAATAGATGAATGGTTGCCTTTGTGGAGAGATGTGGGAGTCCTGGGTGCAGGTAAAGCATGCAGCTGCAACGAAGCATCATGTGAATTAACATAAGTTCACTTGACCCCAACGAACATAAGCAGTGCCACTAGGGATTTAATTAAGAGAAAGTGTGAAACATGACATCCATCCCTTACAACTAGATATCTTTTTATTAAGAAAAAAATATGTACGACCCACCCAAATCTGGTCTACCAGCCTCAACCTCCACTTAAGTACCGCACTATTATCCCCCACTTTATTAAGTGCTGCCATGATTACACACACTATCCCCCCACTACTACAGAATCGACTTTCACAAGCGGCCTATTATAAGCGGTTAATTGCACCGCTTGTGCTCTCTGCACCACAAGCGGTTCATGGGCAATGGACCGAAGGAGTCTCTAGAAGCGGTTCTAGACACGAACCCCTTCTAAAGCCCTAGCTCTAGAAGCGGTTCGTGTCCCGAACCCCTTCTAAAGCTCTAGAAGGGGTTAGTGACACGAACCCTTCTAAAGCCCTGAGCTCTAGAAGCGGTTCGTGTCCCGAACCCATTCTAAAGCTCTAGAAGGGGTTAGTGACACTGAACCCCTTCTAAAACCTGAGCTCTAGAAGTGGTTAGTGTCACGAACCCTTCTAGAGCTTTAAAGCGTTCGGGACACGAACTCCTTCTAGAGCCCTAGCTCTAGAAGCGGTTGAGACACGAACCCTTCTAGAGCCGACTCTAGAAGGGGTTCGTGTCCCCAACCGCTAATAGCCCATTTTTGAAATAATAAAAGGAATGCATGCCCTACTCTATCGAGAGAGCAGCGTGGGTGGGTTGGTTAGATGGGTGAGGCGTGGGTCACGAGGAGGGGTGAGGAGGTCATGAGTTCGAATCCCAGTCCTCACAATATTATTTGTCTTTTGAAGTGACTTCTACAAGCGGTTATAAAACCGCTTATGATACTAACGGGAGTATCACTCGCGGTTGTTTACAAGCGATTCTAAAACCGTTTCTAAAAACGGTTTCAAACCGCTTGTGAAGGTCGATTCCCCCCCCCAAAAAAAAAACTTCATGGATGCTACTGTGACTGCAGAGGATCTCGTGTGCCGACGAACTACTCACAGCTAACTCGGTGTCAACCTGTTAAGCGCGCCGCTTGTTGCCGGGCATGGAACCACCTGTTAACCTGCAGAGACGCTGTTTGAACTGGCTGAAAGTCACATCATCTTCTCCATGAGGGTGGAGGCAGACGCTGCTGGCTGAGAGATCTCTACCGCTGGGAGCTTGATCGACGACGTACTCCTGCTTTGTATCCAAGCCGGAGGCGTGATCCGTAAACCTGTACACGAGATATACCTTGTAGGTTGTATCTGCAAACAAGTCTCGGGTCGGGATCTCTTCAATGTCGCACTACTAGAGAAACGATCTTCAATACCGATTCATCAGTCCCGATTAGCCACAAACCGAGACTAATAGTAGCAACAGTCCCGGTTCGTGGCTACTAGGCTAAAAGCGTGATTTTTCGCTCACATTAGTCCCGGTTCGTGCCATGAACCGGGACAGAAGAGTGCTTGGCAGACAGCTAGTACGGACAGGACTAAAAGTAAGGCTTTAGTCCCGGTTCGTGTTACGAACCGGTACTAAAGGCTCGTTTCAGCATACTTTAAAAGGAATGCATATTCTAGTCTATTCAATACACGTGGGTGGGTGGGTGGGTAGTGTCTTGTGGTGGCATGCAGGAGGTTCCAGATTCGAGTCTTAAGTTTGTCATAATTTTTTGATATGTGAGAGGACTCGGGACTAAAGGTGGGCTGTCCCGGTTTGGCAACCCCGGTTTGGCAACCGGGACTAAAGCCAGTTACCAACCGAGACTAAAGCCCATTTGTATAGTAGTGTCGTGGAACCAGCACACCTTTCGCAGAACCGGGCATTCTGGAAACCTGTAGTGTGGTGAAAAAAAATATATCAGAAATCGGTAGAACCAGCGGAATATCATGTGAAATATTTTTTTGAATCGGTAGTTTTCATAATTTTTGGTTATTTGTTGATTGAGGTCTGAACTTTATTATTTTATCAAGTTGTTTTTTCCGAAGGTGGGATGATTGGGTTGTCCATGAGCCGTGCATCACACGGACGCCTATGATTTAGCACTATCAGAAAAATACACATAAGTGGTTATTCGTAACTGCCAGATATAGTGCCACTGATAATATATCAGTGGTAGTTCTAGCAAAAAACTACCACTGATAATGTGATTACCAGTGATGGTTCTAGCCAAGAACCGCCACTGATAATTTTACTATTAGCGTTTTTTGGCTAGCTGGCAGTTTAAAAATACTAAATTAGAGGGGACTTCCTAGGAGATCACCCATCCTAATACTACTCTTGCCCAAGAATGCTCAATCTCAAAATTCTGATTGGATTCGAACGTTTTTAACATCACACACTTCCCAGGAGGTCACCCATCCTATTACTAAGTGATGGTTCTAGCAAAAAACTACCACTGATAATGTGTTTACCAGTGGCGGTTCTAGCTAAGAACCGCCACTGATAATGTTATCATTAGCGTTTTTTAGCTAGCTAGCAGTTTAAAAATACTAAATTAGAAGGGACTTCCTAGGAGATCACCCATCCTAATACAACTCTAGCCCAAGAACGCTAAATTTCAAAATTCTGATTGGATTCTAACGTTTTTAACATCACACACTTCCCAGGAGGTCACTCATCCTATTACTATTCTTATCTAATCTAAGCACGCTTAACTTCAGAGTTCTTATAAGATCCAGTACTTTAGTGGTGTTATGATCATATCTAACATATAATGCGTCCCTCCTCTCCTTAACCCCGTGAAGAACCCAAACATTGATTTTCAATTATTTCAAATTAGCAAACTATAGAGGTAATTAGCAAAATTTAAAACTTTCAAATTTATTTTCCATACTTTTGACTATTAATTATGCTTACAATATATGTGCCATTACTATTTATGAAACTTGTAAAAACACCATAACTTTTGACTCGTACCTTTGATTTTAGTGTTCTTGTGCTTTCCAGAATCATCACACGATGAACTCTCTAGTTATATTCTTTTGGGCACTGATTCTAATTTTCAAATATAAAATCCGAGTACTTTTGTTAAAATGGCCATAACTTTTGACTCATAATTCCGATCAGGGTGTTCTTTGGCTCGTTACAAAGATAATGAAAAGTAGCACCCGATGGTCGGATCCTGATGGTTCGTGCGAGTGCATGCGTGGTGACGGAATTCAAAAAAACATCGTTTAGGGCCTCAAAATGGCCTCCGATGTTTTAAATCTGTTTCAGTCGTTCTTTTTAATTATTGCAAATGGAATATTAGTTCCAATTATTTGAAATGTAATATTATTTAATTTCAATTCTTTCAAATTAGAAGGCAGGAGAGGTAATTAGTAATATTTAAAATTTTCTATTATTTGTGGCTGTTTCAAACTAAAACCGCCGCTGATACTCACATTATTAGTTGCGGTTTTAGCCAAAAATCGCCACTGATACTCATATTATTAGTGGCGATTTTTGGCTAAAATCACCACAGATGTATTTATGGCGGTTCCAAAGAAAAACCGCCACTGATAACGAATTATTTGTGATGGTTCCAAATAAAAACCGCTACAAATAGTCTTTCCGCTATTTTGAATTTTAAAACCGCCACTGATAAATGTATTTGTGACAGTTCCAAAAGAACCGCCACAAATAGAGCGTCACCTATGTGTTCTTTTGTGGTAGTGTAGTTGGCTCATATTTGTTTGAGTGAGGGCTATCTGGTTAATACTATGTGCATAGGACTTATGTATTGTTAGTTTGCTATTAGACGTAAACTCCTGATAACTTTGTATATGCTTAAGTCCTGCCTAATGAACATGGTTTGAAATTTCGTTTTGGGTTCTCATCTTGGAGGTGGTCAAAATCCAAAATTTTAGCAAAATCTCATAATTTCGAACAAAATCCATACAAAATAGAAAAAACAAAATTCAAATATGGAATTATTGAACTGTGATTTCCGATATTTTGGCTAAAATTGCCGAAATCTTGGTAAAATTCAACCGAAAGAAAAGTAGTTCAAGCCACATTAGAAAATACTGAAAATTTTGGGCGAGATTTTTGAAATTTTGCTACGATTTTGAGCCTTGCCAGTGAGTCGTGGTTGGACACTGAAGGAACTAACAGGCTTTGTTTACTGAGAACGAGATCTCAGGACGAGTAAGTGTTAAATATTGTAGAACTCCTATTGTGCTCCTATACTTGAACACTTCTTCATCCTTCAGAGCTTCTCCAATGTCCCTTAATAGTTTTTTAGAAATTGACATGGGTGTACTCACAGGTTTACACTTTGACATCCCAACTCGAACCAACTGATCATTGATATACTTTTGCTGAATCAAAATTAAACCCCACTATATCTTATTCACCTCAACCACTAAAAAGTAATACAGATCTCTTAAGTCTTTAATTGCAGACTCTGACTTGAGCCTTTGCAATAGAAACTTTATAAATTGTTCACAAGAGCTTGTCATAATTATGTCATCAACATAAATCAACATGTATATTGTAATTCCACCATAGTTGAAGACAAAGAGAGATGTATCAGCTTTTGATTCTACAAAACCAAGTTTTTGTAGATTGAAATTTAATCTAGAACTAGCCATGTGCCCGTGCGATGCAGCGGAAACTCAATTTGCGACAAAAAAGTATTTGCAAAGAGCACTAACCTTATTTGAATAATAATATTCACTCTGAATGTGCTGTGGTTAAATGTTTAAATCAATTCATCAAAGCATACAAATTTCAAGCATCTGTTTACAAACCCGAGCTTAAAATTATCTTTAATTTCACAAACTTAAATAATAGCATAACAACAATTAAAATTGTAAATTTGTAATGCCATAATTTGAGATCGATCGATCGATCGAAAGAGGCATCATCTGCTGCCCCATGGGCACAAAGGCATTGAAGAGGTAGGTGTCATCTGTATGTGACTGTCACCATCAACGGCATGCGTGGCTCGTACGTCTTGCTCCGACCATACCATAACCCCACCCTATCAACTAGCTCCACCGCCTCGTCACCTCCCCCCGCAAGCGCCTCCCTCAACCTATTAATTTCATCCACAGCGGCGAGCTCCAACAGTGTCGCCAGCCTATCTCGTTGCTCACCACCGATGACCTGCCCTTGCGCTGCATCGACGAGATTAGGAAGGTCACCTATTACCTTCGCTCAACACGTCAGCATGAGAGGTAAGAAACGGTGGGGTTATATAGATTCAGCAACCGAGGAGATATCTATGGAATCCAGATTAAGAAATCATCGAATAAGGAAGGCAACAAAAGGAAAAGAGATGAAAAGAGACCCAACTCTATGAATCGAAGCTCTGCTTCCTTCAGAAGGGAATCAATCAATCCAATCCGAAAAGCCCTACGAGAAATCACCACCAATTCGAAAGCCAGATTAATGGGAGAAAGGAAAGCAATAAATGAGTCAAGTATATTCATTTACCTCCCGCGATGGGATGATCCAATCCAATCTACTGGGGTGGCCACTACCCGCTTCCCACTCAGTCATGCAGGTGCACACACGTGTTGGGGTGAGCGTGGAGAACGGAAGTACCACTACCAACTCCTAATTAGAATTAGTAGAGATAGAGATAACAAAATTATATAGTTGTGTCATGCATAGCTGTGCGTATGCTACTGGTCGGCCAGGATCAAGTCCATACGTGATTAAATAAAAAGAAAAGATGATCTTATTTACACATGCAAGTAAATATTTAATGGAAAAGATGCATACGACAATTCAAAGGCACATGGTAACTCAGAAGCTGTATGCGTGCAATATATGAAAAACGAATTGGCCATGCAGTATTTGGAAATAAAATTGGCTGATTGAGATAAGAGTCTGATACGCTACAGATCACGCATATATGTATATCCAACCGAATTAAAACTTTCTCTGTTCGCTAATGTATAGAAGATTGGGACAATGACAATTTCGTGGGTATGCCCATGGAGGGGGAGAACGGACCACTGCTACCAACTCGTAATTAGAAGTAGTAGAGATACATCTATAACCAATACTTCCATATTTTTTAAAACCAATACTTCCATATTCTTATTTTGTATAATTATATTCTGAAAAGACTAGTGGTTAAACTTGTATCTTAGGTAGTGTTAAATTGACTATATATGCAAAAAGACACTATGTGACTCCAAGCGTGTTTTATAATATATTTTTATAAGTTTATAATCTTATTTCAATACTTAGATTTTAATGCAACGGTTGGCCTTTAAGCCAAACATACAATTAATTTTCAACTCATGCGCGACTTCATAGTCACCTCAGGACGATCATGTGTGCACATTCTTGGGACCGAACTCAACTGAATCGTGCTTATCCAAGACAAATTCATACATGCTTCGGTGTATTATTTTGAAGATTAAGAGGAAGAGATGAATTTGGGAATAACACCACACCTAGAGGAGGCTCTTCTATTGATCTCATACAGGTTACAAGTTCTATACATGGCAATCATCTATACAAAGAAAAGCTATACAAGGCAAACAATGATGCCGAGTATTGGTTTTCTAACATCCTCCCTCATCCAAATGGTGCGGTGCGCTAACATGAAGGCTGGACCGAAAGTCAGTAAATTGTTGCGAAGAAAGACCCTTGGTCATGATATCAATGAACTGATGTGAGGACGGCACATGAAGAACTCGCATTTGTCCAAGTGAGACCTTTTCCCAAACAAAACGGATGTCAATTTCAATGTGCTTGGTCCGCTTGTGCTGTACTAGGTTGGAGGACAAGTAGACAACACTGACATTATCACAATAAATGACAGTGGCTAACGAGAGTGGTGTGTGAATTTCCTGGAGAAGTTGACGCAACCAACAACATTTTGCAACAGCATGTGCAACAGCCCGATGATCGCTTCCGCCTTTGGGCGAGGCGGAAGCTTGCGTTTGGAAGACCAGGATATCAGGTTGTCGCCAAGGAGGATGTAGAAGCCCGAAGTGGAATAGCGGCTATTTAGACAACCGCCCCAGTCGGCATCAGAGTAGGCTGTCAGGGACATTGATGAAGAAGATTGCAGAGAGAGACCATGCGACTGAGTGCCTTGAACATACCGAAGGACACGCTTTAGGAACTGAAGGTGAGGTTCCCGTGGGGCATGAATGTAGAGACATATCTGTTGTACGACGTACGTAATGTCAGGACGAGTGAGGGTAAGATACTGCAAAGCACCAACGAGGCTCTGAAATTCTGATGGGTCAGCAACTAGAGCACCCTCATCTGCAGATAACTTAGCACAGTGTCATTGGAGTTGTGAAGGGCTTCTGATCGAGACACCAGTAGCGTGGTGAAGGAGCTCACGGGCATATTTCTGCTGAGAGAGAAACATCCCTTTGGAGGTGCGGGTGACAGATATCCCAAGAAAGTAGTGAAGAGCACCAAGGTCAGTCATAGAAAATTCACGACTAAGAGAGGTTGTAAGTGCCTGTAGAAGATCCGTGAAGAGGCAATGAGAATGATATCATCCACATATAGAAGTAGATATGCAGTAGCAGAACCACACCGTAGGATGAAAAGAGAGTAATAAAGCTAATTTTGCTGACATACTGTGTGCAGCGCTGGTACCATGCTTGTAGGCCCCTAAATTTAAGTTGAGTTTTGGTAATTGATAACAATAAAATTTTAGGTGCTAATGTCTTTGAATTGAGTTGTTTGAGTACAGGTTATTTTAAAAGCAATGGACAAAAGAATATCGACGCAAAAATAGAAGACCAATGCATGAAGGCAAGATGACCCAGGTATAATATAGAAGGACCTTTTTCATAGTTTTACCGATCTCAGTGATAGGAGAGAAAAGATCGGATTACTAGAATAGGTGCCGTACTATTAAGAGGGGTCATTGTCGCAAGTTTGATGTCGAGTAAAAGTGTCAAGGCTCAAACCAAATTAAAATTGACAACTCTGGAATTGATGATTTAAAATTGAAGTCATAAGAGATTAAAAATGGAGTCTTTCTTGCCAAAGTCTTGGTATGACCGCAAGGTCGTCTTGATAACACCGGCAGTGGTGCTACCGCACCAGTATGATCTTGCTTTTTCGAAACGTTTGCTTTCTTGCTTAGCGCGTGCGGTATGACCGCAAATGCTTGCGGTATGACCGGAGAGCAGTTATACCGCACCATCTGCGGTAACACCGGCCAAGTAACCGTTGGACCTTGCCCATTGCATTTATTGCTCGCCGATGACCGTTAGTCCTGAGGTCTTGTAGCACCCGCCATGGGTCTTGATAGCACCGCCTCTACTGCGTTTTGAGCAACTTTTAAGCAACGGCTACTTTTGGTTGTTGAGGGCTATATATACCCCCTCACCTGCATTCAAGGCAGTTTCTTGAACCTCATTGAATACACTTGAGCCCTTGTTAGTCTCCACATCTCTTTGTGCATAAAATTCACACATTTGAAAGAGTTAGGAGAGAATTGAGTTGAGCATTAAGTAATTGAGCCTTAGACACTCACATTCGGTCTCAAGCAAGCGTCAATACTCATTACTCTTGGAGGTTGCCGCCTCCTAGACGGCTTGGAGGCGATCGGGATTGGTGATCTTCTCAAAGAAGGTTGTGAGAAGGCCCAATCATTGTGAAGGCAAGGAGCTCACCTACCCGGAGCGGGGAAGAGCTACCTCTAGTGATCGGGGAAGGCTCAAGCGAGAGGAGCCGGCTTGAAGAAGTTCAAGTCACCTCAACGTGGAGTAGGGGAGACCGGCAAGTCTCCGAGACCACGGGATAAAATTCACGTGTTCATCATTTGTGGTTTGCATTGTTGTCACTCTTGAATTGTTTCTAGCAAATTGATCATTATTGTGTTGCTTGTGTTGCTATTGACATACTTGAGTAGAAATTTTATTTGATAAGTCACTAAAATTGCAAGACATTGAATTTGCCATATTTGTCACTTGTGCTTAGAAACATTAAAACTTGAATTTAGCTTAGAAAATTTAAAACCTCCTATTCACCCCCCTCTAGTCGGTATCCTTGATCCTACACAAGCATGACAAAAAGTTAGGTTGGTTTTATTACATTTTCCAAGCTGAGGAATAAAAGATAAGTTGTCGTGTCCGAGGTGGCCAAGGCGGATGCCAAAGTTCAAGGAGGTAGATCACGACGAAGGTGGGCCAGGCGGGGGCTCTCGGTTGGTCGAATGGTGCGAGATATCGTTGCCACTATTGCAGCGAAGAGTCTCAATCTTTTTATGAAGATCTTTGACAGAAAAACCATAAGGATCAAATTCGATATAACAAGAGTTATCACGAGTGAATTGTCTAACGGAAAGGAGGTTTTTGACTATATGAGGAACAATAAGAACATTGTTTAAGGCAAAGGTGTGGTTTGGTGTAGGTAGAGTGGTACGACCAATATAAGAAATGGGCATAGGAGATCCATTACCAATAGTAACAATGGGTGGTGAGCAGAAAGGTTTAGGATTAGTGAGTATACTAGCGTCGGAGGACATGTGCGAGGAAGCTCCAAAGTCCATCACCTAGTCACCATCGGGACCACCATATGGCTGCACTGCCATGTCATTCATTGCAGCGATGAGACCAGAGGAGTCCCACATCAGCGATGCAGATTGGCTAATGGTGGAGGGAGGCCTACTATGGCATCGTAGGTCATGAACCAAGTATCCCAGCTGAGCCGCTGTGCCTGGGAGTCCCCAGTCTGGATGACCAGGATGGAGGTGGCCCAGCCCAAGGGGTGAAGCAAAACCATAGCCCTCCTCCCTGGGCGGTCGCTTGAGTGGAGTTGTTGAAGCCGCCGCCGCTAGTGCCATGCTATCTGTTAGACAATTTCTGGTGCTTCCCCCTCCCAGAGAATTTGCCGCACTGATCAGAACAATCGATTCCATCGGACAGAGAGTTTGATTGGGCGCCAACGATGGAGGATAGTAGTGTCGTGCCTGCCGCCATAGAGGCTTCGTTGGCAACCTTCGTCTCTACCATGGTTAGAATTGATCTGGTGCACAGGAAGCTGGGGAAGGGATTGAGCAGAGGGATAAGCTAGGTGGTGGAGGAGAATCGCTAGTTCAGTCCATGGAGAGTGTTGAGGATGAGTGCCTTGTCGAAGACCGGCTGGCTGACGTCGCACAGTGCATCAGCAATCTTCTTGAGCTTGCGACAATAGTCGACGACTGGCATATCCCCTTGGATAGTGCTTCTGAACTCAGCTTCGAGGAAGACGGTGCGGCTTTCTTTATTGTTGTGGAAGAGCTCCTCGATGGCGACCCATGTCTGGCGTACTGTCTAGTTGGGTTCGACGATGATCTCGAAGATCTCCTCACATATGGATCCGTAGAGCCACAAATGGACGGTGAAGTACTGCTGGTGGGAGAGTCATCAAGGTTGGGGTTGATAGTCCTGTTGATGAAACCCAACAAGCCGTACTTGCCAACGAACACAGTAAAGAGTGTGCTCCATTACGAGTAATTGGAGCTGGTGATGTTGAGCGTGATGGGAATGTGGGTTTTGATGCTGGCCACATTGATGATGGATGTCAAGGCATCCAAGGCGACTATGGGCGAGGAATTGAGTCGATGGCACTGGTGGTGCTCATGATGAATGTTAGTGAAAAGAGAAGACAACGGGATCGAGGAAAAAAATTGGCTGCTCTGATACCATGTGAAGATTAAGAGGAAGAGGTGAATTTGGGAATAACACCACACCCAGAGGAGGCTCACTTCTATTGATCTTATACAGGTTACAAGTTCTATGCATGGCGATCATCTATACAAGGAAAAGCTATACAAGGCATGCGCTATACAAGGCAAACAATGATGCCGGAGGATTGGTTTTCTAACAATTATAAAGGACTACTATAAAACAGAGCAAACACGCGCCTTACAAAAGACTACTATAAAAGATCATTACAAAAGAACTAGATTGCATTATATATAAGAAAATCATTACAAAAGATCATTAAACGCATGTCTTTGATGATTTTGAGAACTAAATTGTATTATATATAAGAAGATCATTACAAAATACTACTACAAAAGCACTACTTTAACTATAAAGACTACTCGTCATTGTTGTCGTCGGAGGATGCCAGAGGGACGGTCGAGTCGACGGAGTCGGCGGTGTCCTCGATGTGGCCGTCCAACTCTCTCGAGCCGGCTCGGTCTGGGTCATCCTCCAGCTCCCAGCCGTCGCGATATGCCGCCTCGTCGTCGGAGTCCCACAAGTCCTTCGAGTTGGAGGAGGAGGCAGGCGCCGGACGCTTTTGCCTGCCACGGGTGGAGGCGGAGGCTGAGTCGTCGTAGGTGGCGTCGGGGGGGGGGTGTGGAGGAGTCATCAGAAACATGATGTTGCTCGTCTTGAAAAATTGCTTAACAAACGCGACAAGAAAATTAAGAAACATGATGTTCTTGTGGAATCTTTGCATGCTGAAATTGCTAGACTTAAATCCTTGATTCACGATGATGATGCTTGCAAATCATGTGACTTAATCTCTGATGAGCTTCTTGTGCTTAGGAAAGAACATGTTTCTTTGTTAGAACAAGTCAATGCTGAAAAGAAAGAAAATGAAAACATGTAAAAAGCGGTGGTATTTGTTCAACTGTTGATTTGCATGATACAACTCATTGTTCTAAATGTGCTATCTTTGGAATTGAAGTTGCATGATGCAAATACTAGGGTTTCTCAAATGCAGATGCTATGCTCACTCATGAAGTTCTCTCATGCTCAACTTGTAAATAAGAGAAAGGAAAAGTGGGCGTTCCATGTAATAACTATTTAACCCTTGCTCGAAAGGTTGATTACTTGGAAAAATCTTTATAACGATTCACTACTGGAAAGAAAAATCTAAACATGATTCTGGATCAGTCAAGGGTCAGTACTCATCACAAAGGTTTAGGTTTTGATTCTTATGCTCATTATAAGTCACATGCTCCTACTGTTGTTAAGACATTTGGAAGTGGAAAATTTGAAATTGACAATGAGCCTAAGAAAACTGTGTTTAAATCTGCTGGTGTGTTAGCTTCTACTATGATGAATGCAAATGTTACTTCTGTTACTAAAGCTAAACATCATGTTAAGTATACTTGCACTCATTGTGGTAGAGATGGACACTTAGTAGATTTTTGCTTTAGACTAGCCAAACAGCAAAAGAAAGAGAAGACTAAGGTTAGGTCTAATTTCATGAAGGCACATTTTACTCCTCATTTTGTGCCTAGGGTGATGCAAACACCTTTTGATGCTAGAAACACGAGAAAAGGCAAAATTGATTCTGTACACAAGCATTCTCGTGTTGTGCCTACTCGTCGTGTGTCTCGATCTTGGATTCCAAAATGCTTTATTTCTAACTTGATCTGAGAGGCCTCGACATTTTCGATTTATGTAGGCTTCTCATGCGAGGAAGGAAAACATTTGGCTAGTTGATTAGGATGCTCACGCCACATGTCGATAATAAAAATTGGTTCTCCTCCTCACTCGTGCATCTCGTCTGAAAGTGTTACTTTTGGAGATGCATCTTCTACTCTGTTGTGGCAAAAGGTGCAGTAAAGGTAAATGACAAGTTTATGTTCAAGGATGTGGCCCTAGTTGAAAATCTGAAATACAACTTGTTATGCATTTCACAAATGATTGATGAGGATCTTGAAGTATGCTTGAAGAAAAGTGAATGCAAAGTTTTAGATGCTTCAGGAGACCTTGTATTCAGGATTTCACGCTTTGGAAGAGTTTTTAAAGCTGATTTTGATGTGTCACTTTCTTCTAAGCATAGGTGTCTAGTTGCCAATGTTTCTAAAGATTTATTTTTTTGGCATCGGAGACTTGGTCACGTTGGTTTTGATCATCTAACTCGTGTTAGTGGATTAGATATTATTCGTGGCTTGCCTAAGCTTAATGGTGATAGCGATTTAGTATGCTCATCTTGTAGACATGGTAAGATGACTGCAGGTTCACATCTACCTCTTACCATGGTGATGACAAATGCTCCAGGACAGCTACTACATCTTGACACGGTTGGACCTTCTCAAGTTCAATCCTTTGGAGGCAAATGGTATGTTCTGGTCATTGTTGATGATTATTCTAGATACTCTTGGGTTTATTTTATGGTATCTAAAGATGAGGCTTTTAGTCACTTTAGAAGTCTTGTTACTAGATTATCTGTTGATCACCCAGGAGCACTTAGAGCTATTAGAAGTGATAATAGAACTGAATTCAAGAATTCTTCTTTTGATCACTTTTGTATTGAATTGATCATCAATATTCTTCACCTAGAGTGCCTCAACAGAATGGTGTAGTTGAAAGGAAAAATAGAATCTTGGTTGAAATGGCTAGGACTGTGCTAGATGAACATCACACTCCTAGGAAGTTTTGGGCTGAAGCAATCTCAACTGCATGCTATGTTTCTAATAGAGTGTTTTTGAGATCAAAGCTAGGCAAAACTTCTTATGAGCTTCGTTTTGGTCATAGGCCTAGTGTATCTCATTTCAGAGTTTTTGGATGCAAATTTTTTGTCTTGAAATCTGGAAATCTTGATAAATTTGAAGCTAAATCAACTGATGGCATTTTTCTTGGATATCCTGCTCATACACGTGGTTATCGTGCACTTGTTTTGGAGACTAACAAAATTGTAGAAACCTGTGAAATCACTTTCGACGAGGCTAGTCCAGGCACTAGTCCAATTGATGCAGGAATAGGTGCATATGTTCAGGGGGAGAATATTTTTGTTGATGATGATGATGATGTTAAGGATGAAGTGTTGATTCCTATTGCACAACCAGCTGTACCTCTTTCGGCACCTACCACTACATCACCTACAGCTGAGCATCCTCAAGCCACAACATCATCAGTACATGCTGAAAATGAAGAAGAAGAAGAAGTTTATGAAGTTGCAGCTCCTTTGCACATTCAAAGAAGACATCCACCTGAACAAATGATTGGAGATTTAAATGAGAGAGTCACCCGATCCAGGTTTATTGCTTCTGATTCCCATGCTCACTCTGCTTTTGTTGATTCTTTTGAACCCAAAGATATATCTCATGCATTAACTGACGAATCTTGGATCAATGCCATGCATGAGGAATTAGAGAATTTTGAGCGTAACAAGGTTTGGAAGCTTGTTCCACCTCCTCCTAATTTTAATATAATTGGAACCAGATGGGTTTTTAAAAACAAACAAAGTGAGGATGGTGTTGTTGTCAGGAATAAAGCTAGATTGGTTGCTCAAGGATTTACTCAAGTTGAAGGTTTAGATTTTGATGAAACCTTTGCTCCTGTTGCTAGAATTGAAGCTATTAGAATTCTTTTAGCATTTGCTGCATCTAAAGGTTTTAGATTGTATCAAATGGATGTGAAAAGTGCTTTTCTAAATGGCTATATTAATGAAGAAGTATATGTTAAGCAACCTCCTGGTTTTGAAAATTCTAAGTTTCCATATCATGTGTACAAATTGTCAAAAGCCTTGTATGGATTAAAACAAGCGCCTAGAGCATGGTATGATAGGCTAAAAACCTTTTTACTTGAAAAGGGGTTCACAATGGGAAAGGTTGACAAAACTCTCTTTTTACTCAAGCAAGGCAATGATCAACTATTCGTCCAGATTTATGTTGATGATATTATCTTCGGTGGTTCCTCTCATGTTTTAGTGTCTAAGTTTTTAGAAACCATGAGAAAGGAATTTGAGATGAGTATGATGGGTGAGTTAACTTACTTTTTGGGACTGCAAGTCAAACAAACGAAGGAAGGTACTTTTGTTCATCAAAGTAAGTACACAAAAGATTTGCTTCGTCACTTTGGGATGGAAAATTGCAAGCCGATCATGACACCCATGGGAGGCACTTGCACACATGATCCGGATGAAGATGGTGAGATTGTTGATCAAAAGGAGTATAGAAGCATGATAGGCTCTCTGTTATATCTCACTGCATCAAGACTAAATATTCAATTTGTTGTGTGCTTATGTGCTCGTTTTCAAGCTTCTCCACGTGTTTCACATCAACAAGTCATCAGCGGATCTTGAGTATCTCCATGGTACTCAAGATTTTGGTATATGGCTACCTTCCTCATGCATTAGTTTAAGAGCATTCTCGATCTGGTTTTGGAGGTTGTAGAATTGATAGAAAAAGCACATCGGCTCATGTCTTTTCTTGGGTAATTCACTTATTGCATGGTCATCTAGAAAACAATCTTCATTGCACAATCAACTCTTGAATCTGAATATGTGGCTTTGCTAGTTGTTGTTCTCAAATTCTTTGGATAGTAGCTACACTTAAAGATTATGGGGTTAATTTGGATAGTGTTCCTCTGTTGTGCGATAACACTAGGGCAATATGCATTGCTAAGAACCCTGTGCAACACTCTAGAACAAAACACATTGAGATCAGATTTCACTTTCTTAGAGATCATGTAGAAAAGGGAAATACTGTGCTTCATCATGTGGATACTGAACATCAATTGGCAGACATCTTCACAAAACCTTTGTCTTCTTCTCGTTTTGCTTTTATTCGGGGAGAACTTGGGTTGGTTCATCCAATGGGATATTTTTGAGGGGGAGTTTTTGAAGTTTTTGTAATATTTTGTAACATACTTTTTATTTTGTGTGTTTCTTAATTGAAAAACAAAAAAATGAAAAACAATAAAAAATCTTGAGCATTGTATTTCATACACATATGTTATTTGAAGCCATGTTTATGTTACAAGGTTTTGCAACTTCTTGTGTATACATGTATGGTGTAGTTTATGTCATGACTACTTAAATGGAATGACAACTTGAATTAAATCTTGTCATGGTTGAACTTTCTTGGCTATCTTGATCACCTTTCGAAAAAGTCACGAAATATGAAAAGTTAAGTGCTAAAGCAAAAAATGATTGTTGATAAATGCAAGAACAAGGTCATGTACTGTCACACTTCTTCTTTACGAGACTGCTTATCATTGCACTTTGATATGAACTTGGAAGAGGTTGTGTATGACCAAAACCATGAAACCTTAAGCTTGTGATTGCTTGGCATGGTTGAAAAGTAAAGGCCGATGGTGCATGTAATTCCTTGCAATTGTTATTGTTGCAATCAAAGTAATGAATCAGTTTTTCACAGCACAAATAAAGTGCACGAAATTCAATGTTTTCAGGTTTTAAGATTGTTGAAAGGAGATCATGCCATGCAAAAAATCGTTAATAGTACTTGATTTCTAGTTATGCTTACTCTACATTGTTTATGTGTAGATTTGAGGATGCAAGTCTTGTTGATAGCATGACTTGGTAATCAAGTTGTTACATTTGTGCATGATTCATAATACTCAGTACATAAAAAAGGAAAACATCAACATAAAGGGGGAAAAGTTTCTCTCTCTTTTTGCATTCTTGATGAATCCATTGTCAAAGGGGGAGAAATTTTGGAATCAAAAGGAGAAAATTTTTTTTGTCACACATTGCACATTCATTCACACACACATTTCTTCTTCCTGTTAGGGGGAGTTTTCTCTTTTTGATAGGAGGAGATTTCTTTTTAGATAGGGAGAGATTTTTGTTTTTCTTCTTTTGGTCACTTTACTTCTTTTAAAAAATGGTGTTGCCATTGTGAGGTGAATGCCAATGTTTGTTTCCAAATGGTGTTGCCAATCTTTTCATCAAGGGGGAGATTGTGAAATCATGTGATGAAAAATTGGTTGAATGGTGAAATTGGCATTGTAAAGTGATTTTGGTTATAGCATGTGTGGTGCTTGTGCATGTGCTATGGTGATATGTTTATTATGCTGGTGATAGCATAATGGTTTTGCTTGATGCAACGCACTCGTGTGAGTGATTGCATGGATTAATCTTGAGTCAAGTCGTGGACTTGTGCTCGGACTCGTTATTTGTTAATTCATGTGCAGGTGTTGCTTGAGGGCGAACGTGATCGATGACGGACCGGAACTAGGTTCATGGCGGAACTAAGGTTCGGGACTAGGCTCAGGGAGGAACTGAGGTCTTTGTGGTCGAGGATGTCATGCGGGATGTTCGGGCTAGAGAACATGCACGTGAAGGCTGGTTAGTCACGTATTTGCAGCAGGTGGGCTGATCATGCGTGCAAGGTATTTGTTTCGGCCATGTGGGCAAAGTAGAGATAAATATGAACTCTTTCCATGTTGGGAGTAAAGTTGTATTCAATCTCTTTGTGGTTGCTCTGTATAAATAGGGGGTGTCCCCTGTTTATTCTTGAGCGTTTTAAGGTTTTAGAGTTGTACTCTTTTTGTTTGGAGTACTGTAACCAGATTAGATAAAAAGAAATAAAAATCTTTCTTGCAATCCTGGCGTCTTGATTTGGGCGTCGCGAGAGAGCTCCTGCTATGGCTAGAAGTTTTTCTGCCGCCTTTGGCGTGATTGTTCTTCGGCGACTTGAAGACAGGAGGCGTGAAGAAGAGTTGTTCTTTTGTTGCTCCCAACCAAGACATTGACGTGTGACCAGATTCTTGCATTTTTGTTTTCTTGTGGCTCATCAAGTTCTGGTTGCATGCATGCAAATTGGAGACAAGAAGATCAACGCTAGTTTCTTGTTTGGTCTGTCGTAATTGAAGTTCTGAAATTTAGTCCGTCATAGTTGGAGCTTCATCTGAAATTTAGTCTGTCATAGCCTTTCAAATCAGTTTCCATCATCACCTGATTTAGTCATCTTGAAAAGGTAATATCTTTTGATCCGTAGATCCGATCGAGTTGATTTTTGTTGCGTTAGTTTTATATTTGAATCTAGTTTCTACAGTTAAAATTTCATGTCAATCTAACGGTTGGATATCTAGTAATCTTGTTGTTTATGTTTTGTCCGTTACTAGTCTGATTTTGGTCCGTCACTATTAGATCGGGATTTGTTTTATCTGTCTTGCGAGGAACATAACTTTAGATCTATAAGTCCGATTGAGTGGATTCTTTTTGTGGTAGCTTCAGAATCTAGTCTAGTTTCTGCAGTTATAATTTCACATCAATCCAACGGTTGGATCTTTATAAATTATTATTTTAGTGAATATGTATCAGGCTGTTTTCATTTTGTCCGTCATAAACTGACTGGTCTTTGCTACAGTAGAAATTTTGTCCGTCATACACATGCAACTCTCTATCCGAAGCGAAGTTTTGTTCGTCATACATGTACGAAATTGGTCTGGCGCAATAAGGTTCTTGTTGAATACAAATCAAGCGATCTGAGTTCATTTGGGGTGTTTCAAAAGTCAAAATTTTGATTTTAGCTTCTGCGCAATCATTCACCCCCCCTCTGATTGCTAGATTAGTATATTTCGATCCTACAACTATTCACGATTGGGAAGATGATGAACATCACGGATGGTTTGTAGATAAAACCATCTATGATGAAGTCATCGCAGACAGTTTTATCCAAAGACCGTCTGTAATATCACGTGACATCATAGACGGTTTGTGGATAAAACCGTCTGCGATGACTCGATCACAGAACAGACAGTTTTATCTACAAACCGTCTGTGATGTGATGACATCGCAGACGGTTTTTTATAAAAACCGTCTGCAATATCATCACATCACAGACTGTTTTTTCTACAAACCGTCTGCGATGTCATCACATCGCAGACGGTTTATAGATAAAACCATCTACGATGATACCTCTTACCTGTATAAGACAGAGAACCAGGACTATCTCTGTTTTTTTAAGTTTTCCTTGACATTTCTAAGGTGGTTACGATTAAGAGGCGTTCTGGAGAAAGAGGCCCTAGATTTGGAGATTTAATTGCAGTTCCTTGTGCTCTTGGTCATCCAAGGTTAGTAATTGCTTCTAATCTGAATTACATTTTAGATCTAGCATGGGGGAAATGAAGCTATGTTAACTTGTTGTATGTATCTTGGTGAAGATGGAAATGAAGTTGGTCCATTTGTACATTTGCTATACCTTGTGTGAGATCCATTTGTATTTTATGATCTAAATTCGTTGTTTAACACCTATTATTACATATGTTGCGTAGATGGATCAAAATTGGATATCTGTTGAGAATTGTGTGTGCGAAAGTACATTAATGGTGTCTCCGCTTTTAGAAGAGTTTGTAGAGGTAGATATGTCGAACAAGGGGTGGAATTTATGCCTTATCATGCATTGGTGTGAGAATCTCGGATGTTTGAAACTTCAGCCTGATTGAAGCACACTTGATTCTACGGGGTTTTAAAAGGGGGTATACATGTTGGACCAGTCACGGTGAAGAGCAAATTATGCAGGGACCAAGTAGTACTACCATCATGGATGAAGTCGACGATACTCTGGATGATATAGATTGTAATTTCGATGAGCATCTGGATCAGATGCTACGGGATGCAGAAGGGAACCGTGATGAGCAGGAGTATGTAAAATTCCATGGCTTGATGGACGACTCGGAGAAACCTTTGTTCCCGGGTTGCAAGTCCAAATACACAAGATTGTTGTCCGTGCTGGAATTGCTGAAATTAAAGACAAGCAATGGTTGGTCCGACAAGAGTTTCATGGCACTGTTAGGTCTGTTAGCGGATATGCTTTCAGAGGAAAACGAGTTGCCGACAACCACCTACAAAGCCAAAAAGGTTCTTTATCCCTTGGGAATGTAAGTAAAAAGAATACATGCCTGTCCGAATGATTGTATCTTGTATCGCAAATAGTACGCAAACTTGCATGTATGTCCGGTGTGCAACGCATCCAGGTACAAGTGTAAAGATAGATCGGATGATGACGACGAGGGCATGGAGGTGAAGAAAGGAGCTCCCGCTAAGGTGGCGTGGTATCTGCCTATAATTCCCTATTTGAAGCGGTTGTTTGCGAACCCAAAAGAGGCAAAATTGCTTCAATGGCACTCAAATGAGCGTAAGAATGATGGAATGACTAGGCACCATGCTAATTCAACTTAGTGGAGAAATATTGATAGGAGGTTTAAAAAATTCACAGCGGATCCAAGGAATATAAGGTTCGGATTGAGTACAGATGAAATGAATCCTTTTGGTAATATGAGCAGCCGTCATAGCACTTGGCCTATCAATCTCTGTGTGTACAACCTTCCTCCTTAGTTGTGTATGAAGCGAAAGTATATATTGATGTTTCTACTCATTGAAGGCCTGAAGCAACCTGTGAACGATATTGATGTGTACCTAGCACCATTGGTGGAAGATCTGAACACATTGTGGGCTCCTGGGGTGCAGGTATGGGATGCTCACAAACGAGAGTACTTCACTTTGCGCTGTCTGTTGTTCTGCACCATAAATGATTATCTTGGCCTTGCTAACCTATCGGGGCAGAGTACAAAAGGAGCCAAAGTATGTACTCACTGCTTGGATGACATCGAGAGTGTCTAGCCAAATCACTCACACAAAACAGTGTACATGCGTCACCGTAGATTTCTTAGGAGAAATCACCCATACCGCAAGATGAAGAAACAATTTGATGGCACCACCGAAGACGCTTTAGCTCCAAAGCCTTTAAGCGGGACAGACATTCATGATATAGTTAAGAAGTTGGATGTTGCGCTAGGGAAGGGATGTAAATCGAGGACCCGTGAGAACAGCATGTGGAAGAAGAGATCAATATTTTAGGACCTACCTTATTGTGAGCACCTAGAAGTTCGGCACTGCATCGACATGATGCACGTAGAGAAGAATGCATTCTCTGTGATAGCTTGATTGGTCTCTTACTGAACATTAAGGGTAAAACAAAGGATGGTATGAATGCATGGCTTGACTTGTCGATATGGGCATCAGACTTGAGTTAGCACCAAAAGAAACTGATAAAGGCCGAATATACTGCGAGCCTGCTTGTTACACTCTGTCCAAGGCCGAGAGAAAGGAACTGTGCCAGTGCTTGCATGGTGTGAAAGTTCCATCCAGTTACTCGTCCAACATGAAGAGACTTGTTTCGATGCACGATTTGAGTTTAACTGGCATGAAGTCTCATGATTGCCATGTACTTATGACAGATTCTCCCTGTGGCAATTAGAACTATTTTACCGACCAAGGTTTGGGAGACAATCATATGGATGTGTTATTTCTTTAACACAATTGTTCAAAAGGTCAACGATCCCGAAGGACTTGATGCTCTACAGGCCGAGGTGGTAATGACTCTATGTAATCTTGAGATGTATTTCCCTCCATTGTTTTTTGATATCATGGTCCATCTCATTATTCATCTTGTGAGGGAGATAAAGCTGTGCGGACCTGTGTTCCTACGTAGCATGTTCCTGTTCGAGAGGTACATGGGAATTCTCAAGTCCTACATACGGAATCGATCTCGACCGGAGGGTAGCATTGTCGAAGGTTATGCAACTGAAGAGGTCATCGAATTCTGCATGAATTACATGGCTCTGGTTGAACCGATACGTGTGCCTCGATCCCGCCATGAGGGGAGGCTCTAGGGCATTGGGACCATCGGAAGGAAAGCAATCACGCCTGATCCGGTTGCGTGCGTGAAAGCCCATTTCACAGTTTTGCAACACATAGCTGTTGTGACCCCGTATATCGACGAGCACAAGAATTGGCTATGGCAAGAGAATCCGACGCGGTAGGAGTACTGGATCATCAGACAGCATAACCTTCACTTCAATGATGGTTCAATGAGTGACAACCCATTACTAGAAGAATGTCTAGTGAGACGCTGACATGGTTGGCAAAAGGGCCAGCTTTTACGGTTGTAACATGAAAAGGATATGACTTAAATGGGTACACATTTTACACGAGAGATCAGGATATGAAGAGCACAAACCAGAACAATGGTGTTCGTATCGATGCGCTGAATACCGCTAGATGGATGAGGAGCTCATATTATGGGTTCATTGAGGAAATTTGAGAGCTCTACTATGTGCTATTCAAGATCCCCTTATTTCGGTGCCGTTGGGTTAACCTGCAGCACGTGAAGGTTGACAAGTATGACGTCACAACTGTGGACCTCGAACGTCTCGGATAAAAAGAGGAACCATTCATTCTCGCCAACTAAGTTTTTCAAGTCTTCTATATAACCGACCCGTCCAACAAGTAGTGCCACGTCATTCTTCAAGGGAAAAGGAGGATTGTCGGAGTCGAGAATGTGGTAGATGAGGAAGAATACAATCAATTCAACAAGTTGCCTCCTATTGGTACCGACATCACAATCCAGGAAGACCAACCTAAGGAAGCTAGCTACACACGTGTTGATCATCACAAAGGGCTAAATTTTGTACAGAAGAATAAGCAAGTGTTGTCATGAGGACTTCATGTATATGTACCATGTGTTTCTCCAGTATTAAAATTAATTAATGACATGTATTAATTATTGAGATGTATTGATTAAAATTAAGCAAGTGTATACATGCCATATATGTTTGCACGGCACAAAAAATAATACAATGCCCCATCCCAGACGGTTCTGGGATTGAACCATCTGGGAAAACATGTTTACCGAGACGGTTCTTTGATTGAACTGACTGGGATGACTCTATACCAAACGGTTCTGAGATTGTACTGTCTGGGATAATTATGTTTGCCCAGACGGTTCTACGATTGAACCATCTCGGATGACTTTATCCCAGACGGTTCAATCATTGAACCATCTGGGATGGTCTTCCCGCGCCATCAAATAAATCCCGCGCTTGCCATTTCACCAAGTCTCGCGCACACTAAGTGTATTGCAACCTTAGCTATCTCAAGCCCCTCTCCCTCGGTCGTGCCCTCCCCCGTCGGCAGCGCCCTCCCCCATCGGCGACTCCCTCCCCCTCGGCCGCACCCTCCCCCGTGCTCAGTGGTGTCCTCCATCGGCCGTGGTCTCCTCCCACAGCGACGCCCTCCCCCCTCGACCGTGCCCTCCCTCATCGGCGGCGCCCTCCCCCATGCTCGGTGGTGTCCTCTCTTGGTCGTGGTCTCCTCCTCGCAGCGCCCTCCCCTCTCCTCGTGACTCCTCCCCTTCTTGAATAGCCGAGTGCTATTCCCTCTGAGTATTTTCAGTTCTGCACTTGATTCTTGTTGGCTGAGATACGGGTGTTGCTCTGTCATGAAATTAGGGTTACTAAATGAATATGACAATTGATGAAATGATTTAAGCCTTGAACTGCTAAACTTGTATGAAATTATTGAAATCATTAAAGGTTCGGTTCATTATGCAAATTACTGATCAGAACAAAATTAACATGTGTAGTGCATCATCTGATTCGAACCGGGTATATTGTTCTACTAGTTGATTGATTTAGCTAGTGGTCAGGTCTCTTTCAGTTGGTTCTGTCAGTGGATGAAACTATCATTTCCTAGCTGATCTGAACACAAATTGATTCTATAACAGTGAATAATACTTAATCAATTCATGTGCTTGCTAAGGTGGTAAGGGTTCAAGGCTTAAGTTATTGAATTGATTAGTCTAGTCCATTTGTGATTGTGGTGAAGATCCTTATCTTTATCCAAACCCTAAAATCTAAGAGCACAAGAAAATTAATGACTCCCTTTGAGGTAGAAGGCATAATTCATATGATGGATGGCTTAAACTTGTTAATATCATCTTGTTTATGTCATGCATGTTGGTTGTTTGGGGATTATGTATTCTCATATATATACTTAGAAGTAATAATGAATAAAATCTTGCTCTTATTGTGAAATCACGTGCTGAAAAATTGGCTGAATGATGAAATTGGCATTACAAAGTGGTTTTGGTTATAGCATATGTGGTGCTTGTGCATATGCTGTTTGAGATGATTATTTGATATGCTAGTGATAGAATGATAATGTTTTTGCTTGATGCAATGCGCTTGTGTGAGTGGTTGCATGGATTGAATTTGGTAATGGTTTTGCTTGATGCAACGCGCTCGTG
The DNA here is from genome assembly GCA_036346375.1 of Guadua angustifolia. Taxonomy (NCBI): domain Eukaryota; kingdom Viridiplantae; phylum Streptophyta; class Magnoliopsida; order Poales; family Poaceae; genus Guadua; species Guadua angustifolia. Next base: position 41,676,388 of record CM070520.1, read on the forward strand.
TGAGTGGTTGCATGGGTTGACTTTGAGTCAAGTCGTGGACTTGTACTCGGATTGTTTGATATGCTGGTAATAGCATGATGATAGTTTTGCTTGATGCAATGTGCTCCTGTAAGTGGTTGAATGGATTGACCGTGAGTCAAGTCGTGGACTTGTGCTCGAAAATTGTTTCTTGTTTATTCAAATGCAGCTGTTACTCGAGGGCGAACGTGGTTGATGACAGGACCGGAACTAGGTTTATGGAGGAACTGAGGTTGGGGACTAGGTTCAGGGAGGAATCGAGGTCTTGGTGGTCGAGGATATCATGCGGGACGTTCGGGCTAGGGAACATGTATAAGAAGGCTAGTTAGTCACGTAATTACAGCATGTAGGCTGTACATGCGTGTAAGAGTTATTTTTGGCCATGTTGGGTCAGGTTGAGATGTATACAGACTCTTTCCATGTTGGAGTGGAGTTGTATTCAATCTCGTTATGTTTGATCTGTATAAATAGGGGGAGGTGTCTCCTGTTTATGTAGAGAGCCAGGTTTTAGGGTTTGTACTCTTTTATTTGAGTACTATAACCAGATCAAAAATAAAGATCTTTCTTGCATCTCCAGCGACTGGTGATTTTTTGTTTTGCTCTTGGCTCCGGCATAGTTGATCAATCGCCTAAAATTTTGTTCATCGCAGCAGTCACGAAGTTTATCACGGAGTTCAGTTTCTTGCAAAGGTATTATTTTGCAAAGGTAATATCTCAAGATCCATAAGTCCGATCGAGTTGATTTATTTTGGGTTAGCTTTGAAATTGAATCTAATTTTTACAGTTAAAATTTCACATTGATCTAACGGTTGGATCTCTAAGAATTACTATTTTAGTGAACATGTATCAGTCTGCTCGCCCAAACTGCTCGCTTGGTCGCCTGACTGCTCGCCTGGTCACCCAAACTGCTCGCTTGGTCGCCCAAACTGCTCTACTAGTCACCCATTGTTCTCTTTGGTCACCAGTGCTCTCTTGGTCACCGACTATTCTCTTGTGCGCCTAGTAGTCTCTTGGTCACCAAGCTGCGTGGCGGTCTCTCAACTCGTGGTGATCTCCTTGCGTGAACTGGTCTCCAAGCAATTTGAGTTTAAATTGGGGTGTGTTTAAAAAATTAAGAAAAATTTGATTTTAGCTTCCGCGCAATCATTCACACCCCTCTGATTGCTACATTAGTATATTTTGATCCTACAAGTGGTATCAGAGCCTAGTTTTTCTAATTAATCTTAACCGGTGATTAGAAACCGTTGCGATGGATAGGTATTTGACAAAACCTTGTGTTTTTGATGGTGTTGATTTTCAGTTTTGGAAAGCAAAGATGGAGGCATAAATTCAAGCTCAAGGCTTTCTAATCTGGGAGAAGGTATACAAGCCATATCAAGTTCCTGAGAATGATGAAGTCAATGACACCAATCGAGCACATGTTGAAGCAAACAGTAAAGCACAAAATTTGATCATCCAAGGATTGGGAAGAAGTGACTTCGACCGCGTGATCCATTTCAAGTCTGCATATGAGGTATGAAAATCTCTTTGTGATTATCATGAGGGATCTAACACTATCAAAAAGGTTCATCAAGATATATATAAGAAAGAATACATGCGATTTGAGATGAAGTTTGGTGAGTAACTAGATGATTTCTTTGCACGTTTCAATAAGATTCTTAGCAATTTACGTGCTATTGGGGTTTTCTTTGATGAAGCTACTAATGTTAGACAATTGTTTGGTGCATTAAACATGTCTATTTGGGAGATGAAAGTTACATCCATTAGAGAATTAACTGTCATGAGTGAACTTACTGTGGATGTTCTTTTTTCTAAATTAAAAACTCATGAATTGGATGTTCTTGCTAGGAAGAATGATAATAAATCAATTGCATTGACCTCCTAGTCTAGCATGTCTCAGAATAATGCTTTTTCAAGTTTTGCTCTGTTTTTCTTCTCTTCACTAACCGATGAACAGATTGAAGAATTTCCCAAAGAAGACTTGGCACTACTCTCTTCTTGTTTTAATAAAGCCTTGCAGAATGTGAGAATGAGAAAGAGAGTTGGTGGTGGCCCTCCAAGATGCTATGAGTGTGGTGATTTCAACCACATTCGTTCAAATTATCCTAAACTTGCAGATAAAGCATCAAGAGAGGAGAGGGACAAGGACAAAAGAAAAGAGAATAAGAAGTTCTCTCCAAGCTATAGAAAGAAGAAGAGCTTCATCAACAGCAAAGTTGTTCACCGAGTCCTTTCTGCTCTTGAATAAGTCAATTTGAGTGATGTGGATTTGGAGAGCAGTGAAGATGACACAACAGCTCCAAGCAAGCATGAATTGACTGGGTTGTGTCTCATGGCTAGAAGTGATAAAAGCTTCACTGAGGATGATCACGACAGCGACTTCAGTGAGGTAGATCCTTCTTACGATGAATTAGCTATTGATGTTGCTCGTCTTGGTAAATTGCTTGATAAACACGACAAGAAAATTAAGAAACATGATGTTGTTGTGGAATCTTTGAATGCTGAAATTGCTAGATTTAAATCTTTGATTTCTGATGATGATGCTTGCAAATCATGTGACTTGATTTACAAGGAGCTTACTTTGCTTAGGAAAGAACATGTTACCTTTTAGAGCAAGTCAATGCTGAAAAGAAGGAAAATGAGAAACATGTAAAAAATGCTAGCTATTCAACTGTTGATTTGCATGATACAACTCACTGTTCTAAATGCTCCACACTAGAATTAAAGTTGTATGATGCAAATGCTAGGTTTTCTCAAATGACAGACGCTCTGCTCACTCATGAGGTTCTTTCATGCTCAACCTGTCACAAACAAAAAGGAAAAGTGGATGTTCCCTGTAATAACTGTTTAACTCTTTCTCGAAAAGTTGATTATTTGGATAAATCTTTAGAACGTTTCACTTCAGGAAAGAAAAACCAAAACATGATTTTGGATCAATCAAAAGTTAGCACTCATCACAAAGGTTTAGGTTTTGATTCTTATACTCATCATAAATCACATGCTCTTACTGTTGTTAAGGCACTTGAAAGTGAAAATTTTGAAATTGTCAATGAGCCTAAGAAAACTTTTTTTAAGTCTACTGGTGTTTTATCTTCTATTGTGATGAATGCAAATGTTGCTTCTACTGTTAAAGCTAAACATCATGTTAAGTACAATTGCACTCATTGTGGTAGAGATGGATATTTAGTAGATTTTTGCTTTAGGCTAGCCAAACAGCAAAAGAAAGAAAAGACTAAGGCTAGGTCTAATTTTAGGAAGGCACATTTTACTCCTCATTTTGTGCCTAGGGTGATGCAAACACCTTTTGTTGCAAGAAACACGAGAAAAGACAAAATTGATTCTGTACACAAGCATTCTCGTGTTGTGCCTACTCGTCGTGTGTCTCAGTACTAGATTCCTAAACATCTTATTTCTAACCCCAGTACTAAGGCCTCGACATTCTCTATTTTTATGTAGGCTTCTCGCGCAAGGAAGGAGAACATTTGGCTAGTTGATTCCGGATGCTCACGCCACATGTTCGGTGATAAAAATTGGTTCTCCTCCCTCACTCGTGCATCTTGTGCTGAAAGTGTTACTTTTGGAGATGCGACTTCCACTTCTGTTGTGGCAAAAGGTACAGTGAAGGTAAGTGACAAGTTTATGTTCAGGGATGTAGCTCTGGTTGAAAACTTGAAATACAACTTGTTTTCTGTCTCACAAATGATTGATGAAGATCTCGAAGTATGTTTCAAGAAAAATGAATGTAAAGTCTTAGATACTTCAGGAGATCTTGTGTTCAGGATTTCTCGATTTGGAAGAGTATTTAAAGCTGATTTTGATGTATCACCTTCTTCTAAGCATAGGTGTCTAGTTGCCAATGTTTCTAAAGATTTATTCTTTTGGCACCATAGACTTGGTCACGTTGGTTTTGATCATCTCACTCGTGACTGGTTTAGACCTCATACGGGGCTTGCCTAAGCTTAATGGTGATAGCGATTTAGTATGTTCTTCTTGTAGACATGGTAAGATGATTGCAGGTTCACATCCACCTCTTACCATGGTGATGACAAACGCTTCAGGACAGCTACTACATCTTGACACAGTTGGACCTTCTCATGTTCAATCTTTTGGAAGCAAATGGTATGTACTGGTTATTGTTGATGATTATTCTAGATACTCTTGGGTTTATTTTATGGTATCTAAAAAAGAGGCTTTTAGTCATTTTAGAAGTCTTGTTATTAGATTATGTATTGATCACCCAGGAGCAATTAGAGCTATCAGAAGTGATAATGGAACTGAGTTTAAAAATTCTTCTTTTGATCACTTTTGTGTTGAGAAAGGAATTGATCATCAATTTTCTTCACCAAGAGTGCCTCAACAAAATGGTGTAGTTGAAAGAAAGAACAGAACTTTTGTTGAGATGGCTAGAACTATGCTGGATAAACATCACACTCCTAGGAAGTTTTGGGCTGAAGCAATCTCAACTGCATGCTATGTTTCTAATAGTGTTTTTGAGATGAAGCTAGGCAAAACTCCTTATGAGCTTCGTTTTGGTCATAGGCCTAGTGTATATCATTTTAGAGTTTTTGGATGCAAATGCTTTGTCTTGAAATATGGAAATCTTGATAAATTTGAAGCTAGAACAACTGGTGGTATTTTTCTTGGATATCCTGCTCATACTTGTGGCTATGTGTTGGAGACTAACAAAGTTGTAGAAACCTGTGAAGTTACTGTAACATCCCAAATTTTGGCCTTTTAATTTAGCTAACAGTGTTTTATTGCTATTTGTGCTTTTTGTGAATTTTCTGGATTTAATTGGATTTTATGAGATTTATTTGAATTATTTTAAAATAAGTATATTAACCTTTTGCCAAAAACTAATTATATGTAGATAAATTTAAAATAAAGTTTTGCCAAAAGTATTTTATTTGGGTCCAGGATGTCTCAAAGTATTTTTGAGATATTTCTTGGATTTTCCCTGGTGTTTTCAGTTGCCCAAATAAATCCAAAGTATTTTCAGTATTTATTTTAAAAAAAAACCCGGAAAAAAATTGATGAACAGTGCTGGGCCGAGCCCAACATTGTGAGTGCCGTTCGGCCTGCCTTCCAGAAGGATTGCTCTCGGCCGTTGGATTGCGATCCGACCATCGGGTTTCACCACGAAACCCTAGCTCCTTTAGCCGTTGGATCTTCATCAGGCGGCCTTCATCAAGCAGTGCCGCCGCGTAACCCTAGTCGCCCATCGCTGTTGGATCGTCATCGCTCGATGGAGGTTAAATCATGCTGTTTCAGCCGTATCTGATCCAAGCCGTCGATTTGTGCAGGTGGTTAAGATCCTGGACTTCTCTATAGCTGTCCGATCAACATCCGAAGGTTGTCCATTGTCGTCTCGGATACGAACTCCGAGTTCGTCGCAAGTTCGGCGCTGCCGCGACCGTTCAAATCCTAGGCCTGTACGCATTACCCAAGGACTATTTAAGGAGTTCACCCAACCCCCGAGGACCCCCGTGAGCTGCCGCATCTTTTGCTTGAAGCGCCGCCAGCCGAGAAGCCCTAGAGCCCTCGCAAGCGCTCGCTAGAGTCCGCAAGCTTTGCGCTGTGGTTTCATCGTCACCGGGAGCCTTTTCCACCGTTCTAAGCCCAGACCCGAACTCACCTCATCACACCGCGTTGGCTCGGCCATCCCGTGGTCACTGAAGATCACTGCAGCGCCGTCGACATCGTCGTCGTCTTCAAGTCCGGTGGCATCTCGCCGTCGCATCGCCATCATCGAGCTCGAGCGTCACCAGCCGTCCGATCTTTAGTGAGTGGTTCGGATCAATACACGTCAGTACAGTGAGTAGCGCAAGCGTCCAGTTAATCGTGCCCATCCGATTGTTGGAGTGCGGCTACGATCGAGCCACGTCGATTAGGTCAGCAATAAAACGCACGGGTAAGCGGCCACCGTCCGATCAGTGTTGGGCGTCTCGGATTATGTCACGTGGAAGCTTGATCGGTGGTCGTCGGATCCAGAGTGGTGGTCCAGATCGCATCACGAGCCGAGCCAATCAGAGACTGACACGTGCCAGGTGACATCAACGCTGACATCATCTGGTGCATGGCACAGTACTCGTGGTCTACGATGGACTAGCCGTATGGTGCACCAAGTCCACAGTACAGTGCCGATCCACGTGTCAGCATCCGATTGGGTCGATTCGGTGATGATGTCAGCATGACGCAATAAAGCAAATTTCCTTTATAAAATTAATTCGGTTAATATTTGATTTTCTAATTTTCTGAATTTTTAGGATTTTGAATCTTCCAAGAGCTCGTTCTCCCTCATACGAACTCCGATTGGGGTGATTCAACTTTCTAAAAATTTGTAAAATTGAGATATATCTAATGGTAGATTTTGTTTGATTTTTGGAGTTCATTTACTCTCTGTTTTGGGTGTTTATTTATTTTTTTCCTTTTCGATTCGCGTAGACGTTGAATTGTGCGACGCTTTGGATGAGGATTTAGCACCACAAGATCAATTTCCAGAATAGGACCAGTAGCTTAACCAAGGCAAGTTGTGCTTTGATCATGTTGAACCCATGTTTATAAAGTTGCTATTTTATTTTACCATATTGCATAATAATTCAAGAGTATAAAAGGATTTCAATCTAATTTGGGATTTAGATAACATACCTGTTGATCTACACCCTACCTTGTCATTTGTATGTCATGATCTATTGTCACCATAGATTGGTTTACTATAGTTGATCAATAATGAAATCAACATGGGATGGTTAGATCGGATTAGATTGCTTAGCCATGCCACGTCATCACATGTATTGAATCATTGATAAATAATCTTGACTAATGGAATATGGAACAATATTATGAATTTGTGTGTCATGTGTGGTCACACGATGAGATTGAGTTGTTGTGGTGATGGATGTTACGCAACGATATTGAATTGTTGATGGCACATGGTGCTTGGTAATCAACTGGGGTGGTATGATTTAGATCGGAGCAAATAGCAAGGGCAAGCATGCCTGGGTGGGCTCGATGGGCAAAGGGTATGTGCAAGTCTTGCTTTGATCAACCCTAAGGATTTAACCTTGCGAGCCTTTGACCTGAGTCAATCATGCAACCACATGTCTGTTATGGGGCAGCCTAGCCGATTAATTTGCAATGTCTTAGCTTTAGTACTGCTTTGGTGGTGTGAGTCCGGGTTCACGGATCAACTCACATGGCGCAAGAGGGGGGCCCTGTTGTGGTGGTTTAGCCCATCAGTGTTGAAACCTCAGCGGATAGTACTGAGTTAAGATAGAGCATTGTAAAGGCTTTGTCATGATTTCTCTGTCGGCACACCAAAGGAAGTGTGCTAAATGGCCAAGAACAAAGAGATTATCATGTCGTATGGTATGCCTCATCAAAACTCTAGGAAAAACCCTATGGAAAAAATACTTAGAGAAAGAGTACATAGCATACGCTTACTGTGTTGCACGAATTGCCTCATTAAAACCTTATGTAAGAAAACTTCTGTGAAAAAATTACTAAGGAAAAAGAGTACAATTTACCCAAACTTCAATGCAAATCTTTGAGATTCACGTTGGATACTCAAACTTCTCGTTCAAGATTTATTTAGGAATATGTGAAAGTTCTCCCCCTGAAATCTGCACTTCTCTAAGTCTCATCATCCAAATTCCTCTAACTCACCTTTCAAAAGTAGATGCTGGGAGTGACTTAGTGAATAGATCTGTGAGATTCTCACACAATTTAGTGTGCAATACCTTGATCTCGTTCATTTTACACATTTCATGAGCATAGAAGAACTTAGGGTTGATGTGCTTCGTGAGGTTACTTTTCACATATCCCATTTGCACTTGAGCAACACAGGCTGCATTGTCTTCATAAATTATAGTGGGGGTTTACTCAATGTTCAGGCCACATGACTTCTGGATGTGATGAACCATTCTTCGAAGCCATGCACATTCTCGGGAGGCTTCATACAAAGCGATGATTTTCGAGTGGTTTGTCGACGTCGAGACAAGAGTCTGCTTAGATGACTTCCAAGAAATTGCCGTTCCATCACAAAAGAAAACATACCCGGTTTATGACTTGCCAGTATGCGGGTCATATAAGTACCCAGCATTGGCGTAGCCAACCAAATTCAATTCATTGTTCCTTCTAAAGAACAAGCCAAGGTCTTTGCTTCCTTAGAGGTAACGAAAGATGTCCTTTATCCCCTTCCAATGCCTTTTGGTGGGTTCGGCACTATATCTGGCTAGCAAGTTCTGAAAGTGCATCTAGGACCCTAATTGTGTTTTGGATGATTAATGACAAACGATTAAGGGACTAATGGTTTGAATAAGTGCATGAGCAGGTGTTGGTCCCAAAAGAAATGCATCTACGGACAATGGTGACCCTCAAAAGTGAAAAGAAGAACGGCGTCGACTAAGCGTAGATTTTTCATTTAGTTGAGTCAATAGGAACGCCGTACTATCAAGAGGGATGGGATGTAGGTGCTCTAGAAATGATCCTTGTGCTCAGATGATCATCCTTTTCAAAACAAGTTTTTGTAGTCACCAAGCACAACACTCACCTTGTTTTTCTTTTTGTGCTGATACTATCGGATAGTCCGATGTGTATATCGGATAGTCTGATGGTATCGGATTGTCCGGTGTGAGTGTGGGTGCCTGTCTGGGAGCTCTCGGAAAAAGTCGGATTATCCGATGTTTTATATCGGACTGTCCGATGTGGTTTGAAATTTCTTCTAAGTCTTTTCCTTGGATCTCTCGGGAAACATCGGATTGTCCGATGGTAAATATCGGAATGTCCGATGTTGTCTGGAAATTTTTCTAAGTCCTTGGACTGGAACTCTTGGGAAACATCGGACTTTCCGATGTCTAAGATCGGAACATCCGATGGGGACTTAGATTTTGGAAGTTGCTGAGTTCATTGAAATCTCTCTGGAAACATCGGAACATCCGATGTGTGCAATCGGATAGTCCGATGTGTGCTGTTTCTCAGCAGTTTTTGATTTTTCGAAGTGGAGTTGATCTGGATATTTACACTGATCGGATAGTCCGATGGATGTCATCGGATAGTCCGATGTGGGGTCTGACACAGGTCAGAACGGCTCTTTTTTTGTGTGTTGGCTATAAATACCCCCCTCTCTCTCATTAAAGGGATTCCTACCAGCCCACTGAGCATTTACTTCACTCTTGCTATTCCTTTGCTCCTTCTTGCTCTCTCTCTTGAGTTCTTCCTTGAGAAATTTGTTGGGAGATTGGAGCAAGTGATTTCTAGTGCTTTGTTGCAAACCGTGAAAGTCCATTTGAGCACTAGGGTGATTTTCAAGAGCGGATTTACACTCCATTTATTACTCTTGGAGATTGAGGTCTCCTAGACGGCTAGGAGTCACCGGTGAGCTCCCGATCTACGTGTGGGAAGTCGTCGGAGTTTGTGAAGGTTCGAATCCATCTCCGGAAGGGAAGGATTCAAGCAAAAAGTAGGTGAGTGCTTTGTGCAACACCTAGAGGAGTAGGGTTGAAAGAGACCCCGGCTTTGTGCCGCCTCAACGGAGACGTAGGATCTCCTCAAAGATCTGAACTTCGGGGAAAATCACCGCATCTCTTTGGTTTGTGAGTTTTCTATTTGTCCCCGTGTGCTCTTGACTTAATCTTTTAGGGGATTCAAGTTTTTGGTAGATACTTGCAGTAGATATTAGTTGATTTAGTGCTCTGGTAGTTGCTGTAGCTCAGAAACTTCATTTGGTAAAATCCTAGCCTCTCAAATTCCTCAGATCTACTTTTTAGGGTTTATTGCGCTCTGATCGGATAGTCCGACCTGCAGTATCGGATAGTCCGATATCAAAGTCGGATATTCCGATAATTCCGCTGCTAAATTTGTTTTTAAATTTTATTACGCCTATTCACCCCCCCTCTAGGCGACTTTATCGATCCTTCAAGTTCACAGCGAACGCAATGTCCGGCCTAGTGCTATTTGCGAGGTACATGAGTGCTCCAACTGCACTCAGATATGGGAATTCCGCTCCTAGGTCTTCCTCCCCCTCTTCCCTAGGCCTGTATGGGTTTAGGTCTGCTTGTAACGACCTTCCGACCATTGGAGCCTTTGTAGGATATGCCTTTTCAAAACCAAATTTGTCTAACACTTTCTGAGTGTAGGATGATTGGTGTGCCAAGATTCCTCCTTGGACTTGCTCAAGCTGCAAGCCTAAATAAAACTTCGTGTTACCCAAATCCTTCATTTCAAACTCAGACTTCAAGTATGAGCAAGCTTCTTCAATTTCTTCATCCGTCCCAATAATGTTCAAGTCATCCACATAAACGGAGATTATACAAAATCCATTCGGGGATCGTTGTATAAATACGCATGGACAATCTTCACTGTTTGTGTAGCCTTTCTTGAGGAGAGAGTTGCTCAAACGATTGTACCACATTCTTCCTGACTGCTTTAGCCCATACAGTGATTTCTCTAATTTCACACTGTATAGGTTTCTATTTGCTCTGTCTTGATTCAGAATAGGGATACCTTCTGGTACTTTGATGTATATTTTTGAATCCAAGTTTCCATACAAATATGCTGTGACAACATCCATCAGTTTCATTTTCAACTTCAAGCTGACTGCCATTGAGATCAAGTATCTAAAGCTAATTCCTCCCATGACCGGAGAATAGGTTTCTTCATAATCAACCCTAGGACGTTGAGTGAAACCTTGCGCAACAAGCGTTGCTTTGTACCTTACAACTTCGTTGTTTTCATTCCTCTTCCGAACAATGACCCATTTGTGATCTATGGGGTTTATATGGGGAGGCGTGCAGCATATTAGCCCAAACACCTCTCTTTTGTTCAGGGAGACTAATTCTGCGGTGATTGCCTTCTTCCATTCTTCCCAATCTAGCCTTTTCTTGGATTCTGTGAGAGATGCAGGCTCGGGATTATGGTCGATGATTGTGGCAATCTTCTTTGCGAAGTATGCATCGATATTGGATGTTGCTCTATTCAGGGATTCTCCCGTTGTTACAAAGTTTATGGCCATTTCATCATGGGGTGCTTCTTCATGCACTTCTGCTTGCTCTTCTTTGCTATTCCTCATTGCAGGAGTAAGTTCCTTTAGTTTTTCATCGCCTATGTGTGCGCACACATTATTTCCGGTGGCTTCCTGCAATGGAAGGTTCAGATCTAGAATGGCCTTTTCCATAGGCTTCTTTCCAGTGCCAGGTCTCAATTGGCTCCCCTTCTTGTGTTGGGGTATTTTTGTGATTGGCTGTGAGAAATCCTCTTGCCCTTTTTTTCTCCAGACATCTCCGGGTACTTTGGGTTTGAGAAGCCAGATTTCCTATCCTTTTTCTTTAAGGCCTCTGAACAGGATGAGGGATACCTTCTGCTTTCTTTGGTATTTCAACCCTCTCTAGTGCATTTCTAGCAGGTACATGCGACTTAACCACGCTCTTCAGATCACAAAAATGATAAGGCAGTTCATTTGCGAGGTTTTGCAAATCAATTATCTTCTGGACTTCTTGATTTGCTTCATTAGTGTGGGGGTCATGAGCGGGGATCCCAGTGGAATGCCATATGATTTCCTGATATTTTTCATCCAAAGGTTGATTTCCTTCCCCTAATGACGGGAAACGATTCTCATCAAAGATGCAATCAGCGAATCGGGCTATATGCAAGTCTCCAGTCATGGGTTCCAAATATTGGATTATGGATGCACTCTCATAACCAACATATATCCCAAACTTGCGGCGGGGGCCCATTGCAGTGCGCTGTGGGGGTGGTATAGGTACATACACCATACAATCAAATTTTCTAAGATGGGAAATCTTCAGGATAACCCCTTGTACTAGCTGCATTGTAGGCCGATGGTCTGAAATTGATGAGTCTTCTTTGCATGCGAATTGCGTGTCCCCAACAAGTGTTGGGCAAGTTACAACCCAGCAAAAGTGGTCATGCTATGAACTTGATCCTCTTTATTAGTGCTTCAGCTAGTCCATTTTGCGTATAGACATGTGGTACAGAGTGCTCAGCGGTTATTCGATTCTTGTGCAATAATCATCAAATGTCTTAGAAGTAAATTCGCCGGCATTGTCCATTCGAATGGACTTCACACGTTGATCGAAATGCATTCTTAATTACGATGATCTGCGAGATCGACTTTGCAAAAGCATGATTTCTTGTTGACAGCAAACATACGTGCAACCATTTCGAGGAGGCATCAATAAGCACCATGAAGTCGAAAGCGGCCTTGATAATGGCTGAATTGGTCGCAAATATCCCTGGATGCATTCGAGAATCGAGGATTTCATTTTGCACTTTCATAATAGAGGTCTAGTTATTAATTTCCGGTGGCACATGCATAGCATACAAAATCTTCATGATTAGGGAAATTTTTAACATTAATGCCATGACCTTGCGAGTTGTTAACTATGTTTCTCATCATTCTAAGACCAGGATGACCTAATCTACAATGCCATAAAGAAAATAATTGAGCTTCTAAAGCAGTCTTCAAAAGTATACACTTGGTGCATGTATTTTAAGTGTAGTACAACCCAGATTCATATGAGGGACATTTTTCTACTATCATTTTTCCACATACCGCATGCTTCACAATGCACAAACATTCTTTGCCATTTTCTTCATTTTTTTCCATGTTAGCCCATTCATATTAACAATTAGTTGGTTCTATTGATCCTCAAGTAGCATATTCTTTCAATGACGTTTGTTGAGTTTGATTGATATATAATTTGTTACTATAGTCGTGTACTCGTATGGTTTTAATTCAATATATATTACTCTATATATGCAGTATATCTTTATCTGTTTCTGACCCAAATCTGTCACATATCCGTATCCCGAATAACTCAAATCTGTATCCATAAATGACTAACCTGTATCTGGTTCCGAATCCGAGAAAAAAATATAGGTTAAGATGCAAGAAAAATAATATCTATCTATATCCGATCCATTTTCACCCTAGGTCTGATGCCTCCCTCCCTCCTTGACCCCACATTGTTGTGGAAGTTGACGGTGTTAGCCTCGGTCTTGTAACCAGTTGGGTTGCAATTGGATTGGATATTTTCCGTCCAACCGACCGACCGGATGAGTTTGGATCGGATTCAGATAATTTTTTCGGATATTTTTCAGATTCGGATTCAGTTTCGGATTCGGTATATAACTATCCGTCGGATCGGCATATTTCAAATATTTTTTTTGGAAATATCCGGATTTCATTTATCGGATATCCAACCGGCTTGTACTAGTACTTCACTTTCTCAGTTGAACCCTAGCCTCCAGTCTCCAACTCTCCACAATTCTCGTCACGGTCTCAACTCTTACATGGCTCATGCCACCCGGCCGCTACCTGCCGCCGCCGCCGGCCGTCGCCTGCTGCTGCCTCGGCGCCGCCCGCTGCCGCCACCCTTCCGCATCTCATTTCCTGGCGGCGCAAGGAAGGATGTCGCCTCCTCTGGTCGAGAGTCCTCCCGGGCCACCGCCTGCGAGTGCTGCCGTCATGACCCCTCCTCGTCCCCTCCTGCGTCACGGCGCGGCCCTCCTCGTCGCCATCGAGTAATGTGGCGGTAACAATCAATCTTCACAAAAAATAAACAATACATCATAAATAGCTTGAGATGTTGCCTCCTCGATCATTGTCTTACTTTTATTCGTGTTCATGCCATTCTTCACGATTTGTCATGAAGATGGAACTTCGGTGGGCGCCAAAGCGTTCGCGAGAAGGAGAGCAGCGACTACCGCCGCCCGGTAGAGGTCGTCGACAGCGTCACCGTGCACCCAGCGTGGCGGCAGTGCAGTGGCGCGACCACGTCTTTGTCGAACGGGTAATTTGGTTGGGGAATTGCAGATTTCTCGTGAGTTTAAATCGATCGAAGTGCCATTAATGGCAAGGGCCATTGTTTAGATTAGTCCTCCATTCTTTGCCAATTTTGTATACTTAACCGATCTAGTTACTTAGGTTGTGTTGTTCTTGTAAATAAGTGGTTTATTATACTCAACACCAATTCTCACCAAGATAGGTTATCATGATAGTTTTTCAGATTTGATCTAATTGAAACAAAGTCCTTGCATAATCAGGTCAAGGCTCAACTTAGATTTGCGATTGGCCGGTGATCGGCAAGTCTTTGAAGCAGATATTTCTGCATTGCGCTTTCGACAATGATATTTAGAAGGGTTAGATAAGCGACTCTTGGCTGTGATTACGTATTTGGATGAAGGCTCCAAATCATACTTAGAATTGAGGTCGGGATAGCTTTGTATTGCTCGACATGAGACTTACTTAGCTTTGCATACTTAGAATTGAGGTCGGATAGCTGTTTAGTTTCTTTGGTACCCTTGATAGTTGTCGGTCGATTTAAGTGACTTACCTTTGAAATGTGATCACTTAATAAACCAATTGTGGATCATACAACAGCGTGTACATAAGTCATGAAGGGTGCTAATCCATTTATTAGCATGCTTTAGAGTTGCGAGAGATAATTATGTAACATCTATGCAAGTAATGCAGCTCTTTATGATGTATTGTTTATTTCTTTGTGAAGATTGATCTACGTAGCACCTTATTGTTCTTTGACTGCTTGAGATTTGCCAGCCTAATTTAGTACTCCTTATGATGTAATCTAAATATTATCCACTTGTCGTATTGTCTCTTTACGAAACATGGAGTTGTATTGTCTCTTTATAAAACATAGAGTTGTAGACCTTATGGTCATTTTATCGACTTATTGTAATATTATTTACGTATCATTCTATGTTTCGAAACTTATCATCGGCTGGCTAATCAGTGTCATATGTGTGCTTTATGCGGTATCTGTTTTTGCGCGTTATCCGACAAAAATTATTCGATACCGTATCGATTCCACTCCGTATTCGATTCGAATCCGCTACCGATATTATCCGCGCCGTATCCATATCCGGTACTATCCGAATCCGATTCCGAATCCGACAAAAAATATGGTTTAGGATATGAAAAGAGCGATATCCGACCGAATCCGAGCCGATTGCACCCCTAGTAACCAGACGCCGCACACGAACGCGACGCGCGGCCCGCCGGAGCCAGACCGTCCCTTGGGGCGTGGTGATTGCTTGATTCGGTAACTTGGTTTGGGGCTTTGGGCCTTCCTTTCGACGTTGTTTTGGAAAAACTATATAAATATTAAAGTATAAATAAAAGATAGATAATAATTACTTATTTTTTTATTTATTTTAAGATTTGTATAATTTATATTTAAAGGAGGTATATAGAAACATTTATCTCATTTTTTCCCTTGCGCGTGCATTTCAATCCATGCCATTTGATCGTGCACGTCAGGTCCCGATTGAACTTATGCAAAATACGGGGAAGCTGGGCATTTTTTTTCCTTTGTGCAAGATGATGATCCACCGGCGTCCAGTAGCCCATCCAGCGGTCCAGGCGTGCTGCAGTCAACTGCGACTGCAGAGGATCTCGTGTTAAGCCATGCATATGCCAACGAACTACTAACAGCTATGTACAAAAATAAACGGGAACAAAACTTACACGGTGTCCACCTGTTCACCGCGCCGCACATCGGCGAGCACGGCGTTCTCGACGAGTGGCAACCTGCAGCAACACTGTGCCGAGATGGTGTGCGATCTGGCTGGTGACAGGATTGGCTTTGCTCAGGGAGAGGTTGGTAGGAACTCCATATGGACTTGGACTAAGTACTAGCAGTACTTTTTTTTTTAGTAAAGGAGTAGACTTGTACAATCTGGCAATGTACATGGCTACGATCATGCAAGTCTGAAGTTCCCAAATTAAGTTTTCAAAAGACAAGCTGCTTGGCTTATGAATGAGCACTACTACCGAACATGTGATTACTGCCGGGTCCACATCGACATCACTGCCGGATGTGGACCGGCATAACCAAAGTGGCGATGATAGTCGAGGACTATCGCGCTGAATGTAAACCGGCGGTGATAATCACTATCACTGCGGTTTATACTTAACAACGGCGATGATAATAACTATCGCTGCGGTTCATCTCAACGGCGGTGATAATATATTATCACTACGGTTATTATTTAGAACGGCGGTGATAAGTTACTATCAACGCCACATTTTCAATAATATCCGGCGGTGATAAGTAACTATCGATGCCTAATTGTTATCAATATCCAACGCGATAACTACTATCAACGCCCTTTTTCTTGTTAGCGCGTGATAACTCGTGTCCTATTTTGATATCCAAAAGCTGGCGATGATGGGTTTTTAAACCTTTTTGCATATATATTTTTGCGGTATATGTTGTAGCATGTATATACATTATACGATAGATGTATTACATGCGGTATCGTTGTGCACAATAGTACTGAAGCATCACTAAAGTGCAATTAAAATACATTGAAGCATCATAATATTTAATTATTACATTGTTCATTCACTTTTGGAGCATTAAATTGTTCATTCAGAATTGTTGCCATGCAGAAATGGTCGTAAAACTCGCCCTTCATGTGGAGAATTTCTCGAATTATGAACCCAGCTATCTGCTCTTGAAGGGCATCAATTTCGTGGTAGAGCAGGCTGCTGGTGCCCTGATTGATGCGCTATCATGGGAGAAATTGAAGCATTAATTAGTTTCATTGTCTTTATAAAGAAAAGTACGGGTCAACATGTAATGATCGATATACTAGCTGGCCGTTGTAGTCCGTATTGTCGATGATGAGCAGCGTGGATATGTGTCATTGCGTAGTATCCACATAAATTGTTCCTTGGGGTTGTTTGAGGCATGGAAAATCGGTGTGTATTCGAAATTATTCACGTATGGACGATGCGTTTGCTCTTCTTGCATATTGTTTGTACACCTGTTCATGGTTTTGAGTAGTCATTAAAATTAATTAGGTGCAATGGGATGGAAGATTATTAGAGCAATAATGCAATGACCGAGTTACACCTTAGCAAGTCTATTAAGTCTTGGTATTCACTGTCGGTTTCCTCATTGAGTCCAAAGGCAATGATGTTGCTTTAAATCTAACATAAAAGGCTGTAACATCCCAATTTTTGAATTTTCAATTATTTAATATTATTTTATTGCAATTTATGATTTTTATGAATTTTCTAGAATTTATTAGATTTTCTGAGATTTATTTGAATTATTTTGAATTATTAAATCTATTACCTTTTGTTAAGAAATAATTATAAAAGAGATATTCCAAATAAAGTTTTGCCAAAAATATTTTTTAAGTCGAGGATGTCTCAAAGTATTTTTGAGATTTTTGTTTGGAATTTTTAGAGTATTTTTAATGCCTTAAATAAATCAAAACATTTACTCGGATTATTTAAAATAGGAAATTTGGAAAATACTGCGTGAACGATGATGGCCTGGCCCGATTCTTTGTCTTGAACGATCGTGTTTTAGTGGGATTAACGTGGACCGTTGGATTAGAATCCAACAACCTTTATCATCACGCATTATTTAGGAAACCCTAAAACGGTTTGGACCGCCGGATGCCGATCGGACGGTCGCTGGTCGTCGTTTCCGATTGGGTTTCCAAATCCGCCACCGCCGCCGTCTCCGACCCGGATACTAACACCGCCGGACTTTCCTTGGATTCCGCGCCCAGCCGGGTATAAATAGGGACCCCCGAGCCCCCTCCGATACTCACCGCTTAGCGCCGCTCCTTTTCCCTCTCGTGCCGTCGCCAGATAGTCATTGTAGCCACCGCAAAAGCTCACCGGTCGAAGAAGCGTCTTAGGGTAGTTGTGTCGTGTTTAAAATCGCCGTCGGTACCTCTTCCGTCGACTTGGAGGTAGACTTCGGATTAAATGCGTCGTGAGCGCGTCGGATCGCTGACTCTTCATCGCCGAGAACGGCGGAGCACCAGCGAGAGGTCATCGTCTTCATCTCGATGTAATCTGCGCCGCGTCATTCCTTCGCGGCTCGGGAAGCTTCTTGTTGCTTGAACTTCATCGGGCGTTAGGAGTACGCCACGTCGTTCGGGTGAATAGGGAAGTTCACAAGTAAGCGTGAGCCGTCGATCACCAGATCAACGGTTCAAAACCGACCACGTCGCGTCCGTACGATCGGGCGGGAAAAACCCGATTTTCCTTTATAAAAATAATTCAACAAAATCCGGATTTATTATTTTAGGGTATTTTCAGGATTTTAAAACTTCAAAACCTTATAACTTTTGCATACGAACTCCGATTAAGGTGATTCAAATTTCCAAAAATTTGTAAAATTGAGATATATTTAAAGGTGATTTTTATTTGAATTTTTGAATTTGTTTATTCCTTAGTTTTGGTTTTTATTTGCTTTTCTCTCTCGATTCGCGTAGACGTTGAATTGTGCGAAGCTTCAGAAGGGGATCTCACAGCTCAAGAATTATTTTCAGACCAAGACCAGGAGCTTAACGAAGGCAAGTTGTGCTTTGATCATGTTGCACCCATAAACTAGATTGCATGCTATTTTGATTTACGTTATCACTTGCTATTTTATGTGTATAAATGTTTTCCACATAAATCTGGGATTAGTTAACATACCCATTGAATTATACCCTACCTTGATATTTGTATGCCATGCTTCATTCTCACCTTAGGTTGGTTACTATAGTTGGTTAATAATGGAATCAATATGGATGGTTAGATCGGAATAGAATTGCTTAGACATGCCACAACATCACATGTTCATGGAACATTGATTATTAATCTTGATTAATGGAATATAGAACAATGATGTTAACTTGTGTGTCATGTGTGGTCACACAACGAGATTAAGTTGTGGTGGTGAGGAGGTCACACAACAAGGTTGAATTGTGTAGCATGTGATGCTTGGTAATCAACTGGGTTTGGTAATCATTTAGATTGAAGCAAGTGGCAGGGGCAAGTGTGCCAGGGTGGGCCCGATGGGCAAGAGGGTATGTGTAAGTCTTGCTTTAGTCAATCACTACTACAGATCAGACCTTCCATACCGGCTCATCAGTCCCGATTGAATTTGAACCGTCTTGATGAGGGCTTGATGCGGTTCATTAGCTCTGATCGGCTGTCGTGGGCTTTGATGCGGTTAAGTAACCGAACGTCTTGATCTTTCCCTATCGATCTTAGGTTAGTAACACGAACCGCATGCGATCTCGTCTGAGAAAGTTCAAAAGGAATGCATATCCTATGTATATCGATCTGTGATGGTGGGTGGGTTGGTTAGAAGGATGAAATTTGTAGTCACGAGGTTCGGGTTCGAGTCTTGGGTTAGCCATATTTTTTAGACCGTAGGAGGGCTTTAGTCGGTTGAGTGAACGGGACTAAAGGTCTGACCTTTAGTCCCGGATGGGCTGTCGGTTTGAGCAGCGGGACTAAAACCCGTTACTAACAGGGACTAAAGGCCATTTCACAGTAGTGAATCCTAAGGACTTAACCTTGCGATCCTTTGACCTAAGTCTAACTTGCAACCACATGTCTGTTATGGGGCGACCTAGTGACTAATTTGCAAATACTTAGCTTGAGTGCTATCGTGGTGGTGTGAGTCCGTGTGTGAAGAAAACTCACATGGCGCAAGAGGGGCCTGTTGTGGTGGTGTAACCCTTGATGTTGAAACCTTAGCGGGTAGCTTGGGTTAAGAGGATGCATTGTAAAGGCTTTGTTATAATCGTTACTTTGTGTGGTGCATGGTTGTATCATGTGGGTAAAGTGCATAACCTCTGCAGAGTGTACAAACTATTAGGATAGCCGTGCTCACAGATTGAGCAATGCTAAGAATTACAGATCAAGGGTAGTTAATTAAAACTTGTCAAGCTGTTGGGATGGCAGGTTGCCATGTGGATAATGGAACTTGATTTAGGATGAGACTTGGGTTGATCTGAAAACAATGGAACCTATTTACTTGTTACTATTTGTTTTACTGTCTTTTCAATCTATTTATTGTATGTGTTTACAAATCTTTGTAGTTGCAAGTAAACCTTAGCCATACCTTTGGAATAAGCTTTGCATATAGCTATGATAGAATTGCATTACATGCACAACTTGTTGAGTATGTTGTATACTCACCCTTGCCTACAAACACAAACAATAGTGGAGGAGTCATCGCCCGTGTTGGAGGAGGATTTCCAGGTGGATACGAGTCACTAGGCCAAGCCTTGTCAGTTGCCTGTGGTGTACTGATGAGTCACTACGTCTTCTACTATTTTTCCGCTGCATTTGTCTTAATTAATCTTAGCATTGCCCTGTGAGGATGAATAATTGTAAGTGATCATAAGATCATACACTAGTTATATTGAATAAATGAAGTTTTATTATCCTTATCGTTGTGTATGATGTGATGCTTACCAATGTTAAGCTGTGTGCACTAGCATTGATCCTAGGACTAGTGCGGAAAAACACAGTGGGTTCGAATTGGTGAATTCGGGTCCCGATAAAGACAAGGACGATCTAGTGAAAGCTGCAGAAGCCAATTAGTCGTTACATTGTGTTGCGCATCAAATATGAGACACTAGTAGGCAGGGAAACACGTACTGAAAGTTGTAGGGTAAAAGTACGTAGTCCTTGTGTTGTAGCTTTAGCAGCGCCTTGAGTACGTACACCTCAACATCATTTATTATTCTTGGATCTTCAATAAGTTTGCAATTGACCATGCCCGGGTCCAGGAATCCTATCTTTTCATTGTTGTCCGCTCTAAGTGTCTTTGTCTCCATTCTCGTAAAAAAAGTCAGACCCTATGTTTAAGAATGCGTGAATATCTGACATGAATTATACAAGAGACTTACGAGTCCATATTCTTAACATAGACACGTCGAGGCGTCTCGTTGGTACATCGATATAGTTCCATGTGTTCAACCCAGAAAGAGTCGTCATTGTTGTGAAAGTCCATATCTTTGTATCTAACTGGAAAAGCAGTGTTTTGTGTCTTTTGGACATACTGCATGTACCATTCATGTAGACGCCGTAATTGTGTGGTCAGTTTGACCTCCTTATTTGGATGCAGCAAAGCTTCCCCGTTAACTAATGGCCACTTTACAGGTGGCTCCTTCCCTTCAGCACCACTTTGGCTTCGAGCAATTTGCTTTACCATCATCTCCTTTAGATTTCTTCCTAGAATGCGATCGTAGTCGATAGTTGGCTAGGTTGAGGAGCTTGAGTTATCCGTCTGTCTGTTTAACCTTCGCTAAGTCCAGGAAGAAATCCCGTTTGGCAGGTTTGATTTCAATCTTAGCAGGTGGTGGCGTCTTCTTGAAGTGCTCTTCTACATAGGCGCCTACTTCTTTTTGTGTTTCTTCGTCGGTCATTTCATATGGTCGTTTCTTGCTAAGAGTTTTGGCTAGCTTCACGGATGTGAACTTTTCCCCCGAGTGTAGAATGTTGGATCGCGGTGCTCTTTGGGTATTGTGGTATTGGGGCAGGAGGAGTTTTCTTGGGTGGCGGAGGAGGAGGACTTTTCTGGGTGGTATTTGGAGCGGGAGGAGTTTTCTTGGGTGGCGGAGGAGGAGGACTTTTTCTGGGTGGCGCCGGAAGCGAAGAAGGAGCTTTCTTCGATGACACCGAGGAGGAGGAGGAGGACTGTTCCTAGATGGAGACTCGCCTCGTCGCCGTTGTTAACATCATCGTCGTTGTCATCTTCGAGGCAAACTTTATATAGCGCTTGCGCCATGCGATGAATGTGCCCATGCTTTGTCCAAGACTTTGCCCCTCCCGCTTGCGATCTCAACCTCCACTTTGCGGTATCTATCAACCATTTGTCGTGAAACTCTGGCGTATCCACGAGGAATTGGGCGGTTATGCAACATCGCCCCTCGTTGCATGGCCAAGCCATCCTTGACCACCTTGATGGTAATGTTACGCTCACGAGCAAGTCACGAGACTACTGCGTGTCGACTCTATGATTTTGTCCACGGAAAACTACACTGAGTCCTCTTGAGGAGGGTTAGCGGATGCTTGGCGCTTTTGAGAACCCAGTAGACTTACGTCATGTATTTGATGACCTCGTCATGTGGTAGCGTTCGCTCGCGAGACCTTTGTTGCCATTTCTCGCATCACTTTCATCTGTTCTTCAAATTCGACTTCCCTTACATGCATCCGGTCTTTTATTTCTCGTACCGTTCATTCAATTGTTCTTATGCGGATTTCTTTGGTCGCTTGTACATATAGGCATGCTCTGGGAATCTTTGCTTTCAGGGCACCAAGCCAACCCCTCAGTGCGACCGGTGCTCCCTATTACCCAAAGGCGTGTTAGCTCGTCGTCCTCCCTTCTTGGCGGGAAGGAGCCACTGAATAGCTTTGGAGTGGGCATCTGCGATCTTCCTTGAGATTTCCTCGTCTTTTTAAACCACGAAGCTTAAAATGCCATCATCCAAGCGAGTAGTTCCTCATAGCAAGACGATGCTTGATCTTGGGGCCATGTGAGGCGTCGCGATAACAACTCCACTAATTGTTATTTGTTCTTCCGTGCATCCCACTTTGGTACTTTCCTCACGTAGCCATCGGTGCCTAGCACATGGGGTAAATGTTCTTGTCCGAATTTTCCTTGTTACTGCTTTGGCGATAGCACAGGCTTCATCAGATTTCTTATATTCCTTGAATTCATCCCAAAATTCACTGTAACCTCGGGAATTTATTAAAATCGGCGTTTGATCCTTCTTGGCGTACTCCTTATTCAGCTTTGTCTTCCGGTTCTTCCATGCGGTTCCCATAGCGCTTAGTGCATGTTTCTGGCAATCTCCAAGCGATCTTGAGGCGAAACTTGCTGTCAACTCTGTCCACAATGTTTCCTTGATGTCGCCGGGAACATCTGACGGAGAATCGCTGCCGCGTGTCCATGATTTGTACATGATGGGCACATTATCTCTAGCCAGGACCCGCATCTTTGTCGATATGGCCCAACCAATAGCCTTGGTATAGCTGGTTCTCCGACTGCACTAAGCTCAACTATCACCTTTCGTTCACCTGTGCGCATCTTGCTGGGACCTCGTCCGCGACGCTGGCTCGGTGCACTAGATGTCTGACCCTGCATTTTGATTGTTTCATTAGTCGTTTGGCTCTGCTCTAATTTCATCGGTAAGCATATCCTACGAAATAATCCTAGTAAAGACTTACCTCATGTACATCTGTTGCCTCGACTTGTTCGGGTTGAGGAACTCTATCGAGCTTCGCTCTGGGCTTTGGTCCATGGGCTCAGCGCCATCCGGAACTTGTCCATTGTGAGAGGCCATGTGTGGCAAGTTTTCTAGAATTTTAAATTAAAAAATCATGAGATGAATCTTAGCATATATATCAATGTTGTGCATATATAAGGCGTAATCACCATTTGTCATCGTTAGATAATCTTTATAGCGTACATATATATTAGTTGGATCGATTCAAAATCTTAATCGCATGGATCAATTCTCTGACCACCTACTTTCGTAGACGGAGGAGTAGGTAACAAAGAACATATACAATTTCACATATACTTACACATGATACATATCTGATTGACAATTCACATATACTTATCTGAGATCACATATACTTACATGATACATATACAATTGACAATTCACATATACTTATCTGAGATCACATATACTTACACATGATACATATACAATTGACAATTCACATATATACTTATTTGCTCAATAAAAATAATGAATCATTCTTATTCCACACTAATATGATTTTCAAAAATGAAATAAGGTTATAAATCCACAACTAGAATGTTAGTAGTCTATTACACCAAAAAGCGAGCAATCGGCTCCATGTCAACCAAACCGTCACCTCGTGGCCTTCTTCACCAATATGTATCGTATGCTCTCTGGCGGCCATGCTTTTGCGAGTCTTTGGTCCGTCGAACGAGGACCTTCTCAATGGCGGCACCTAATGCGCCGATGGACTCTACGGTGGCAGCGTATCGTTGCATTCTTGCGTTGTATTGCCCATCGTGACATTAATGGCGACCATTGGAGAAATCTGTCTATTTGACCATTTGCGAGAAACATCTATCTGAATAGCCATGATTCATTATTTTTATTGAGCAATAAGCAATAATATTCTAAAGAATATATGAGTTGGGCCCTGTCTCTTGGCGCTGCTGCTTTCGATTTAATTTGTGACAACCTTACCTTATTGAAAATAAACAATATTTCATCACTTTATGAGACAGAGAGTAATTAATTGAGAACTGAATGCTAATATATATCTAATGAATCAAGTATGCAACATAGGATTGAACTAAGCAGAGACAACAAGCTTATACAATTTCAGCAGATAGCAAGATACATATGGCAACAGATCACATAAAGACAACATTATGTCATTCATATGGAGGTAATTACGTATGATTGCTCTCAGATTATTGGGTTTGAATGAAGATTAGAACCTTCATCTCATCACGAGAAGGGCAAAACAATTAATTGATAAATAAGGCCTTAAATCATCACGAGCAATAGCATCGGCCAACCCTAGAATCATCACAGAGCAACATCACGAGCAATAACATCGAGAACCCAAGAATCATCGATTGTCAATGCATGTTAGTCTACCAACTTAAGGCCTTATTTACGAGAATAATTATCAATATCATCGAGAACCTAGAATCATCACGAGCAATAGCATCGGCCAACCCGGAATCATCACGAGCAACATCACGAGCAATAACATCGAGAACCTAGAATCATCACGAGCAATAGCATCGGCCAACCATATAATCATCACAGAGCAATAACATTGAGAACCCTAGAATCATCACAGAGCAACATTACCGGCGCGGGGAGGGGTCGAAGGAGGGAGGACGACCGCAGGAGGGCAGTGGCGTGGAGGGTCGCCGGAGGAGGGTCGGCGGGAGGGTCATGGGAGGAGGGCCGGCGTGGGAGGAGGCACCACAGGAGGGCCGGCGCGGGAGGGTCGCCATGCAGGAGGAGGGAGGAGGGCTGTGAGGGAGAGTCGACGTCGGGGAAGCGCCAGGAGGCGTCGCCCGCACGGATGGCCGGCGTGGGGAGATTCGGACGGCGGCTAAGGCGCAGAGAAGAACTCCAAACAAAGTCTGAAATGGCTAAGTGCGGAAATGGCCAAGTCAGGGAGTGGCGTATATATAGGGAGGATTATTACTGCGGTTCAAAGAAGTGAACGGCGGTGATATATTATCTCTGCCCGACTTGTTATAGAATCGGCGGTAATAGTGCAACATCGCCGGTTCATAAATGATCGGCGATAATATTTAATATCCTTTGCCGGTCATAAGCGGCAAGCACTAAAATTCATTATCACTGCCGGTTCATTTAAATGAATCGGCAGTGATAATGAATTTTTAGTGCCGGTCGTTTATGACCCGGCAGTGATATTAAATATTACTGCCGGTCATTTATGAACCAGCAGTGATGTTGTAATAGTAGTGCCCATGATGTTCCATTGAAGTGCGCGTGATATATATCTATTACTGCCGGTTGTAGACTATGACGTGGCACTGATGTGTTTTATTAGTGTCTGTTCTCGTTTGTCAACCGGCACTGATGTTCCTTGTCTGCTGTGGCAGAAGTGGCGCGGTGGCAAACGCTGCCATGGCAAGGACTAACTGCCGCGGCAAGGAAAATTGGCACACCTGTTTTAGCCCAACCAAATACAAACATTGTAATTTCTTTAGCCCAACCAAATAAGAGCTATTTAGGGCTTCATACAAATTGCTAATTTATTTGTAAAAAAAATCCCAAATATAAACATTGGAGTTTTCCTTTTTTATTTTATTTAAAATTTCAGTTAATTAGGAATAATCAATAAAAACTTGCTCTTACTATCTCATCTTCATCCATTGGACATTTACTCTTTCTGATTGACTATAATAATCAATACTCCATAAATTTCAAAATGAAGCATGTTCTTCGTACAAAATGTTTATATCACAAATTGAAGCTTGACCTTCATACAAAATAAAGCATATCCTTAATTACACAACTAAGTTACAATCGACCTTCGTTATGATCATGGCGTATGTATGTAGCTTCCTCTATGTCTTCCATGAGACCTAGGTCGATGTTCTCACCGAAAGGAGGAAGCTCATCAAAGCGGTTATAGTCTTCCTCGTCGACTACATTACGAACTCCCACAATCCTTCTTTTTGATTGAAGAACCACGTGGCGTTCCTTGTCATTTGGATCCTCACAAAGAAAATTTGTGTAACGGCATTAGCAAGTACAAATGGTTCTTCTCTCAGATCCGGCGTGTTTGAAGTCCACGGTAGTGATACCGCACTTGTCGATGTTCATGCCCCTAGGTAGCCTCGACCCATCGGCACCGAAGAGGGGACCTTCAAAGGCCCATAGTCAAGCTCCCAAATCTCTTATATGAATCCGTGAAAGTACGTCGCATATTGCCATTCTTTGTCATAAGCATCTATCTGAGACCCCCTTTGTTTTGGTTGGTGCTCTTCTTATCTTGTGCTCTCGTATAAAATGTATACCCATTGATGTCGTATCCTTCAAATATAAAAATTGTATATGATGGTCCCTTAGCCAGCGTTCTCAATTGAGCGCACTCTGTTTGCGTATGCATCATGTATCTAAGCAACCAATCTCCAAAGTTATCTCTATGCTTTCTCGCGATCCAAACCTCAGACTTACATGGGTTTTGACTTCGTAGCATGTTCTTGTGCATGTCGACATACGGGGCCGCTACAACTGATTGGTGCAGAACTGTAAAATGTGCTTGCGTGAATGAAGCACGATCATTTGTACGGATCGATTTATGACCTAGTGTCCCTTTCCCTTGTAGCCTCCCTTCATGGCGAGATACGGGCACACCAATCGGTTTGAGATCCATGTAATCGATGCAGAACTCGATAACCTCCTCGGTTCCCCAACCTTCCGCAATGCACCCTTCCGGCCGATGTCAATTACGAACATATTTCTTCACAACCCCCATGAACCTCTCGAAAGGGTACATCTGATGTAGAAACACAAGGCCAAGAAACTGTATCTCTTTCACAATATGAACAATGAGATGGACCATAATATCGAAGAAGGATGGAGGGAAGCACATCTCGAGCCGACATAGAGTGTGGATCACGTCTTGCTGCAGCTTATCCAGTTTCAACGGATCGATGACCTTCTGTGAAATCGCGTCGAAGAATGAACACAACTTTATAATTGGGTCTCGCACTTTCTCTGGCAGAACACCCCTAATTGCTACAGGAAGCATTTGTGTCATCATCACGTGGCAATCATGAGACTTCATACCAACTAATTTCAAGTCTTTCATTGAGACTAGCCTCTTTAGGTTGGCAGAATAACCGGACGGAACTTTGACTCCGTGCAAGCACTCACACACGCTAATTTTCTCAATCTTGCTTAAAGTGTAGCAAGCTGCGGGAAGGTACTTTTTTCCTTGACCCAGATCTTCATGATGCAGCTCCTTCCTGAGTTTCATATCTTTCAGGTCCATCCGTGCCTTGAGTGTATCTTTTGTTTTGCCAGGTATGTCTAGTAAAATACCAAGCAAGCTGTCACACACGTTCTTCTCTATATGCATGACATCGATAGCATGTCGAACATCCAGGTGCTGCCAATAAGGTAGGTCCATAAATACTGATCTCTTTTTCCACAAAGGAGCTGTATCACCGAAACTCGGGACTGATGTACTTCCGGCTCCCTTTCCATGGATAATTTTAATATCCTTCTGACTGCAAATATCTCTTTACCGTTGCGATGTTTGAATGAAGCGATCTCCTTTGTACCGTCAAAAGCTCTCTTGTTGTTGCGATACGGGTGGTCCTTATGAAGGAACCTACGATGCCGCATGTAACACATTTTTGTGATATTTCAGCCACCGGCTCCCTGTATCACCCATGCAATGCACGCATCCATTGAATCCTTTTATAGTCTGGCCCGAAAGATTGCCAAGAGCAGGGTAATCATTGATGGTTACGAACAACAACGCCCGTAGCATGAAGTTCTCTCTTACGTACTCATCCCATACCAGACTGCGTCGTTCCACAATACCAGAAGATCTTCAACCAGTGGTTTGAGGAACACATCAATATCGTTGCCAGGTTGCCTCGGCCCTTGGATCAGTAACGGCATCATAATGTACTTCCGCTTCATGCAAAGCCAAGGAGGAAGGTTGTACATACATAAAGTCACCAGCCAAGTGCTATGACGACTACTCATGTTGCCGAATGGGTTCATCCCATCCGTACTGAGTCCGAACCTTATATTCCTCATATCATATGCAAAGTGTTTCTTGTATTTTCTGTCGATATTCCTCCACTGCGCAGAGTCAGTAGGGTGTCTAAGCATTCCATCCTTTTTACGCTCCTCGGCATGCCATCGCAGCAATTGAGCATGCCTTTTGTTCACAAACAGACACTTCAGACGGGGGATTACAGGGAAATACCACACCACCTTGGTCGGAGGTCTTTTCTTCTTACACTGCCCCTCGATATCGTCATCGCCGCGCTTATATCGAGATGCCTTGCAAACGGGACATGCATCCAAATTTGCAAACTCATTGCGATACAATATGCAATCATTAATTTGGACATGCGTGTATTTTCTGCACTTCTAGTCCCAACGGGCAAACAACTCGCTTGGCACAGTGCGTGGTTCTTTGGCAACACGTTACCCTCGGAAGGACATCTCTAAAGAAACCTAACAGCTCCGTGAAACTCTTGTCGGACCAACCATTGCTTGCCTTCAATTGCAACAGCGTAAACACAACATACAGCTTTTTGAACTCCTCTTTGCAACCTGGGTATAAGGGTGTTGTAGAATCCTCTACCATATGCTGAAACTTCTGAAAATCCCTTTCACTCGTGAGGTCCTCCTCCCCATCATGCAACATCTGTTCTAGATCATCTTCATGGTTATCGATGAATGTCTCTTCTTGGGTGTCGACGAAAGTATTTTCCACCGCGGTCAAGTCGTTGTCTTCATCATCAATCAGATGCCCTTCACGCACAATCTCATCTTCACCATACTCGGTCCAACAGGTATAGGCAGGCTTGAAACCCCTTCGAAGCAAGTGTGCACGGATCGCCTCAAGGTTCGAAAATTGCTTCTCATTCTTGCAATCGATGCACGGGCAACAAATATAGTCCATCAGCTTATTTGACTTGTACACCGCAGCCGCACTCAGAAAACTAGTCGCACCGTTAAAGTACTCTCTATCGCGACGGTCCGCTTCATACATCCATCTTCGATCCATCTACAAATATTTACAACAAATAAAATCTCAGTAAATCAATAAGTGCTCACAAATTGTTTTATACATTTAATTTGTTATGTAGTGCTAATTAATGTAGAAATTTTCATTACTTATAAATCTATATCCAAATCTCGATTGTAAAACCAATTAAATAATTGCTATTAGTTATATATAATGGTCAAGTCCAACAAATTTGAGTACTATTGTCTCCTCTTCTCTCATTTCAAGTACTATTTTATCAAGGAGTATTGGATGAGGAATATAATTCTTTTATGCATGACCTTTTACATCAATTATATACCTTTTCATCCATTGGACATTTACTTTTTCTGGATGATTATAATAATCAATACTCCATACATTACAAATTGAAGCATGTCCTTCGTACAAAATGTTTATATTACAAATTGAAGCTTGACTTTCATACAAAATAAAGCATATCTTTAATTATACAACTAAGTTACGATCCGACCTTCATGTTTATCGATGAACGTTTGGCACGATGCGTGGTTGCTATTAGTTATATATAAATCTATATCCAAATCTCGATTGTAAAATCAATTAATAATTGCTATTAGTTATATATAATGGTTCGTCTAGCAAATTTACATTACTTACAGAAGTATTAAATTAACATACACGAAATAAAGAAACAATTTCAAGTCTTTAGATTAAACAATAGTTAATTATGAAGTGCTACCACATTTAAATTCAATCAACTTATTAAATGCAATCACTATACATATAAAAGTTGGTAATTTCAAATCTAAACTCCAGATTACAAATCTAATTGTGTTGACTAGGCAATCAATAATTCTGATCACAACCTACAACAATATAGAACGTAATATCCAACTAAACAGTACACGAACCTTAGATCAGAAGTTAGAAACGACAAATTACACTAAATTTGACAGCAAAAATTCGCCCCCTCTCCACCCCAATCGAGCAAGAACAGAGCTCCTCTACATTGCGGACAGCTGGGGAAGGAGCCAGGTATATATAGTGCCATATTATCACTTGCCGGTTCTATATCTAAATTGGCGGTGATATTGAGTCGTTCGCCTGGCGATTTATCGATTCTGATTATACATATCTCGTTCCTATCACTGCCGGTTTAACTTATAACCGGCAGTGATAATATTATCACTGCCGATTTTAAGTTAGAACCAGCAGTGATAATATTATCACTGCTGGATTTAAGTTAGAACTGGCAGGGATAATATGAACCTTCAACTCCCACCGCCTACGACCATCGCTCTTCCTTCCTTCGCTAACTGCTATGCTTCCCCATTTTGGCAATCTGTTTGCTTCCCCATTCTCTGCCAACCGTCGCTCTTCCCCATTCCTCCTCTATATAATGTGCAACGCCTCAATCTGTGGCACTCCTCACAATCCACCATTGCTGCAAGAATGGCCCCACCCAAGAAGCGAGCACGTACTGGGCAAAGCACTGATCCGCTGCCAGAGAAGGAGGAGGAGAAGGAGGAGGCGGAGGAGGAGGCAGAGGAGGAGGAGGAGGAGGAGGAGGAGGAGGAGGGCGACGACGAGGACGACAGCGGCTGCGGCGATCTCCTTCGGCGTTGGGGCAAGATCAACTCCGCCACCGAATCGGATTCGGAGGAGGAGGAGGAGCACTGCCGCAACTCCGATCGGTCATCCTGCAGTAGCTCTGGCGACGAGGAGGAGGAGGAGGAGGACGTCGACGACGACTTTTGGATTTAGTTTGCGCCATTTTGGGTTTCAAACGGTTAAAAGCCGTTGGCCCATTATATTTTGTACGTAAAATTAGGACTAAGTATGTAATTCTGGAATAAAATTGTTCTGCGCGATGTGTAATTCTGGACTAAAAATGTTCTGTGTTTAATATGTTCTGTTTTTTAACTAATTATGCTTTGATATGTTCTGTATCTTAACTAATTTGTGGAACAGTAATATCACCGCCGATTACGAGTGAAAGCGGCAAGTGAAAATGGTCTTATCACTGCCGGTTAAAAACAAAAACCGGCAGTGATAAATCACGATCGGCTTTTTTATATAAACCGGCAGTGATATTTTATTATCACTGCCGGCTCTCTCTAAACCGGCAATGATATTGCCTCCATTCGTGCGGGAAAATTATACTATTCTTATCACTGCCGGTTGATACTTAGAACCGGCAGTGATAATATTATCACTGCCGGTTGAATTTAGAATCGGCAGTGATAATATTATCACTGCCGGTTCGGACCTACCCGGCAGTGATGGGGGGTCGCGAATGACGCAGTCTGTAGTAGTGGAGTGGGTTAAACTTGGCAGGATTTACATCATTTGTTTCAAAGTTAAGATTTTACATGGATTAAAGCAAAATATACGGATATATGTGGATCATATTTTAAGAGAATTTTTACTGTACACTACCATGGTAGTATATAGCGGTAGTAGAAATTAAATCTGACCGTTGATTTATCAAGGGCATTATGGTCTTTTGGCTTGGGGTCGGGGCGGTGCTGAATGCCATTTTGCTCAATTACCATTATACCCCTCCACGAGACACAGGGTTGGGTGCTGGCTTAGAAAATTATTTACCATTATACTCCTCTACAGGTTATACTACCCATACTATACATGGTAGTATAGTCAAATCTAATCTAATCTCAACCTTTAGATCTAAAGAAATGAAAAGTCCATATTCATTCTTGTGTATTGTAAAAGAGCTCTATTTTAAATAGGCGTAGGAACGGAAGCTTAAAATATGTACTGCATGCTAGCAATTCGGAGGAGTAAACAGAGTAGCAATTCCCAAATCAATTAAAGGGTACGCGGATTACACATGGTAGAATGTGCGTAGGTGCGCATCTTTAGCCAGATGCTGATTATTACATTGGAAACATCAAACCCAAACTTAACGTGCTGCATGTACGCATGAGCACTGATCAACCGAAACGTCAAAGCATGCAAATTAAGCACACAACAGTCAAATATGTTCGTACATGCGGAGAAGCAGGCACGAGATTATATATTCGTTTCAAGTAGTAAAAAGAAGTGCAGCAGCAGCAGCAGCACTCTGCGTACGTCGTACTGGCAGGTGGTGCTCGATCGCCTAGCTCTGGGGCCTGAACTCCATGCCCTCAATGATGAACTCCATGCCTGAACTCCAGATGCCGTCGCTCGTCTCGTAGACAACGGCAATCACCGCCGCCACCTCTTGTAGTTCATCATTGTTCGCAAACTCCCCCAGCACGAGCTCCATCCAACCATCGCCCCTCTTAGTAGGGTAAGTCACATCATCTTCTTCATCAATAGCCCGAGGGTCGAGGCAAACGCTGCTGGCGGAGAGAACTGTACCGCTGGGGAGCTTGATCGACGACTTCTGCCTCGTATCCAAGCCGGAGGCGTGATCCGTACTTAGGCTCCGTTTGGTACGGTTCCAGATTCTAGTACAAACGGAAACGGTTTCGGATTCTTGGTAGAAACGTTTTAGGTAGAATCAGAATCCGGAGGAACGGGTTGCTAGCCGATTCGACTACGGCGTGTAAAAATCAGAAACAATTCGCTTTGAAACGTTCCGAGTCCTATTTCGTTTGGTTGAATTTATTTTAGATTCTAGGAGAAACAGTCCGGTTCCAAGTTGCCAAACAGGGCCTTAACCTGTTTAACCTGTACACGAGATATACCTCATAGGTTGTATCTGCAAACAAATGTCTGGTTGGGATCTCTCCAGTGACGTGGAACAAGCACCCACTTAGCTGAACCGGGCATTCTGGAAACCTGTAGTGTGGTAACAAAATATCAGAAATCTAGGGTTCAAAAACCGTCGAATGCCGCTCGGTTTTCGCAAAACCATCTGTACCGCATTGGTTTGAAAAGCGAAACTGCTCGGTTTAATAGTCAAATTCAAATTTAAATTTAAAAAATCTGGAAATTTTGAAAAAATTTATCAGCTTTATTGCAGAAAATATTTTTTTGAAAAAACGAAGTTTAAAGACGTTTTTGAGCCATTCAAAATGTAGGTAATAGAAAAGCCCAAAAAAAACTCTAACTTGCAAGCTTTTAGCCCATAGGCCAAGCTGCCTCTGGGCCTTCGGCCGACCCCGGCAGCCATGACCTGGTGACCACACAGGAGGTTTAAACCGACACATTGATTGTAGTTGATAATTCCCGGCCCATTTCGCGTTTGTCCCGACAGTGTCACCTCCACGCAGATCCGGCCACCACTCACCATCGTTCGTATGAAGGAATTGACATTTAGCACTCTTACAGCATACTATATCTTAACTGGTTTAGTAAATCTCAGTTGATACACTTTCTACCTCTTCCCTTACTGCCTTCAGGATTTTGTCAGTATACTCCTTTACTTTACGCATGGTTGCTGGTCTACCTCAGTTTTGTGGTGTTAGGATGAAATTTTGGTAAATTGTAGGCTTATTTAATACTTAGTATGTATTCATTAAATTGTTAGCAAGCTAGCTCTCTCTTGGACAAAAGCCAAGTTGCTAACCTAATTAGTTTTTCCTTGTCTGTCATTAACTATGCCTATATTCTGAACAGGCCCGTTCCTGGGCAAGGGCGACCAGGGCGATGGCCCAGGGCCCATGAGGGACGGGGACTCAAATTTCCATGCATGTGCTATGCCTATACAGTACAGATCGTCAGATCCCCAATCAATTTGATCCCCATTCTCCCGTTTTCAAATTTGGCGATCCCTAATCTCCCGTTCTTGGCTCCTCGTCTCTTTCCCAGAATCCCAGTTCCCAAATCCCGTTCGGCCGTGCCCGTTCCCCAATTCCCTCAATCTCATTTTTCACTTTGACTGACGATTCGATTCCTGATTTCCTTCCCAAGATAGCAAGACCCAAGACGGTGAATCCGTTGAGAGATTAATGGAGAATGCTATTGGTGACGGTGTTGGCCGTTGCAGGCGCCAGGCAGTGGCCGGGAGGCGGCGCCAAGCGCCAGATAAAAGGGCAGTCGACATGCCCCACAGGCGACCTCCAGGCGGACTTCACCTGCAAGCTCCCCGCCAGCGATTTCTAGTCCCTCCACACGTGCGAGTCCTCCAAGCGGTGCCGCCTCTCGTCTGTGCTCGTCGCCGCCGGGCATGGTTCCAGCCTTCCAGGTTTGATACCTTCCCCCGTTCCCCCTGCCCCCTGGTGCTTTCCAGGCCCGTTCCTGGGCAAGGGCGACCAAGGCGACGGCCCAGGGCCCATGAGGGACGGGGGCTTCAAATTTCCATGCATGTGCTATGCCTATCAAGACAGATCGTCGAGATCCCCAATCAATTTGATCCCCATTCTCCCGTTTTCAAATTTGGCGATCCCTAATCTCCCGTTCTTGGCTCCTCGTCTCTTTCCCGAATCCCGTTCCCAAATCCTGCTCGCCGTGTCTGTTCCCCAATTCCCTCAATCTCATTTTTCACTTTGACTGACGATTCGATTCCTGATTTCCTTCCCAAGATAGCAAGACCCAAGACGGTGAATCCGTTGAGAGATTAATGGAGAATGCTATTGGTGACGGTGTTGGCCGTTGCAGGCGCCAGGCAGTGGCCGGGAGGCGGCGCCAAGCGCCAGATAAAAGGGCAGTCGACATGCCCCACAGGCGACCTCCAGGCGGACTTCACCTGCAAGCTCCCCGCCAGCGATTTCTAGTCCCTCCACACGTGCGAGTCCTCCAAGCGGTGCCGCCTCTCGTCTATGCTCGTCGCCGCCGGGCATGGTTCCAGCCTTCCAGGTCTGATACCTTCCCCCGTTCCCCCTGCCCCCTGGTGCTTTCATGAATTGTTTGCTCATTTGGTGTCTGATGATATTCACTTTTATGTATCAGTCTGCTATATCATATTTGCTATATGATGATTTTGCTTCCTTATGTCTCAGTGTCAGATTGAAGTAAACATTTTATTTTGTAATATTAGTAGTTATACAGATTTGTGATGCTTATGCTATAAGAGTGCACATGATGACATTTGATTTGTGATACTTGATTGCTGTTTGTCATGAATGAGTTATACAATTTTTGATCTTCGATGAAATTGATGCATAAGCATGATTATTCTTTTTATGTTTGATCAAAGTGAAAATTGTATGGGCGATTGACAAACCAGGGCTCTTGACTTGATCTCAAAAGTCACGCTTTTCATCAGCCAAACCCACCTATGTAATAACTGAACCCACATTTTCTTAACTGCACATTTTCTTGTCTCCAGAGTCCAGACTACAGAAGCTAGGAGCCCTCAGCGTTCAGTAATCGCCAATTAGCACCATGTCTTTCTTTAGTTGTATTAAACATTTTAGGTAAAATCAATTTATGTTTTGGGATACTGGGATAGGGGAAAAGGCAGATATAGCCATATAGGACCCTAGCTTATGTTTTGCCCTGGGGCTCCAAAATATTAGGAACGGCCCTGATTCTGAATCTGATTTCTGACTTGTTCGCTTCATGAAAACACTTCCCAAGAGAAGTGCTCAAGTTTCCTTCTACCCCTTATGAAAACTCCTTATTTTCCTACAAATTACGATTGGTATTTCTGTATTAACAGTACCGTTTACTTTGGGAAAATATTAAATGTAAACCATATATTTAGCGTGAACTTGTAATCCCTATCGTGGACTGTTGGATGTGACATGCACCATCGAGATCAATTCTTCATCCATGCATCATATTTTGTAAGAAAACCCCACATCCACCATGTATACTTGCACATAAGGCCTCCATCCACCTCAATTACCCCATCGGTATCTCTCTCTCTCTCACTCTCTCTCGCACACTCTCTCTCCTCATTCTCTTTCTCCTCTTCCTCTCTTCATTGGCCACCCTGACCCCACGAACGGTGATGACTAGAAGCCCTAGCCACCCTGTCCCTAGCTTCGGCCATCGTCTTCCTCTCCAGTCGCCACCGGTGTGGTGCTGTTAGATCTAGCCGAAGCTATCAACTTCCTCTTGGGCTGTCACCAGTAGCGTCGCCACTAGATTCGGTCATCCCCGAGGGCAGTGTCGCCAGATATCTGACCTTCCTCCCTTTCCCAGCGGCCTAAGAGGTTGTGCGCCAGGGGACAAGAAGGCATTGGTGGTCATGGCGGTACCATCTTCCTTGCCTCCACTGGCCTCATCTGCCACGTCAAGCTCACCGTCGCCATCTCCTCCCCCATGCTGGAGTTTAAACCGTGTGTCGCCGCCAAATTCTTTTTCACATTCCCTATTCCTTTGTTGTTTCTCCAGTTCTTTTTTTTTCTGGACTAGACTTTTCCCGGTTCTTCTCTTGCAATTTCTTGTACTACCTATATTAAAGGTGGAAGGATTCCCGTCCAAGCAGCCCCGCCACGTGACCAAAATTGTGGTGAGGCCCTCTAGAAGTTTTGAATTTGTGTTGGGTCCTCCTACCCTCTTTTCTGCAAAAAAGACCCTTCAAAAATTATAAAATTGCATTTAGGTCCCTCTAGAAATTCCAAAAAGGTTCAAGTCCCCCACCGGCTCTTTCACAAAATACCCTAACAAAAATTATGAAAATGCGTTTAAGTCCTCCCACCGCCTGTTTTGCCAAAAAAAAACTCGTGGTTCGGCAAGTTCGAGCCAAGCTCCTTCTTGAGCCATTTTGCAAAAAGCCCTTGCGGTTTGTGTCTAGGTTTGCACCATTTCCTTTAGCCAAAAAAAAAAACCGGTGTTCCAGAAAACCACCCTCGCTCTCGTGGAGCACTACCAGGGAAATGGCCTTTAGTCGGTTTAACGGGTTTTAGTCGGTTGCTCAAACCGACGACCCATCCGGGACTAAAGGTCGACCTTTAGTTTAGTAACGGTTAGAGTAACCTAACCGATCGATCGATGAGATATTACCGGGTTAGTAACCCAGATCGAAAGCCCACGACGATCCTCAGAGCAATGAACCGATCTCAAGCCCTCATCAGTACGGGTTCAAATTCAATCGGGACTGATGAGCCGGTATGGAAGGTCTGATCTGTAGTAGTGGAGCCGCGTGTATACAAGATGCTGACTCCAAGTCATGCTTGCATATACGGATATGCAAGGTGTTTGTCAAGGAAAAATGGATGACACAGGAAAAATCAATGCAGTAATTTAAAACTTTTGCTGAGTTGAGTTAGACACAAATATCCTATCGGTTCATAAGAAATACCCCTGCATGCTAATTGTACTTTAGCAGTTTTCTTCATTAATCAGTTTTATTAGCAAGTTTTGCACTATTATGTGCTGTTGGTGTCATGTTAATGCAAAAGTATATTCCATAATTACCGCAAACTTAACCACCGTAATTTAACGTTTCACATATAAGTCTGAATTTAATTGAATAATTAATATATTCAAAATAAAAAATAATTTGGAATATATTAAACGATTTGAAATAAAGAAATGTGCAAACAAGATGCATATAAATTACACTTTTAAATTATATGTGAATATATAATTGTGGTTACTAATACTATAATTTTTATGATATAAAATTACAATATTGAAAATTTAGATTGTTATAAGCTTAAATAGTTCATACCACAAACTAAAATTTGAAATAAAAATGTAGCTACCTAAATTTATATAAATTTTATACTAAATTTACAAAATTAAAGGATCATATGGTACAATTTGACAAAATAGTTTGAGTAGACTACAAACTGAATAGCTAAATTGGAGTTGAAAAAATGCAACCTGGCTAGGCCAAGTCAGACCTGGTGGGCCTAAGGCGCAATCAGATATAAAAAAACGTGCACTATAATTATATAATTAAATATGGCAATGTATCTAGCTAGTGCAAATGGCTGTTCAATGCTAAAATGCTAACATCCATCGTGGGGCATCCGATCTCATGTGTGGCTCGGATTGAGAGTGGTGGAAGCCCCTAGCGTGAATGAGGAGAGAAATAGAGGGGGGTTTTCTCGAAACTGTTTAAGTGATAAGGGGTTCCACCAATCTCAATCCGAGCCGCATATGATAAATCGGATTGCCACGATGGATGTTAGCATTTTAGCACTGAACAGCCATTTGCACCAAATACGTTACCATTAAATATATATAAGAAAAAAGAACTCATGGTAGTTAAGTAGGAGATCTCACACAGTCACACCATTAGAAGGCGTAGCTACCGGTCAGCAAAGAAGAGGAAAGCGGTGCAAATTACATAACTATGATGAAAAATAAAAATAAATCCAAAAAGCACATTTTAGTTATTAGGAGAAATTTTTGCTGTATATTGAGTAGAAATATAGTGGCTAAATAGATAAAAAGAACTATTGCATATTTTTACTATGAATGTTATAAAGTCAAATGAAAGCAACAAATATCTTCTCATTCTAGTCTGTATTGGTGCCCGGTTGGTGAGCTCAGGGTGGATATGAACATGGGTCTGTTTGGTTGGGTGCATGAACCTTAACCTGACTCATGTGATACAAGAAATTAGTGTTTGGTTGCCTGTATTCATTGTTGCAGCCAAGCTCAATAGATACAAATTCACTGTACTGGCCAGGCTGAACATAAACGCCCAGATTGGCCGTTCCAACTTAGCCAGGCTGGTTTCCCTCCTGCATGCATGATGATGTCATCATTTGCAATATATTTTCTATCTATTATTTGATATATCTTTTGATTAGCAACTTCGATCACCGAACCGATTTCACCTATGTGTTCCTGATATTTTGTGAACAAAACTAGACCCCACTTGCCATATAAATTTCAAAAAATTAAAATTTTGAATTTTGAATTTATTGATTTTCTATTATTTGTTTTAAAATTTTTGTTTTCATTTTAAAATTTATTGATTCACTAGTATTTGTTTTTAATTTGTATTACCCATTTCTTGAATTTATGTATCTCGATTACATTCTCGCAACCAACCAAACAACATCTCTGTGCAGCCTGTCCAATCTTATACAACCAACCAAACAACATTGCATTGCATCTACTCAGCTTGGCTCATCCCAGTCTGAATGAGCTCATACAGCCTGGTTGAGCTCATCCGGGCAACCAAACAGACCCATAACAAATGGCATGTTTGGAGCAAAGTTGTACTGGACCTTGAGCGGCGATCCCAACGCCAGCTCCAATAACGGGTATCGTCCGACCATGCCAGCTTCAGTGCTCTTCCTGACAGCACGTAGCCGATCATTCTGCTCGACTCATCGACGCAAAAGATCTGCGGAACCAAAACAAAACAACAAGCCTTTTATTAACCTACGTTAATCCTACAAATACAAAATTAAAATAAATAAAAATTGAAGCAAAGTTTAGTACGTGCAATTTTAGTGACTCAGAGAAAAAACTTTTAGTTGACTGAAAATTAACAAAACATTATATAATGAGATTTTGCATCATTGGTATCCTTGGGACTATTTTTACATATAGCACCCTTTGATTAATTTTTTTATTTTCCTCTCTGTTGGTGTAATTAAAACAACTTTAATTTGCATCAGGGGAAGTATCTCTGTTTCTTTACGCATTTTCTTCATAGACTGCATTCTCTTGTGTGGATTTTGTATATGAAATTAGATTATAAAACTTTGATCACAAATATAAAAAAGATTTAGATTTAGGAGATGGTTACGGTGTATAAAACTATTAGTACAAAAAGAATTCTTTTAAAAAACTTCTGTGGGCACAACATTTTCCTTTCCCATCACTCTACTAATAAGATGACTAGTGAAGATTAGAAAAGTGCATGTAAAATATGTAAAGAGGTAATAAAGTCTTTAAATAAAAAAATCATCCATTGATTGATGAAAGTTAGTTCGCTACGTAAATAAGAGACACATACTACTAGATTACACCTAAAACAATAAAAAAGTATTAAATGCACATATGCATGCATGCCATCATTTCATTAACTCATTTAAATAGCCATATCATCCCCACAATTAATCCCAATATCTCGGGCTTTCCTAAATAGATGTTAGTCTACTATAAGTTTTTCCATTTCTACCAAGACACATATATAAAAGACTACATTACCTCTATTCATTATATCTTTGGATAGGATTGTGTCTTACTTTAGTCTATGATAGTAAATAACATTAAAAATGGCTAAAGTGGATAGGTATAGAAGGAAAATTTGGTAAAAAGTCACATCGAAATTGTACAATGATATGTATTTAAAAACAAAATTTGAAAGCTACGATGATATGTATTCAAGAATGGAGTAGTATTAACCCTGCTTAGTTCATTACTTATTCTTTCCATTTTATTGCTTCCAATTAATATAAAATGATCCTACATACAGTACACGTATACAATAGTCAAACTCCTATAACTGGGGAAAAAAAGGTAAAGGCTAGAGGTGTGTACTAAGACTGGTATATGAAACGACATCAGTTTTCGAACCAATGTAGTAGTAGTAGTATAAGGCATAAACATACAATACAGTCGTTAGTTTAGAAACTGTTACTAAAAGGTGAAAGGAGAGCGTCAGGGGAGTACATAATCTTACCTGGCCATCTTTCAATTTGGGTAATTTACGAAGCATATAGACTATTTGTCCCGCGGTTGGTCTTCTATTAGGATCGACCTCCAAACATTGTAGCCCTATTTCAATGCAGCCTGTTACTTCCTTAAGGCGATGAGGTTCCAGTGATGGATACCTCGATTGAATTTTGTCAAATGTTGACCAATTTTGGCGTACCTAGTGAATTGGAACAGAGAACTAGAATCACCGTTTGACAATAAAAGAAAAGGGAAGTCCTGAATCATGCAGAAACGTTGAATTTCGTTCTCACTTCTGTAGTATATTGCTTTATTGACAAGTCCAGGCAATCCAGGTCCAGGGCCACGGTCATCGATTTCCCTGTCATGACCTCTAATATTATCATACCGAAACTGAATACGTCAGTCACTTTTGAGATTGGACCTTGTCGCAAGAATTCTGGTGCCATGTATCGTCTGCGTATCAATAATACGAACGGTTAACTGCATTACGAGGTCAACAAAACTGCAACATGGGTTGATCACAAGAACAAAAAGGCAATAAACTTGTTTGAAAGACTCAGAACATACCTTGATTCCACAAATTTTTTAGTGATGGTTCGGGTTTGACGTCGACCAAAAAGGCTGGATAGACCGAAATCTGCAATTTTCGGTACCATGTTACTATCCAGCAAAATGTTGCTTGGTTTAAGATCCAAATGTAAAATAGGACCATTTTGCGCTTGCTCGTGAAGGTAACGTAAACCCGAGGAAATCCTCTTTATTATTTCAAAATGCTTGTCCCAGTTGAATTCGCTCGTTCCACCTGTCAAAGCAGACCAAGAGGGAATACTGATACATGGTTTTGCATGTAAAGTTGTAAACACCGAAATTGTTTGCTCCAAAGTCCTCACACACGTGAGAAAGAATGCAGAGTGAGTTATGGAAATTTCACAGAATGTCCAACTTCAATCTGTAAATAACATATTCATTTGTTTGCTCAAAGTAACAATTTTGTTTATTTATTTGTACGAAAGTATCTAGGCATGAGATACAGTAACTTGGTTGCTGAATCATGAGAGTCTGTAGTCCGTATCCGTGTTCAGTCGTTCCCCCAACAACAACCGAGTTTTGCAGTATATTCCATTATGTACGACAGTTAAAATTATATAATTCTGACATATATTTTGGCCGTACTGGAACACAGGAATTGATGTGGCATGTCCAATAAAATCCCACAGGAAAATAGAACACATGAACCAAATGGTTGTTTGGACTTTGGATGTTTCATAGGGGGAAACGTACATGAATTTAGAGAGAGGTTTCCTTACTCAAGAGATAAAAGCTAGGAAATTTCCTTAAAGTAAACATCGCCGTGCGCACAGGCTGTTTCGGCCGTTTTCATGTACTGCCGCATGGTCGGCACCTGTGCCGGTCCGGCGAAGGGCATGGCACGGCGGCCAATGGTCCCTGCCCACACCCAACCGAGGCAGTAAATACAGCAGGCGATTTTCAACTGCGATAAGGTTTCAAATCTCATTTTCGGTTGAAATCAAGTGGCCCTGGAATCAAAAATTTCGCTGATATTTTAGAATTTCGGATAAATTCTAGATGAAATACAAAAATAAAAATTTAAATCCAGTTTTTTTTGCACCAAAATTTTCAAGATTTCGCACGGAATTGTCGAAATCTCGGCTAGATTTGCCGAGATTTCAGTGAAATTGAACCGAGCAATAATGGTTCAAATGACATCGAAATTTTTGAAATTTTTTTTAGAGGGTCCTGACAAAAAATTAATGTTCCAATAAATATTTCAGATGATTATCAAGCCTGAGGAATTTTAAAAAATTTAGAGAGTAATACTGTCCTAATAAAACACTGACCGGGA
The DNA here is from genome assembly GCA_036346375.1 of Guadua angustifolia. NCBI lineage: Eukaryota > Viridiplantae > Streptophyta > Magnoliopsida > Poales > Poaceae > Guadua > Guadua angustifolia. The sequence continues at coordinate 41,718,765 of CM070520.1, forward strand.
AATTTGAACAAAATGAAAAATAGAACAAACCACGTTATAAAATTTTTAAATTTTTTGTGTATGGTTCTGATGCATCACTAATATTCCCATAAAATTTTTAGATGATGTTCAGACTACAGAAATTTTTAAAAATTCAGAAAATTCTACTGCCCTGAAATTAAAAAGCCTTACCGGCAAACTTCCACCAAATGAAAAATGGTTCAAACCATGTTAGAAAATTTTGAAATTTTTTGTGGATAGTTATGATGCATCATCAATGTTTGTATAAAATTTTTTAGATGATGATAAAGCTTCAATAATTTTCAAAAATTCTAACAGAGCTACGTCCTGATAAAAGCCTGACGATCAATACATAGATTTGCTTGAGCAACCAAAAAATTGTTAGAATTTGTGAAACTTTTAAAGAATAAAAAATGTATAAAATTCTTACAACGGTACTGTACCATTTGTGTTCCTTGTTTTTTTTATTTTTGAAAGATAACAAATGAAGTTCAATGCATCCATGGATTCGATTGAGCAAACAAATTTTATAGAAGGGTTATTAGGAAATTCTTAAGCTCTCCTAAAAATTTTGGATCATGATCACACTCAAACAAATTTATAAACTTTTGACAAGGTTATTGTCTCAATGAGCCTACCCCGAACAGCCATTGCCATTGGTGAGCTCTTCTCGATCGACACGTGCTTCCAGAGGGGGATACCTCTGATATTTTTTATGTAAAAATGAAAACTCAAAACTTGATTTAGACTTGGGTGGATGTATATTGAAACCGGTGCTTATGCACGAGATGTTGGTATGTAGTTGTGTCACCCGAGTCACTAAGGGCCAAGTCTATGGTGTAGTTAGATCCAAGAAACAATATATAAACCGCATGTACCTCAATGAGGAGGCCTTAGCATAAGTTGTCGGAGTCTAGCAATAAACTGCAGGTTGTAGATTGTATGCTTTGGGCTAGTGCGAACAAGGAGGGTTTACTCCATGTTCGTAGGGACGTTGCTGGTGTAAGTAATGTTTACCAACATAACATATGAGCATTAGGGTATTAGAGGAACACTCCATATCTTAAGGGTGTATCATAGTGCAATTTATTGTTAGGACCGACAATGTAAAGGCTTTGTCATGAACTCTCAATCGGGGTACTGAGGGTATCGCGTGTGATGTTTTCACATGATGGGATGTTTGTACCGTATGGGTACAGTTATACAACCTCTATAGACTGTAAAACTATTCAAATAACCATGTCCCCGATTATAGATGACTTGATGAAACCTCCACCTCGGTAGTTTTATGTTGCAAAATGGTTCGGGAGAAGGATCTAAATCCATACTTATCTTGGTTGGCAATGGGAAATTATTGCTTTGTTACTTTTAGGGAAGCAGGCCCCATGTTCATTTATGTAATTTACACCTTGATATTATTTACTTATAAATGTCAAATGTTTTTACAACTTCCGTTTACGATCTATTATTTCTATTGTGAATGAAAACTCATCCTATACAAAATAAAAAACTCAGTAGGATAGCCATATCACCTTGACATAGCCTTACATTCTACATAACATTTGTTTAAAAGTCTTGGGGAATACAATTTCGTACTCACAATTACTTGTTGAGCATATTTAGAAGATGTGGAAGAAAACTCGATGTACATTTATTTCTATGCCGCTGGTTTTGGTGACGATGACGCTGAATGTCAGGTTTAACCCTAGTCAGTTGTGTGTGGTCGGGCTAAGGCAAGCTCGCTGGTTTTGGTGTCTTTTGTTGCCTTTTTACCGTGGTTTCTATTGTCAAGTTTGTCTTGTGAACTATTTGGCCTAAAATGTTGTCTTGTGGACTTTTTCCTGTGTTAATTATATGTGCTACTCTATTGTTTATTACTCGAGTATAGATGTGATATATTAATATTGGATGTGCATGCTAGCAATTGATCATGAGACTACCATGGTGTACATATATGGGTCGGAATCAAATTCTAGGTCCCAACAATGCACCAATAATTGGATCAGACCGTGACATGACTAACATTTGTACCGTACCTTGTGCATAGTCTTTGGCCGATCTATGAGTCACAATGTATGCCTCGCCATGGCAAGGACATCAGAACACTGTCGAGACTGCGCTGGGGCGTGGTTTGCCAGAGACTATCTCCATTGAGCCATGAGCAACATGATAGGGAATGTTGAAATACAGAAAATTCATACTATTGAAAATCTAGCCGATCTTTTTACGAAAATCTTACCGACTTTCACATTTGAGAATGTGAGGCATAGGTATAAAAAGACTCATAAGTCTTTAGGAAGAGATATTTGAACATCATATGTAATCATCTCTGGATGATATATTGTACTCTTTTTCCCTTAATTGAGTTTTGTTCTACTAGGTTTTCTCAATTGAAGGTTTTTAATGAAGCAACATATTCAATGGCACAAGGCACACAAGCTATATACCCTTTTCTTCTGTCTATTTTTTCCAAATGGGTTTGGGAAAGTGTAATTTTTAGAGTCATAACACTGGAAAAGTGTCTAAAGGAGAGTGTTATGAAATATTATATTACATGTATGTGTGGATACTTTCCTAAACGAACTCCTATGAGGTTCTTATTTAGGATTCAGAGTTGTAGATCTACATCTTTTGTATCTACTCTGATCTCATATTTATACGATCTTATTGATCAGCAATAATATTGATATATAACATTGTTTTTCTCTTGATCTTTTCTTCTCACAATGATTCTATTTTGGTTGGACCAAACCTTATTGTTGGTCATTTGAAAATACTTCTGATTGATGGTTCGGTACAACCTGAACAACATGTTCCAGGCCTCGCGTTAATTACTTGTCGAGCTATGGCTTCATGGATCTGCGTCTAGGCGTGGCAAATTAGTAAAATCAAGCACGGCGGGGTGGATCCGGTACGGGTGAAGCACGCGGATGTTGCAGGCTGGTTCCGTCCTGCGGGGCTTCACGTCCTTCTGCGCTGCGTCTACAATAGATCCTATGAAACGCCGATTGATATGCATACTGTTCCTCTCAGATTGACGCGTATGATGTAGGAGTATATGTATTTAATGTCGGTGTTTTAAAATTAATTTCAATAACTGCGGGATCAGCCCCTGGCATTTATTAGGATGGAAATTTTTTTGTGCCACTAAAAAACATCATAATTCTTGATCTAGTAAGAGCAAATATAATAACAAAACTCACTATTTACTCTATCTCTTATCTATGTCACTTAGAGTAAATAATAAAGCCAGTTTGTACAATAACCATATGTAAAGATTATCTCTAGAGAAACACTAAAACATTTAATTTGAACATTCAACATTAACTTCATCTTTGTTGATATGGGCAAAATACTAACTTCAACACTAAGAGTCACTCGTGTCATCTCCAATACCAGCTTTTAACCGGCGAATTTTCTTCTCTCTCCTCTTTTAATTCCCACTTTTGCATATAGGACAAAACTGACGTGTACATACTAATAGTAAGTTGAAATATTATTGTACTAGCTCTAAGCTAAATTGGGAAAAAAAATTAAAAACATTGACTAGTAGCACTAACATTCATTTAAGAAGAAAGAAACAACAATCGAGCTATAAACACACACCTCACACACACACATTTGTACATAGCTCTATGAGAGCCTGGATCGAGCGACGCTCGAACCCGAGCCAGCCGCTCGCGCCTCCCGCGTACTAACTAATATAACCGCGGCACTCTAAATTGGAAATTTTGTTATGCAGATTTTTCGTACCGGGGAAACTTAAGAGAGGTTTAAATGCCATAAAATAAGTTGTGAACGTGTTTCTCAAATTCAGAGCGTTGGGTAGGGTTTTTTTTTCACAATTTATGGTATTTAAAAGGAGAAACAGAGGCAAAGTAGTATGTATATCCGTACGTACTCAAAAGTTTCTCATGAAGGCTTCCATTAGAGAGATACTCGAAGCACAGATACCTTTCCTGTCTCGGGCGTGTGACAGCGCAGTAACCCTTTAACTTTACTATATTTGTATGATTCAGACTCATAAGATTCGCAACCTTTTCCTCGAACCGTGTAGCATCATCTATCTTCGGGATGTTATCAAGCACCTTCACAGCAATGACACCCCCATCTGGAAGTGTTCCCTGTTTAGTTAAGTGCGTCTAGTTAATTAAAGTGGACATGGTCATACGGGTTCTCCGTCAGTTGTAGAAACAGGAAGGAAGGAAATTAATGCCATACCTTGTAAACCACTCCAAACGCACCACGACCAATTTTTGTGCTGACAGAGAAATTATCCGTGATTTCTCTGAGAAGTTGTGACTTGTACTTCACAGATCCCATTTCTGGTCACATTCAAAGACTTGGATGAGAGCAAGCGCGCGTAATGTGCATACATTAGTTTACTACAGTGCATTGCACATACTATATAGAGAGTCGAAACTGTGGACTTTCTAATCAGCTCATCTTAACACAAGAAAATTAATGGTCGTAAATTCGTAAATTATAAGGAATCAAATAAGTGAACTAACCAACAGCATAACACGGTTCAAAATACATTATATACCCTAAAATTCTCAAATGTAAATTGGCCAACCACACCAAGAATTTGTGTAGAATAAATCTTACAAGAATCTTGAGCTAGTCTCAGAATGAGAAGCGAAGAAATGCGCGGTGGGCAGCTGAGCCGAAACAACAATGCAATACTAGTAGCCCCCTGAATGTCTTTCCTGGAACAAGAATGTGCAGCTGCATGTATAGCTGGCTAGCTGCTCTGGTGTGCATGACTTCGTCTTGTAACCAATTTATTTAAACTATCACACTGCACATGCTCATGGAATGCAAAATAACAAAATCATCGTTCTGAAATTTCCACTTGCACAATAACAAAATCAACGAAAAGTGCCAGATTCGTTTTTGACTGACTTGCTCGTTGCCTTGTACATTTTGCTCTACATGATTGGCATTTGGTCCATTATTTAGTGCGGATCACTATGGGTGCTAGGTGCTAGCTAGCTTTTTTGGACACTTAGCATGCACTCTTTCTCTATGGTTGTTGCGAGCAATTCACTCATGAGGGTTCGTATATACTTTACCTAAATTACACCACCCTTTGCAATAACCAATAAAACTATTGTTTTTTTTAACGAGTGGGCCTACACCAAGATCACAAAATTCCCAACGACGCCGCTTGCGCACATCTGTTAGGATTACCACAGCACAAATAACAGGAGACAAGTTTAACATTAAAAAACTCTTACAGAAAAAACCACGAGAAACAATCCACTATCAGCTTTAAGGATTACAAGTAGAGAAGGTTGGCTTATATAGCTAAAAAAGTTCTAGTTGTAGAAGACTTAGACTAACAACCTATTTGGATAGAACCAAAGGATATGATAAGTTGAAATATTGAGTGATCTCCAACAAATCTCCCCGTAACTCAAAATGTATAACGAAGTTATTTATGAAAAACCAGAAAAGGTAGTAGAGCACCATGAATACAAGTGCGCTGAAAATTCAAGGGACTAATGAAGAAGGAAGACGGAACAGTCAAGCCAAATGCTTGTAGTGCAAAAAACCACCAAGGGTATAAAAAACTATAACAGCCTTATCCAAACGCTTCTAATAAAGCAAGATTTAGCAAACTACCAATAGATCAAGAAAAGGACTGGAACAGTCAATCCAAACACACAGCTATAACAAAGAAGATGAAGAAATCTGGGTCTTTAATAATTCATAACCGCAGTAAAGTCTAAGTTTGTACAACTGACCTCTTGAAACAAACATTCAATTATCAAATGGCATAAGCGTGGTGCTAAGTAGATAGCACCTGTGGTGCTAAATAGATAGCGAAGAACACATAACATGGATTTTTGATATGCTCCACATGAAACATAAAATTCAGCAAATTGCCTACTGAAAATGGTAGAAACTGCTAAAAAATATCAATATGAAGAAAACTCTCCTGCCATCAATGGAGTATAAATTGCAGTAGACTCACTACTACAAAAGGACTCATATTAGACCCCTCATCACAGATAGTATTTTTGCAAAAACAGTCAGTGATGAGTGTTGGGCATATCACAGATAATTTTTGGCTAAAACCGTCTGTGATGAGGGACACATCACAGACGGTTTTAACTAAAAACCGTCTGGAATGACCATTTCTATGAAATAATTACAAACATCCTCGACCTCCCAGACATTTTTAGGGTTCCCGAGCTATTTTTAAGGTGGCTGCGATTAAGAGACGATCTGGTGGAAAGAGATCCTGGATATGGAAGTGTGATTGTAGATCATTCTGATCTAGGTTATCTAAGGTTAGTAATTGGTTCTAAGTTGCATTATATTTAAGATCTAACTTAGTAAAGAGGGAAATGAAGATGTGTAACATCCAAAAAATTTCAAAAATAGTAAAATTGAAAATTTAGAATTTTAAAAATGGAATTGAGTAAACATTTTAATTGGAACCAAGATTTTCATTCCAAGTACCATCTTTTTCTTCATTTTCTTGTACTTCAACCTAAAGGAAAAAGAATACGTTGCTACATTAAAATTTTTCACCCAAAATAAACAAACTTTAAAATGAGTTGAAAATGTAATCTTACATTCAATTCGCATATTTTCTGAAACAATTCCAACCATATTAATTACTCTTGGATGTTTGGCTTCAAAAGGAAATCAATTGATGAAATTAGTAAAAGAGTAACGGTAAAAGAATGAAAGTAAAAGCCAGCAAAAATAATATTAATTCATTCAAAAGTCTCCACCACATCTTTTCAGCTGTCCAAAGATTTTAATGAGCTAGGTAAAGAAGTAAATAATAAAGTAACATGTTTTAACTTCGAAACAGTAACATGTTAGAATTTTTATTAAATTATGAAGGTTTGATCTGAAAATTTTACAGAAGCATTCTTAGCTCAAATTCATTTGAAAAACAATGATTTAGAAATAAAAGACTTTATTTACTCTCAAAGAAAAATCAAAATCAGAAGCAAGGATTTGGACCAGTCACTGTTGTAAGAATATTAATAATTTTTCGGTAACTCATTTCTACCTCAAAACTTGATCAAGTAATTAAAGTGACATGCTTTGATTCTTGTTGTGCTTTGGATCTTCTCATTGAATTGATTCCTGAAGTTAGTCTTCTCTTATGATTTCATGCCTAATGAAAACTCAATTTGTCAAATCCAGCACCTTAATGAAACTCAAAGAAAACTCAAACAACATGCTATAGAAAATAATTTTGTAAAATACTAGAGACCAAAATATGAATAAAAATCAATTTTTCAGAATTTTGGCACACCATTTACAGAGCTTAAAAATTCAAAAACAGATTGAAAACCAGTCTAGTTTGAAGAATTACTGTTCTTAAATGACAGCAGATATTGAGGTGAAACCAAAGAAAATGGAAAGTAGATCTTCTGGGCTGCCTACTCAAAAAATTGCAGAATTATTCAACCAAGTTATCACCTCTGTAGGGTCACTTCAAACCTTCCTCAGATCCTGTCCAGAAAATGTAATCGTTTTTGCGTTGTTGGCTTTGTTGGCTTCGACTCCTTGCCGCTTCGGTTTTGGTCGCTGGCAGTGGGGCTCCTCCCAGCCTAGGCTCACCAGCCAGCCTCCTCCACCTCTCCCTCTCTTCCTCCTGTCAACCCAGCCCGGGCAGAGGTTTTGCTCCACGCGGATGCCTCCAGCCAGCTTTGCTTCCTCCGCCTCCTGCCCATACTGCCAGCACTTCTTCTCATTTATCCTTTCCAGCCTCACTTGTCTCTCTTCTTCCCCAAAGCAGCAGCACCTCCCCAAGCGCCATTCCTCTAGCTCCTCCTGGCCGGCCTCCTCCTCCGGCCCTCTTCTGGTGGCGCCTCCCCGCTGCCTCAAGCCGCGCGCCCATCTCCCCATGAGCAAAGAAGAAGAAGCAGCCAGCCGGAGCAACTGGGCGAGCCGTGCATGCAGTGGTCTTCCGCCGGTGAGCTCTTCACCAACCTTAGAGGTGGGCATCGTCGTCGGGCCGGCCCAAGCACGGACCCATCGTGCCGGGCCTAAACCGTCTTGCGGCCGTGACGGCCCATCGTGCTTTCGCCGTCGTCGGGCAGGTTGCCCAGCTTCGCCGGCGAGCCCAGCACGCCCATTTGCCCTTCGTGCTCGCCGTGCGTCTTGCGCTGTGTCCGCCCATTATACTATTACTACAAGAGAAAATGATCACGGATTGATTTCTTTCTTTATCTGTCTAGGACTTCCTTTTTCTTCGATCGAAACAAAATCCTATTGTGTTTATTCTTCTCGATTTTCTTGATTCAGTTGTTCCTTCTAGTCACATGCATGCAGCCATACATTTACTTCTTGATTTGCTCACCCACACATACAATGTATGGATGCATTCCCTTCCTTTTCTCCGGTCCATCCGTAGTTTTCTTCCCTTACTCCTTGATTTGCTCACCCACACATACAACATACGTGCATGCCTGTTTCGGGCCGTGCCAGCCCAAGCACGGCCCGGACAATCGTGTCGGGCCGGGCCGCCCATCGTGCCCGATTGGTAGGTCTTCAGACGGCCGGACAACCGTCTTGGGCCGGCCCAAACCCGTTAGAAACGATCACCGTCTTGGGCCGTGGGTCGTCTTGGGTCGACGTGCCTCGTCTTGGCCCAAAATAGCCCGGCCCAGTGCCCACGTCTAGCCAACCTATTCTGCTGTGAGATCTGCTCCATCTCTGAGCTCCTTCGTCTTGCTTGCAGCTGGAGCCGACCGTGACTCCCTTCCTCTTCCATAACGCCGGCGAGCCAGCATTCAACCGCACTCTTCCTCCTAGCGCCGGCGAGCCTGCACACAACCGCAGCTGCCGGTGAGATCTTGTGCTGCCATGCAGATTTGACTCTCTCCTCTAGCTCCTAATCTTGCTTCTCTAACTTGCATGCAGCCTCCCCGGCCTCATCTCACCTTGCCCTGGTGCTGCTCAGCTCAACCGGAGTCTCTCCGCCAAAAACGCCATTGTCGTTCCAATAAAGCTCTAGGGTTCGTGTTGATAAGCTTAAGTAATTTGGCAAGAAACCTTAGCACAAGAAACACAATGGCGCAGTGGTTAAGTCACTAGTGCTTGGAGGCAGGAGGTCTGGGGTTCGAGCCCCACCCCAGCCTTTGATTTTTTTCATTTTTGCTCCACGAAATTCAAATACCCATATCTTTCGCTATGAATCTCCGATTAATGCAAACTCAGTTCCTAAATTTGAGTTACTTAGTAAGGATTCAGAATATGCAATAAAAAGTTATATGTTGCTTGCAGCAAAAACTTTTAAATGGGATTTGAATAAAAGTCATATTTCGAGTGTTATGAACAAACTATGAAATCCCTAATTCTAAAAATCATGAAATAAATCACATGTGTTCCTGCAACCTTAAATGTTCCATTTTTGCATAAACATTTAGATTTCAGTGAGATTTGAATCAAAAATCAAGTGATGAAAGCCTTTCTTTCATGCAAGAATCAAAGGGTTAAAATATGAATTAAACGAGCTCAAAATTTAGTAAAACCAGTTTAGTTGCACTTTTGAGATTGCAAGGATCAAAAGTATATAAAAATATTTAGATTCTACCTTTGTTTGCATTAGTTACTAGATAGTCGAACGTTCATCACACAAAACGTTCATTTGGTCGCAACTAGAGCAAATGTACCTTAAACTTGACAAAATCAACTTCTATGACCTTGTACTGATATGCCGTAGCTTGCCATATAAAAGTAACATCAGTTTGATCAACTTCGAGTTAAGCTCATATTAAGCCTAAATCACTATTCATTAGAAAAACACCTTGAACAAATGGGAAATATCGCGGAATCAACTTTAAAACACTCTTAGGGATATTCCCTACCAACCCCTAGAAAATGGTTCGATTATCCCATCCGGTGTAGTCGCAACTGAAGAAAGAAATCTGCACCGCAATAGCGCTAAAAGTGTGGTCATATAAGCCTTTTCGGCAGTCCGTAAAATATCACTCTTAGACATAAAGTTATGAGAGAATAGGTCAGAATCATTGTTTGATACATATTCTACCATAATCTGGAAAAAATATATTAATTATAACTTCATTTGCATATTAATCCAATCACAAGAAAGACCCTAAATGGTTACAACTGCACAGAATCGTTATCACTTAAGCCTCTTCGGCGGCTTATAAAATAGCTCGTCTAAACACAAACTTTAGGGGAATTGGACCAGAAACCTACTTCAATATATGGACAACCAAATTATGTAAAAATATTCTAATTATGACTTACTTGTCGAATAAAATACGTTAACACAAAAACCTTAAATAATAACATTACTAGAGCCTTATCGCATGGCGAATGAAATCGGAAGTCTTAAACTTAATCATCGGCTATGCAAGAATTGTCACATAACTAAGTAGTATCAACCAATAACTTAACATTTTAGGTCCAACACGTAGAAGTCACCCCCATGCATAAACGCTCAGGTCTAAGTGCTATTCATGCATAATACTACAACTAGTGACCTCCTCTAAACTAAATAATCTTTGCATCTTGAATTCGAAATTATAAGTACTAAAATACATAAATCTAGCCTCTTGAATTCATAAACAACTTCATGTAAACTCATGACTAAAACTTTTGTAGTCAACAAGCTTAAAGCAAAACAATTACGTAAAGGGCTTATTATACATCAAGTGCTACGGCCGTTATGCAAGAAATTATTTGAGAACTCAAAATCAGCATGTTCTTCTTGATAAGTTTAAATTGGTATTTGCATCTGATTTCTTTTTGTCCGATTTTGATTCGATGTTATTTGCTTTTGTCTTGATTATTATTATTCGACGCATAGACGACGATAATTCGAATTCGGTTATTAACGACACCGACTACGATCCGGATTACATTCCCGAAGAAGAGCAACCAGGCAAGCACTCTCCTTTGACCATCTTGATCCCATATTTGCAATGTTATTTTGTTTTATCAAACTATATGCATGCGTGTATGTTCTAAACTTGTTATATTGTGGGTGATGGTAGCTAAATCCAATTGTATGCATTCCCATTACCTTGACATTTGAATTACTGCCTTTGTAACCTAGTAATGGTGTAGACAATAATTAATGTCACTTGGGTAAAACTTGCAAGATTAACATATGTATATGCTTAGACATGCTCATTAGAATGAATTTAAAATGTTGGATACCATTTTAACTACTATGAGCAACTTTGTTTATTTGTACGAAACCAATTTCCGTGTATCTTGGTAAAAATCCAACTCAAAACTTATGATTTAGACGCGGGCTATTTATTACTTAACTCGAGGCGTGAGAAGGACCTCACGCGTAGTTAGGGGGAGATTCTCGCCTGGGTCAGTTAAGGACCGAACTTGATGCTATCACCTAAGTGATTTCGTACAACCACAAGTTCCGGTATGGGACGGACCTAGCTGAGTAAACTGAGAAATCTATTCTTGATCTTTGTCGTGGTGGAGTGAGTCCCGGGTGTACGGGTGGTAAAACTCACAGGCGCAAGAGGGGGGCCCTGTTGTGGAGGTGTATCCCTTGATGTTGAAACCTTAGTGGGCGTCTTGGGTTTAGGCGGATCTTTGGAAAGGCTTTGTCATGATCTCTCTGCCGACACACCAAAGGAAGTGTGTTAATAGCTTGGCAAAAAGGAAGATCATGACTTGTGGGTAAAGTGTACACTCTCTGCAGAGATTAAAATCTAATTAATTAGCCGTGCTCGCGGTCATGAGCAGCTTGGGAGAATAATGTCAAGTATAGTCTTTGTTTTTGCTAAAACTTTTGGAAATGGTGTTGGAATGAGTTGGTGGAATGGGAAGCCATTGGTGGCTGTTTTTACTTGTCATTTGCAGCCATGGAGGGCTGTGAATTGTTGTATATGAATTCTACTTACTGTTATATAGCTTCTTATCAAATGCTCTTTACAATTTCAATGCCATTTTATGAAATGTTTACTTGCAAACAAAATCTGCCTTATGCTGAAATGAGACTAGTGTAGAAGCTTAATTCCTTGTTATAGCCCTGCATTTACTGTATTTCCATACACTAAAGTCTTGCGAGTACATACGTGTACTCATGGTTGCTTAATCTAAACAATATAGACGAAGGTACTGAAGAGTGCCCCGACGATTCCTGCTTTGCTCCGGGGTTCGACGATCATGTTGAAGGATGAATTCTCCAAGTCGGTTGCCTATGGGTTTATGGATGGGCATACCGTTGTCCTACTTTTGTTAAACATGTTATTTCCGCTGCACTCTACTTTTGGACTTGTGATATTTGGCGGTCGGCCCTCATCGTAATATTAAGTAGTTGTAATAGTTGAAGTTTATGTTTATGCTATTCCAACTGCTTAGATTCATGTGTATGTGTTGCGATACATCTCGAATGCGGGATATGTGGGTGCTAGGCGTTGATCTTGGGAACTAGCACTAGACACATATCCGGGTACCTGGAATTGTCATCAACCATCAATGCATACACTCGTGCAACCGTCGTTCTTTGGCTATTGCTCGTGCTTCCCTCGGAGAGTGCGGGCGATACCAAGGTCCTGAGACGGATGGCGAATGTTATGCTTAGATGAGTTGGTCTCAATCCCGGTATGGTTGTTCGGAATGGAATCGAAACTCCCATGGACGCGTAAGTGTGTACGGTGCGACTACATGGCTCATATTTGTTTGAGTGAGGGCCATTTAGTCAATACTCCGTGCACGGGACTTTTGGGTGGCAGTGAGCATACACTTAAATGGAGTATGGGTGTCACCTCTAAGTCCAACGCACGTGTGAGGATCGATTCATACTTCCAGGTGCCCACAAGATGGTTTCTAAATCTAGCTTGGTGTAGATCTATTTATTCTTTGTGATGTAAAGTAGCAATTGATTCTAATTGCATTATATTCATTATGTAGATAGTTACTTAAAAGAAGGTAATCTAGGTTAATAATTGTTTGAAATTAAATTATATTCAATATATATCTATGACGAGGCCTGGGAGCTCCTTGACCGGCCGGCGTGCGGTCAACGGATCCCCATGCTCGGAAGGCCCCGACCACGACCTGGACGTGCACTGGGGCGCTCGACCTCGAGCGCGGTGTGCCCGAGCTCGACTCATGCGACCTCGGCTCGCAAGGGTCTCATTTGAAGCCTGGTCCGCCCAAGGATTTCGGATCTAGCGTTTGACTTGCGGTTTCAGAGAGCGGTCGCGGGATGACTAAGTCTTGTGCGGCAAGTTCGAAGGCGATTCTTGCCGACCCTCAAGGTGCACGCAGCCCGTTCAAGAATCGCTCGATGCGTTGCGGCGGAAAGAGTATAAAGATCAAGGATACATGAGCTCCACGAACCACAAGACAAGAGCAACGCCAACGCATGCCTCGAGCTAGGGATCTCCATTACTATCTTGAGTTGTAAACACTGCTTTGTACACCCACATAACAAGGAAGTCACCGCCGCAAGGCGACTGGAGTAGAGTCATTACCTTCATAGGGGCTCGAACGGTATAAATTTGTGTCTCGTGTTATTTGTCGCCGGCTCGACCATCCTCACGTCCGCTAGCTTCCTCCGTTAGAACGAACGCAGCTTGGGTCCCAAAACATTCTAACCCCAACTCACTTCTTGCGGTTGACGATCCCGATCGCCGGCAGTGGCGCCACCGTGGGGCCCGATTGTTTTGCTCTTTCGCAGGAACGACACCAGGATCTCGGGAGCATGGCGCTTTCATCGATGGATTTTCCTCGAGCACGGACTCGACTCCGTGTCGTTTCACGCCGCCGCCGCCACGCGAAAGCAAAGACGTCTGGCGGTGGGCGGTCCGGCGCCGAGGAGTCGCGGATGACCGTGATCCGCAGACCCAAGACGCTTCGCCGATGGTGCAAAGTTGCTATCAACAAGCCATAACCGCCCCGCGGAGGCCCAGAGAAGGCCGCACGTCTTCTAGGCCGCCAGACTCCTCCTCTGGGGAGCGCCTCGCGCTATTGCGGGTCATGGCCGACCCGATAGGGCAGGTCGGAGCTCTTGGCCGGCCCGCCGAAGAGCTCGATCGGGCTGCGGCCGAGGCCGAACCTCCGCGACTCGAAGTCAAGACTGGGACCCGTTCTCAGAGGAGCGACGACAACACGTCACGCCGTCACCCGCGTCGGACTTCTCCTGCGCAGGAGTTAGCCCCCGAGCTGCAGGCTCGGGACGAGGCTCTGACGCAGACTCACCGGCGTCCCGCGGGCACCGCGCCAACCAGGACCAGGCCTGGGCCGAGCCGTTCCGAGTCTGGCAGCAGAACTGCGGACCACTCCCGGGACGTTCCACCCAGGCACCGCAGAGTCCAGGACCGCCTGCGTTACCAACCAGGTGATTCCCGCGCTCGGCACCATGGTCGTTCCCACCGAAGGTCGGGCCACCGGGGGAGCCTCGACTCCGAGTCGGGCAGTAGCCGGGATCTTGTCGGCGGTGACTATGACCAACGAGCGCCTGTCCCGGCCTACGGTTGCGTGGCGTACTCCGACGGCCTTCGTCGCGTACGGTGGCCGGCACGGTTCAAGCCCGCGCTGATCGAGCGCTTCGACGGGACCAAGAACCCTGACGAGTTCCTGTCCATCTATTCGACCGCTATTCTAGCGGCCGGGGGGGACGAGCTCGTAATGGCCAACTACCTCCCGACTGTTCTGGACGGGGCCGCTAGGACCTGGCTCTTTAATCAGAAGCCTGGATCCTTCAGGTCGTGGTGCCAGATCCAGAACACTCTTCGCTCTAACTTCCAGAGTTGTTATGAGCGGCCGGGCAGGGAAAAGGACCTGAACGAGCCACTACGCGACTTTGTGCGGCGATTCATCCGCACAAGGAACCTGATCCGGAGCATCTCTGACGAGGCCGTCATCAAGGCCTTCAAGTTCGGGGTCCGCGATCGACGTCTCACCGAGGACCTGGAGATCACATCAAGGCTCAGCGTCAACAAACTCTTCCGCATGGCGGAGCGATACGCGGATGCGGACGATGCCGTCCGCTGGAAACGCGACTACGACCAAGGTAAGCTTGGTCCAAATCAAACAGAGGTTTTTCCCGATCTTCAGGTAAGCTGGAAACGCGACTACGACCAAGGTAAGCTGGAAACGCGACTACGACCAAGGTAAGCTCGCTCCCGATCTTCAGGTCGAAGAAGAAAAGCCTTGGGTCTTGTTCTTCGACGGCTCGAGGTCCTTCAAGCGCTCGGGGGCTGGGATACTTATCCTCACCCCGCGCGGCGACAAATTGAGGTACGCCATTCGTTTCGGCTTCCCAGCGACCAATAATGTGGCGGAATACGAGGCCCTCCTGGCCGGCTTACGAGCTTGCAAGGCTTTGGGTGTGCGCCGCCTGGTCGTGAAGGGCGACTCCCAGCTCGTCATCAACCAGTTCAACAAGGACTACCAATGCTCGGGAGAGTCAATGGCAAAGTACCTCGCCGAGGTGCGCAAGATGGAAAGATGCTTCCAGAACTTGGAACTCAGACACATCCCCAGGAGGGATAACTCCAGCGCAGACTTCCTCTCCAAGCTCGGCTCCTCCGACGACGACATCCCACCCGACGTCATCCTGGAAACGCTCGCGGTTCCGTCGACTTCCGACCAAGGGGTCGTGGTCGCCATGGTCGAGGGCATCCCCTCCTGGGCCGAGGCCATACACAGTTTCCTTGCTCACGCACACGCCGCCCGACCGCCGAGAGGAGCGGATCAGCGTCGGGAAGATGCAGACACGCTTGTCGAGGAGAGCTTTACAGACGCAATGTTTCCCAGACATCGACACGGTGCATCTCCACGGGAGGGTAAGTACCTACTCCATGACATTCACTCGGTCTCGTGGGCGACTCTTCAGACAGGACAATGGTCGGAAGGCCTTCCGCATGGGTACTATTGGCCCTCGACTTCAGATGCTTTCGTGATATCGTCCGACTCGCCGAGCCTGCCAATTCCACGCCCGGAAGTCGCATCAACCCGCCTACGCGCTCCAGACCATCCCGCTCGCATGGCCTTTCTCGACCTGGGGGCTGGACATCCTCGGACCTTTTCCTCAGGCAACCGGGGGTAAGAGGTTCCTGTTCGTCGCCGTCGACACTTTCACCAAGTGGATAGAGGCTGAACCGGTCTCGACCATAACTGCTCGGGCGGCGGTTCGTTTCTTCCGCTTGTTCGTGGTCACCAGGTATGGGGTTCCATGCAAAATTATCACTGACAACGGTATTTCGGTTTACAAATGAAGTTGTTCCAGGGGTTTTGCGAGGAGCTCGGCATCAAAATCTGCTTTGCTTCGGTGGCTCACCCCCAGAGCAATGGAGCAGCGGAGCGCGCCAACGCGCAAATTGTCCAGGGCGTCAAGAAGCGAGTTGCAGATGAGCTCGATCGATCGGCAAGGCACAGGTGGATGAACTTCCCACCGTCCTATGGTCTATTCATTACACAACAGAGCCGAGCCACAGTGGTCCACACCCTTCGGCTCGTGTTGGATCGGCCGTCCTACCTCCGAGGTCCTGTTGGGCTCTGCCAGGTCGGCTTGGTCGACCAGTCAACCGAGCACGAACGATCTCTTGACCTTACCCTCGCAGAAGAAGTAAGATGTCAGTGCATGCCACGATTGGCCTTTACTGCGCGAGCTCTTCGCAGACATGCGTCTCGTCGGTATGACCTAGGAAGCTCCTTGTTGGGGACCTAGCCTCGAGGCGGATTCAGGCACGCCCAACACCAACAAGTTATCCCCCACTGGGAGGGCCCTATAGAGTTGTTTCAGCAGATCGCACGGGCTTACTGACTAGCGATGCCGATGGTAGAGAGCTCTCTAGCTCGTGGAACATAGACCACCGGAAGTTTTATGTGTAACCTCTATGCCTCACATTTCAATAAAAGCTGGTCTTTCATTCTTTCCCTTTTATACCTGCTTCCACTTGTGTTGCTACTTTTCTTTTCGGTGGCTCCTTTTTCTGAACACGACCTTCGACCACGGCGCGTTCGCTCCTAGTCTAAGTGATGCAGGTTTTCACGTTCACCCCCAGCGGACGAGCTAAACGTAAGCCGAACCTCTTCGCAATCTAGCTCACACCGTGTCCGGGCTCGAGCAACGAACCTCGCCGCTTTGACGATCGAGCAACGCACATGGTCGCTAGGGTCGTACGAACACAACTCTACTTAACGGTGTTCGCTTCGTGTTCTTCTGCCTTTGCGAATTGTGCTTCAAAGTTTGCAGGTCGTGACTTTTCGTCCGTATCTACGTCTTGTGCCCAAGGCTCGCATCCCTCGACCTTGGGCCCAACGGGGGCTGGGTAAGGCTACTCTACAGGCGCACGACCTAACGGGCACGACCAACAAGCAATGCGAACAACAGAAGAGGGAGATTTCAAAGTGCCCACATATCAACAGGGACGAGGTCGGCTATTTCGCGAGTGAGTCTTTCCTGCTCGAGCTGGGCCACTTTCGCCCTCAGGGTTGCAATCTCCCCCTGGAGCTGGAGGGCTTGCTGGAAAGCGTCTGCGGCCCGGCGTCACTCGTCTGCAAGTTGGGCCATGGCACTCTTCGCTGCCTTACCGAGGCGCTCGAGCTTCTCTTCGAGCCCGGTAACCCTGGTCTCGGGGCCAGGAGGTGACCCCACGGGAGCCTTCTCCAGTGCCTCGACCTTAGCGCGCGCGACCTCGAGCGCCTTGGTGGCATGGTCGAGCTTCCCCTCGAGCTCGAGGATTTTGGCCTCGAGCCTGGGGGACGCCCCCGTCGTGGGATGTTCCTGCCCCGCAGCGGCCTTCTCCAAGTCCTTGACCTTGGCCTGCTCTGTTTCAAGCGTCCTATTGACACGCCCAAGTTCCTCCTCGAGCTGGAGGATCCTGGCCTTGAGCTCGGGAGTTGACGTGTCCGCGGCGGCTTTCTCCAGAGCTTCGACCTTGGCCCGCTCGGCCTCGAGCGCCTTGGCTGAACGTGCGCGCTCCTGCTCCACGGCCTTGAAACCGTGGTCACGTTCAGAGACCCTGGCCTGCTCGAGCTCTTCTGCGTGGGTCATCTCCATCGTCGTCATCACCCGGCGCAGGTCGCCAAGCTCCTGGACCTTCTGCTCGAGCTCCCCCTGCTCGACCTCGATGGTCCGGATGAGCTTGCCACGCTCAGCCTCCCGCGCCTCCACTATGTCGAGGAGACTTTTCAGCACGACCGCATGTTCTTGAAGGCCTTGTAGCCCTCGAGAGGCGTGGTCGATTGCCTTCACGGAGAAAAGGGCAGCCCAAAAATGAGAAAGGACAAGGAGACCGAGCTACGAGCTACGAAGTGTTGGGAGAAACCCTTACCTCGTGGAGACGCCCCTCTAGGCGCGCTCGGGTAAACTCCTCACGATCGTCAATACGGTCGCGAGGGATCTCCTCCTCCTCCTCGACCTCCACGCCGGTGTTGGGGTCGATCATGGCCGCCGGGCGCCTCAGGCCGGACTCGAGTTCCTCGCTGAGGGTTGCTGTTGCCGCCGCCTCTGGTGGGTTAAGGCCCTCGACGGCGGAGGGAGCAGCGGCAGTACTGGCCCCGGTCTCCACGACCGGGTCCCCACTTGTCTCCGGTGCCAAGGAGATGGCAGCCAGATCCGCCTCGGCGTTTATGACCTCCACGGCACTGGAGGCGCGGCTCAAGACTCAGCGCAGCCCATGGTCGGGAAGGTCTGCGGAGCCTCCGCAACTCGGTGAAATCCAGCCCGCGGTACCTCAAAAGGTGTGCCAACCGCAATTCGACGGGCACGTTTACGGTTCGGGGTCAGGACACCGCCAGGTGTCCTCCAACCATCCGCACCCGCACCAACATCAAGGAGTCCGAAGGTTGCCAGGTGTCGAGGCCGAAAGATTTGCTTTGTGGTCTCCGCCCGACCTCGACCAAGGAGTTTAGACCTACGAAGGTCTTTTTGTCCCAAGAATAAGGCTCGAGGTCGCCCCGAGGGTTCCCTCCGACCTAGAGCCTCGGGCCGGCCGACGAGGCACAGGGAGCTCCTTGACCGGCGGCGGCGGTCGCGGATCCCCATGCTCGGAAGGCCCCGACCACGACACGGGCGTGCCGGGCGCTCGACCTCGGCGCGGTGTGCCGAGCTCGACTCATGCGACCTGCGGCTCGGCGGGTCTCATCTGGCCTGGTCCGCCCAAGGATTTCGGATCTAGCGTTTGGTGGCGTTTCAGAGAGCGGGTCGCGATGACTAAGTCTTGTGGCGGCAAGTTAGGCGATTCTTGCCGACCCTCAAGGTGCACGCAGGCCCCGTTCCAAGAATCGCTCCCGGTCGTTGCGGGCGGAAAGAGTATAAAGATCAAGGACGCATGAGCTCCACCAGAACACAGCACAACAGGCAACGCACAGCAGCTCGAGCTAGGGATCTCCATTACTATCTTGAGTTGTAAACACTGCTTTGTACACCCACATAACAAGGAAGTCACCGCCGCAAGGCGACTGGAGTAGAGTCATTACCTTCATAGGGGCTCGAACCAGTATAAACTTGTGTCTCGTGTTCGCTGTCGCCCGGCTCTGACCATCCTCACGTCCGCTAGCTTCCTCCGTTAGAACGAAACGCAGCTTGGGTCCCAAAACATTCTAACCCCAACCTCACTTCTTGCGGTTGACGATCCCGATCGTCGACAATCTAGCTTGAAGAGGGAAGTGAAGATGGTTTTGATCTAGCTTGGTGCAGATCCATTTGTTCTTTCTGATCTAAAGTAGTAGTTGGTTCTAATTGCATTATACTCAAGATGTAGCTAGCTATGTAAAAAGAGAATTGAAGATGTTGAGTTTAAATGCAGCTTACATATGTATATATCCATTTGTTCTTTGTTATATAAGGAACTATATACGTTAATTAGCAAGTTTAAATATAGCTTATATTTAGCATATGTGTGCATGTGCACTCCTAGTGTACTTAATTCATTATTTAACACTTATTGTTATGTACGTAGCGTAGATGGTTCGAAACTGGATGTACGCTGACAACCGTGCAAGCACCGAGTATATCGACTGTGCTTTTGATGAGGACAGATTTCACAATGACAATCAGGATCAGATGCTGCGGGATGCAAAAGGGAACCGTGATGAGCAGGAGTATGTAAAATTCCAGGGGCTCGATGGATGACTCAGAGGAACTTTTGTTCCTGGGGTGCAAGTCAAAATACACATGGTTGTCATCCGTGCTTGAACTGTTGAAATTAATGGCAATTAACAGCTGGTCCGACAAGAGTTTCATGGCACTATTACGTCTATTAGCGGATATGCTTTCGGAGGGAAACGAGTTACCAACAACCACCTACAAAGCTAAGAAGGTTTTTTATCCCTTGGGAATGGAAGTAGAAAGAATACATGCCTGTCCGAACGATTGCATCCTCTATTGCAAAGAGTACGCAAAATTACATGTATGTCCAGTGTGCAACGCATCTCGGTACAAGCATAAAGATAAATCAGATGACAACGAGGGCATAGAGGTGAAGAAAGGACCCCTGCTAAGGTGGTGTGGAATCTGCCTGGCGGAGGGCTGTCTAGAGGAAGAAGAAACGGGGCGAGGTGGGCTAGGGTTGGAGCCGGCCAGCCCATGCAAGAGAGGAGGGGCAGGCCAGCTAGGCCGAGCGCCATAGGCTGGGGAAGGAGAAGAGGTGAGAGGAAAGAGGTGGGCCAAAAAAAGGAAGCAGGCCAAAGAGGCAAATGGGCTTTGGCCCAAAAGAAAATATGGAAATTTAAATTCATTTTCAAATTAAAATAATATCAAAAATACAAATGGCTTTCTAGAAAATATCAAATGGAGTTCAACAATTTGAGAAAAATTCTCAAAAATACATTGGAACAATTTTGAAATTATGAAAATTATTTTCAGAATATTTTTTATTTTTCTCCAATAAATTAGTTCCTTAAATATGAAATTAGCTAAAATCATTTATAAAGTTTTGAAAATTAGGAAAATATCATAAATTCAAGAATAATCTGCTAAATAAAAATTTACCAATTTTAGGGTGTTACAGAAATATATATAAATTTATTTATACAATTTGGTGATGAATAAAACTTTTTAGTAAATAATTTGAAAAATTATGCCAAAAAAAGTACTACGTAACCATTCAAGAAGAGGATTGCATAATTAAATGTTCAATTTTAAAAGTGTGAGAAATATAAATAAAAGGAACTACGTATTTTAATTTATTAGAATACAAACAAACAAAACTATTTTACAAAATCAAGGAAACAAAAAGATCAAGTAAATTAATTCAAAATGTTATAAATCTATTTATTAAATTTAAAATTTAACATAAATTGATCATAGGGCTTCATAAATACCAAAAAAAATATGAAACTAAATAATAGCCATAAAGCAATGAGAACTAACACTACTACAGAAAGGCTTATATTAGATGCCTCATCACAGACGGTTCCTCAAAACCGCTGCGTGACAATGATTTATCACAATCGGCGACATCGGTACTCTTCAAAAAGCGTTAGTGATATACTTCACTATCACAGACGGTTTTAGTTAAAAACCGTCTGTGATATCATGTATTGTGCAAGACGGTTTTATTATAAAACCATCTGTGATCTATCAGTGATTGTTTTATAATAAAATTGTCTAGGATTCTATGTTTATCACCGACGGTTTATGAATAGTACCGTCTGTGATATCTCTCAGCGATATATAATACAGAGACCCGAGCACTTGGTGCATTTTAGGGTTTCGGGATCGGTCTTTCATTTGGCTGCGACTGTGAGGTGATTTGGTAAAAGAAGACAATTGATTTTTGTTAGAAATATCTCTCCAGCTGTACTATTCCTTAATTAGCTTAGCCTGATTAGGATTGGTTTTGTACCATACTTAGAGATAGTTGTCCATATTTAGCGATTCCTTGCTATAGATAGATATAGGCCTTGTACTATATATCTGTACCTATTCTATCAATGAGAGGCATCAGACTTTCTCCAAAGTTCTTCTTTCAACATGGTATCGGATGCCTAGGTCTTCTTTGGGCTTTGTGCCTTGGCACTCTCCTTGATGCCGCCTCCCTGCTTCCTCTTCTCCCCTTTGACACCGCCGCCTCTACCTCCCCTTTTTCCCAGCTCGGCGCCAAGACTACCCCTGCCCTTCCACCACCCCTATCTATGGTCGATCCTGTCGCCCTGGCGATGGTGCTCAGATCACGGTGATCTTGCCGCTTCGCCATTACTCTTGCTTCCACGGTGCTCCTCCTCTTAATGGCGCCATCCTCCCCACAATCCCTACAATCCACCGCCACCCTCTCCACCATCAACGTGCACACACATCCCCTTTTCCTCGAGCTTGATCCACCCAACTTCTCCCATTGGCGCAAACTTTTGAGCTCCTCGTCGGCAAGTTCAAGGCTGCCCACCACCTCACCCAAGATGCTCCCGATCCTCCCACCACGCTGGACCACCACAGACATGGCAGTCAAATCTCTTCTTTATGCCTCTCTCCAGGAGATTCTTGAATAAATCCTTCACCATGGTGCTTCGGCACGCACCATTTGGGCAAGCTTGGAGGATCTCTTCCATAGTAACAAGACTTCGCACGCTCTCTTCCTTGAAGACGAATTCTGCAATTTGGCTCAAGGAGACCTCTCCATCCTTGCCTATTCTCAGCGCCTCAAGTCTTACACCGACGCCCTCGCCGACATTGGTCAACCTGTTCGTGACGATACTCTTGTCCTCACTCTCCTTCACAGGTTGACCGTAAATTTTAGACATATCGCCACCATCATCAAGACAAAGGATCCTCTCCCATCATTCTTGACGGCTCGTTCGATGCTACTCCTTGAGGAGGCCGACCTCAAGATCAAGCCGGGCAAGACCGAGGGTGCTAATGTCCTCTTCTCCAACAGCACCAAGTCGCAGACCTCATCTCTGGGCAATAACACTAGCACCGAAGCATCCCCCACTAACGCCGCCTCCAACTTCTGCTACAAAGGCAAGGGCAGGGGCAAAGGTTGCTACAATGCCGGCCAACATTCCCTTGCTCCTCCTCCAGGTGGGCGTATGGGCTTCAATCCATACACTGGCACGTTTTAGATGTGGCCAGTGTTCTCCTCCAGACCCGGTATTCTTGGACCGCGCCCTCAGCAGCAGCAGCAGGCACCTTGAGTGCAACCTTCCATGCCGCCGGTGCCCTTCGCCTACTATGCAGTATGGCCCACTCCTCCAACTGCTGCACCATCTTGGGATCAAGCCTCCTTCGTCCAGGTGATGAATGCTCTGACGATGCAGCAACCAGATCCATCCACTTGGTACATTGACTCTGGCACTTCTTCTCACCTCACCGCCGACCCCGGTAAACTCTTTGTTCGTCACAACATACATACTCCGTCCTCACACCAACATTGTCGTCGGTGATTGTAACATCCCAATTTTCTACTTTTCAATTATTAAATATTATTTTATTGCAATTTATGATTTTTGTGAATTTTCTGGAATTAATTGGATTTTTTGAGATTTATTGAATTTATTTTGAATTTATAAACATATGGCCTATTATCAAGAAATAATTTTTAAAAGAAAAGTTTAAAATAAAGTTTTGCCAAAAATATTTTATTTAAGTCTAGAATGTCTCAAAGTATTTTTGAGAATTTTCTTGGAATTTTTAGAGTATTTTTACTACCCTAAATGAATTAGTTTATTTTCTTGAATTATTTTAATTAGAAAATCTCGGAAATACCCGTGAACAGTACTGGGCCTGGCCCAATTACTGTGCGGACCGAATGTAAAATGGGAGGGGTAACGTGCACCGTCGGATTGCCATCTAACGGTTGATATCCGCCCACGACATTTAATGAAACCCTAACGCTGCGTGTCGTTGGATCTTGATCGTGCGGTTGTCGTTGATTGATACCGGTTCGGACTCATATTCTATCGTGTCCGTCGGATCTTGATCGCACGGCTGTGGCTCATCGTCTCCAGCTCGAACTCGGAGTCCCAATTCTTCACGCCGCCGCCGCCTTGTCCGAGAGAATTTCCATGTTTAGCGTGCACGTCGAGGACTATTTAAAGCCCGGGGTACTTTCCCGAGACTCACCTCAACTCGCCGCAACTTTTCGCTATTGCGCCGTCGCCGAAGAAGCTTCGAAGATTGCGCTAGCTCTCGTCGGAGTTCGGGAAGTGTTGCCCAGGGGTTGCGCCGAGATTCTGTCGTCGCCGGTGTCTCTCCCATCGACTTGGAGGTAGATTCGGATTCGCCGAGTCACGCCGCGTCGGATTCGCCAACTCTTCATCGCCGGGAAGCTCCAGAGCGCCGCTGGGTTAGTCGTCGTCCTCAGCTCCGGGAAGATCTCACCGCCGCCAGCCATCGCTGTTCGGGAGAGATATCAGCCATTGGATCTGCGTCGAACGATCGGGAACAAGCCACGTCGACTAGTAAATAGTGAACCGTTCGGTAAGTTCTCCGCCATAGGATTAAGATCGTAGGGTCTAGATCGTGCCACGACACTTAAGTGCACAGTGAACTACACGGGTAAGCGTGGGCCGTCGGATTTAGATCAGACGGTGGATAATAAGCCGCGTAGTAGTTTAAACTGGAATCGTTAGATGGATAATCAATGGTCCATAATTTGCCACGTCACGTCCGTACAGTTGGGCGGGAGAAAATCGGGATTTTCTTAATAAAAATAATTCAATTAATTCAGGATTTAGGATTTTAGGGATTTTTCAGGATTTTAAAATTTCAAAGTGTTATAACTTTTGCATATGTACTCCGATTGAGGTGATTCAAATTCCTAAAAATTTGTAAAATTGAGGTCTTTCTAATGGTGGCTTTTATTTGAATTTTTGAGTTCATTTGTTCTTTGGTTTTTGTGTTTATTTGCTATTTCTTCTCGATTCGCGTAGATGTTGAATTGAGCGAGGTTTCGGAGAAGGAATTAACAACTCAAGAGCAATCTTCAGAGCAATATCAGGAGCTTAAGAAAGGCAAGTTGTGCTTTGATCATGTTGAACCCATGTTAGGAAAAACTGCTATTTTGATTTACTTTATTGCATGATATTTTATGTGTACAAATGATTTCAACTTAACTTTGGGATTAGCTAACATACCTCATTGAATTATACCCTACCTTGATATTTGTATGGCATGCTTCATTGTCACCTTAGGTTGGTTACTATAGTTGGTTAATACTGAAATCAACATGGTTGGTTAGAACGGATTAGAATGCTTAGCCATGCTACGTCATCACATGTGAATGAGTTATTGGATATTAATCTTGACTAATGGAATATGGAACAATGATGTTAACTTGTGTGTCATGTGTGGTCACACGAGGAGATTGAGTTGTTGTGGCGAGGAGGTCACACAACGAGATTGATTTGTGTATAGCATGTGATGCTTGGTAATCAACTGGGTTTGGTAATCACTTCAATTGAAGCAAGTGGCAAGGGCAGGTGTGCTAGGGTGGGCCCGATGGGCAGAGGGTATGTGTAAGTCTTGCTTTGATCAACCCTAAGGACTTAACCTTGCGAGCCTTTGACCTGAGTCAATCTTGCAACCACATGTCTGTTATGGGGCAGCCTAGCTGACTAATTTGCAAATGCTTAGCTTGAGTGCTATCGTGGTGGTGTGAGTCAGGAGATACGGAGAAACTCACATGGCGCAAGAGGGGGCCCTGGGTGTGGTAACCAGTCCCTCTAGTGTTGAAACCTCAGCGGGTAGCACTGGGTTAAGAGGATGCATTGTAAAGGCTTTGTTATAATCATTCGCCTGTGTGGTGTGTGGTTGTATCATGTGGGTAAAGTGCATAACCTCTGCAGAGTATACAAACTATTCGGATAGCCGTGCTCACGGTATTGAGCAATGCTCGGGAATTACAGTCAAGGGTTAGTTAATTAAAATGGACAACTGTTTGGGATGGCAGGATGCCATGTGGATAATGGAACTTGACTTAGGATGGAAACTTGGTTTATTTGAGAATCACTGAATCTATTTACTGATTATTATTTGTTTTACTGTCTTTTCAATCTACATATCGTATGAGTTTGAAAATGATGCTTACTGCAAATGAACCATAACCATACCTTTGGAATAAGCCTGCATATAGCTATAATAGAATTGCATTCTGTGCACAACTTGTTGAGTACGTGTTGGTGTACTCACCCTTGCTTAAACAACCAACAACAGTGGAGGAATCATCGCCGTAATTGGAGAAGGACTTTCAGGTGGACACGGGTCACTAGGCCAAGCCTCGTCAGCTGCCTGTGGTGTGCTGATGGGACATCTACAACTTTTTGCTACTTTTCGCTGCATTTCTTTAAAGTCTAGCCCATTTGGTTA
The DNA here is from genome assembly GCA_036346375.1 of Guadua angustifolia. Lineage (NCBI taxonomy): Eukaryota > Viridiplantae > Streptophyta > Magnoliopsida > Poales > Poaceae > Guadua > Guadua angustifolia. Next base: position 41,745,004 of record CM070520.1, read on the forward strand.
AGTAATGTAAGCTCATACACTAGTTATATTAAATAAATAAAGTCTTATTATTCTTATCGTTGTGTATGATGTGATGCTTATCGATGTTAAGCTGTGTGCACTAGCATTGATCCTGGGACTAGTGCGGTAAAACACAGTGGGTTCGAATTGGTGAATTCGGGTCCCGACAGTGATGGTTCATCTCTTCTTGTCACTACCACCGGCAACACCACCCTTCCCACCCCAACCCGACCCTCTCACTTTCCAATATTCTTGTATCTCCCAACATTATTACTAATCTCATATCTATTCGTCAGTTTACAAAAGATAATCTGTGCCCTATCGAATTTGATCCCCTCGGTTTTTCTATGAAGGATCTGCGAACTCGAGCCATGATTCACATGTGCAATAGTTTGGGTGATCTTTACCTATTTCGACCAGCTCCTCCAGTCCAACACCATGCGCTCATTGCTCCTTCCACCACTGAAGTTACGTGGCATCGACATTTGGGGCACCCTAGTGACCAAGTTCTTTCCCACCTACAAGCCTCAGTCGCCATTCCTGTTGCGTCCAATAAATTTGTGCCCCATATGTGCCATGCCTGTCAACTAGGCAAACACACTCGTCTTCCTTTTTCTGCATCCCGGTCTAAAACAAATAAACCTTTTGAACTAGTTCATTGTGATTTGTGGACATCACCTATTCCTAGCATATCTGGTTTCAAGTACTACCTTGTATGCCTCGGTGATTTTACTCATTATCTCTAGACTTTTCCTCTTAAACTCAAGTCTGACACCTTTACCACACTTCGTCACTTTCACACATGCATTGCCACTCAATTTTCCCTTCAAATCCGAAGCTTTCAATGTGATAATGGCACTGAATTTCTTAACAATGCTACTCACGATTTCTTCTTGCAAACTGGCATTTACCTTCGTCTTTCTTGCCCATACACTTCTCCCCAAAATGGGAAAGCCGAACGCATCATCCATTCTACTAATAATATCGTTCGAACTCTTCTTTTCCAAGCATCCATGCCTCTATCTTATTGGGTTGAAGCCCTCAATACTGCCACATACCTTCTCAATCGCCTACCCACCAAAACCCTCGACAACCTTACCCCATATCAAGCTCTTTTTCATTCTCCTTCATCCTACAAAAACTTTGGGTTTTCGGCTGCCGCTGCTACCCTAACCTTTCTGCCACCATCCCACACAAACTTGCTCCTCGCTCCTCCGAGTGCATTTTTCTTGGTTATCCTAACAATCACAAAGGTTTCCGTTGCTTGGACTTAACCACAAACCGTATCATTCACTCTCGACATGTTGTCTTCGATGAACTCACATTTCCCTTTCCTCGAGGTTCTCCTCATCCTCCTGCCAGCTACTCTTTTTTAGATGCAGATGCAGGTGATCATATATAGGGGTTGCAGCCTTCTATGGTTGTTGCTGCACCTCCCTCAGATATAATAGCTAAGACCTTTGCTCTTCCATCGGGGCGGTTACTACTCCTGCTGCTGCGACGGTCTGCGATTCTTCTTGCACCTTCTTCACCTCCCTCAGATACAGCTGCAGCGCCGACTGCTTCTCCATTAGGGCCGGCTGCTGCTCCTACACCGGTCTCTAATGATGTCCGCTATTATCACAAGCTGCTCGTGCATCAAGTCTTTACTCGGCGGCCTGCTACTGCCGAACCACCGGAGGCAGAATCCTCACCTTTGATTGCTACTCCAACAGTTCTGTTGACTACAACACCAGTGAGATCATCTCATCCTATGATCACTCGAAGCAAGGATGGCACACTTCCCCCACCTCTTTTTCAGCTGCCTACCATATCAACGGGTGCTCTTTCTCTAGAACCGAAAACCTACAAGGGTGCTCTCAATGATCCTAACTGGAGAGCCACCATGATTGACGAATTCACTGCCCTCGTCAGTAACAGAACGTGGGATTTGGTGCCTCCACCACCCCGTGCGAATATAGTTTCTGGCAAATGGATTTACAAGCACAAGTTCAACTTAGACGGCTCCCTTTCTCACTACAAAGCTCATTGGGTGTTACGCTGTTTCTCTCAAGAACTCGGTGTTGACTACGATGAGACTTTTAGTCCAGTGATGAAGCCAACCACCACTCGAACTGTCCTCTCCATCGCTATCAACTCCAATTGGCCCATCCGACAGCTTGACGTCAAGAATGCTTTCCTCAACAGGACCCTTGCTAAGACAGTCTACGCCTAGCAACCACCCGGCTTTGTTGATCCAGATAAGCCCAACCATGTATGTCGCCTCAACAAATCATTGTACGGGCTTAAGCAGGCTCTCCGTGCCTGGTATAGTCATTTTCACTCCTTCATCACCTCCAATAGCTTCATCAACTCCAAGTCAGACTCATCTTTGTTCATCTACTTCAAGGGAACCGACAGTGCCTTTTGCCTGCTATATGTTGATGATATTGTGCTCACGGCATCGACTACACCTCTCCTTGATCACATCGTCAAAATGTTGCAGAATGAGTTCACCATGAGTGACCTCGATTCCCTCAACTATTTTCTCGGCATCACCGTTTCACTCTCCTCTGAAGGTTCTTGTCACAAGGCAAGTACGCCGCTGAGATTCTTCAGTGCGCCGGCATGACAAACTGCAACCCGTGCGCCACTCCCATTGAGGCTCGCTCCAAGCTCTCCACCGATGGCGGGGACCTGGTTCCTAATCCGACCTTATATCGGAGTCTCACTGGGGATTTGTAGTACCTGACCTTAACCCGTCCTGACATCACCCACACCGTTTAACAGGTCTGTCTTCATATGCATGACCCGTGTGAACAACACTTTCAGCTGGTCAAACGGATCTTGTGCTATATCAAGGGCACCCTTCACGACGGTCTTCAGATCTCTCGTTCCGGCTCTCACGACCTTGTCTACCGATCTTGTTGGGCGGTTGCGGACACCCGCAAATCTACCTCTGGTTACTGCGTCTTCCTCGGCAATAACCTCCTCTCTTGGTCCTCCAAGCGGCAACACACTGTGTCACACTCAAGTGCTGAAGCCGAATACCGTGGGGTCACCAACGGCCTGGCCGAGGCATGTTGGCTTCGTCAACTTCTTCTTGAACACCGTCGACCCTTATGCAAAGCAACGGTCGTCTACTGCGACAAAGTCAGCGCAGTATACCTCTCCACCAACTCGATTCAACACCAATGCACCAAGCATATCAAGATCAACCTTCACTTCGTATGCGAGCATGTTGCTCTTGGTGATGTTCGCGTTCTCCATGTTCCGACAATTAGCAGTACGCTGACATTTTCACCAAGGGGCTCCCGACTTATGTCTTCCAAAAGTTTCGCTATAGTCTGAACGTTCGCGATGCTCCAGGCTGAGAGTGTGGGAGGGGGCTGTTAGAAATATCTCTCTAGCTGTACTATTCCTTAATTAGCTTAACCTGATTAGGATTGGTTTTGTACCATACTTAGAGATAGCTGTCCATATTTAGCGAATCCTTGCTATAGATAGATATAGGCCTTGTACTATATATCTGTACCTATTCTATCAATGAGAGGCATTAGACTTTCTCCAAAGTGTTTCTTCCAACAATTTTGAAGGTTGATTGAAGATCCATTTGATTTTGGTGATTTAAGGTTAGTAATGGGTCTAATTGCATTATATTCAAGATCTATCTTGGTATGGAGATAATTTGATGATTTCTTAGATGTAGTTTGTAGATCCATGTGTTCTTTTCTATATAAGGGTAGTAATAGGTTCTAATTGCATTATATTCAAGATCTAGCTTGGTAAGGAGAGAATTTGAAGACTGTATATAGATCTAGCTTGTAGATCTGTGTTTTCTTGGTGATTTAAGGTTAGTAATGTCTTGGGTTCTAATTAATTGTTTTATATTCAAGAAATTAATTACTTGTAAGAGAAATTAAAGATTTTTTAGATCTAGCTTGTAGATCCATATGTGATCTTGTTGATCTAAAATTTAGTAATGAGTAATTATATTATATTCAAGATCTAGCTTGATAAGGAGAGAATTTGAAGATTGTTTACATTTAGCTTGTAGTTCCATACATGTGCATGTTCTTAGTGATGAAATGTTACGTAATTGGTTAATCTAACTGCATTATTATATATAAGATTTAGGTAGCTAGTTTGGTAAAGAGAGAATTAATTTAAAGATTGTGTTTAGATATTTACGAATGTTTGTATATATATGGACACCTAGTGTACTTTAATATTTAACACTAAATGCTATATGCATAGTGTAGATGGACCAAAACTAGATGTACGCTGAGAACCGTACGAGTGCCGAGTACATTAATGACATCTCTGATTTTAGAAGAGCTGTAGAGGAGGATATGTTAAATAAGGGGGTGCAGTTTATGTCTTGTCTGTGCATTGGTTGTGAGAATCTGAAGATGTTTCGAAACTCTACGTAGATCGAAGCACACTTGATTCTGAGGGGTTTCAAAATGGGGCATACATGTTGGACCAGTCATGGTGAAGAGCAGAGTATACAGGAAGTAGGTAGCATTAACATCGACGACGAAGTCAATGATATGCTGGATGATCATATCAATTGTGCTTCTGATGAGAATAGGTTGCAGGACAATAATCTAAATCAGATGCTGCACAATGTAGAAGGGAACTATGATGACAGTGAATACGATAAATTTTGGGGCTTGATGGAGAACTCAGAGAAACCTTTGTTCCCAGGCTACAAGTCGAAATACACAAGGTTGTCATACGTGCTTGAACTGCTGAAATTGAAGGCATGCAACGGTTGGTCCGACAAGAGTTTCACACAATTTATTCGTCTATTGGTGGACATGCTTCGAGGGAAACAAGTTCTCGACAACCACCTACAAAGCTAAAAGGTTCTTTGTCCTTGGGAATGAAAGTAGAAAGAATGCATGCATGTACGAGCGATTGTATCTGTACCACAGTACATAAACTTACATATGCGTTACGTAGTGCAACGCATCTCAGTACAAGCACAAGAGTCATTCAGATGATGACAACGAGGCCATCGAGCTAAAGAAAGGATCTCCTACTAAGGTGGCATAGTATCTACCTGTAATTCCTCGTTTGAAGCATTTGTTTGCAAACCCAAATGAGGCAAAACTATTGCATTGGCACTCGGAGGAGCGTGAGAACAATGAAATGCTAAGGCGCCCTGCTGATTCCATCCAGTGGAGAAACAACGATAGGAGATTTCAAGAATTCAATGCGGATCCGAGGAATATAAGGTTTGGATTGAGTACAGATGGAATGAATCCTTTCGGTAACATAAGTAGCCGGCATAGCACTTGGCCTGTGAATCTCTATATCTACAACCTTCCTCCTTGGTTGTCTATAAAGCGAAAGTACATTTTGTTGTCTATACTTATCCAAGAACCGAAACAACCTAGGAACGATATTAATATGTACCTAGCACCATTGGTTGAAGATCTAAAAACACTATGGGTTCAAGGGGTACAGGTATGGGATACGTATAAGCGACATGAACTTCAATTTGCACGCGCCTTTTGTAAAATCCTAAAATTAAAATAAATTAATAAATTAATTTTATAATTTAATTATATTTATTGATGCTTTTCTTCATTTTCTGAATTTTTGTAGATTTTCTTTGATTTTTACTCTAATGGAAAAATCTTTACAAGTATTAGATGAATAACAATAATAAAATCTTATAACAATAAAATGTGTAAAATTCTGGATAATCCCAATAATTCATTAGAACCTGAATTATGAATTTTAAAATGTCATATCAAAGCATTTATGCATGAAATGAAAGCCAATTAATGATCCTTAAATAGCAACAGTAAACTTATCAGAATTTAATAAAAATAATCCAACCTTATCTCAAGGTACATTTAATATTATCTTTTGGAGTAATAAATACATCTACAGTAAAAATTCAAAAATTAATAAATTATTTTGTGGTATTTAAAAATTCAAAAGCGTAAAGATTAAAAATTAAAGAATCTGAATGTCAGAATTTTATGAAATTAAATACAAAACATATCGATGTGAAAATTTTACTGAAGTATCATATGATCAAGTGAAACTCTTATAAAAAGTTTCAAAAAGTTTTGAGAAGATTTAAAATCTATGATAAATTAAAAACTGAAAATCAAAATCTGTGCATAGTGCCTTATCAAAATTTTTATAAATTATGTGGATAATATTTTCATCTAAAATTTGTATAGTATGAAGATACTGTCCAACCATCACACAGAAAAATTCTCATTAAATTTCAGACATGATAGGTGACCAATTCAGTGAACTTATCTTCTTTCTGTTCGCAGCCAGTTCTTGATTTTGCTTTGCTTCCCCTTTTCTTTCTCTTCCATGACACACGAGTCACCTTCACAGAGTGGATCATGGAACTGGAGGAAGCACTTCAGGAGGGTGGCTAGGCTGCACCAATACCTTAGGACGGCGAGGAAGAACAAGACCCGGAGGAGGTCGAGTTTGAGCCAGAGGAGCACGACAAGTAGTTGGAGATGGAGGTTCTAGCTGTAGGGCATCAGGACCAGTTTGCGTCCATGCCGGCTCACCCACTGGTGTATGCGTTAGGTTAGCCCCAGTCAGGATAGCTGGATGAGTGAGAGTCTTAGTGTTGAGTTGAGACTCAAGTGTCGAGCCGCGTCTTTACGATAGTCTTTATCCCTTTGTAATAGTCGTTAAGGTTGTGTGCTTAGTTTGGTTCTTTATTATTATTGGGTGTGTAGTATGTGTTGCATAGCTCTAAGGTTTTTGTAAGCAACCATACCAAGTATTAATGAAGTTTATATTAGTTTTTGGATTAAACCTATTTCCCCCGCCTTAGGAATTCTTGTATCTTAACTATGTTTCATCTCTTTCCCCTAACTTAAGAAACAATTAGCAGATGGTGAACACTCGTGGCAACAATAGTGCTTTAGGAAGTGGTCTTTGCCCAAGTGACTTTCTCAATGATGGAGTGCCACCACAACCAGTACCCACTACAAGATTACATGGATTTCCCGGCGTTTATTTTACCCGGCGTTTAATCTAAACGCCCCTAATAAGGCTAAAGCCAACGTTTTTTTATCATTCGAGGCATTTAATTCGGCGTTTATAAGCGTCGGGTTAGAATCTACAGCGCTTATAAATACCAGAATTCCACTCTATACGGCGTTTATAAGCGGGTTAAATCTTCCACGGCATTTATAAAGCCAGAATTCCACTCTATCGGCATTTATAAGCAGATTCTGATCTTCACGGCGCTTATAAGCGCCGAATTCACTCTATCGGCGTTTATAAGCGCCGGTTAGAAATCTTCCACGCGCTTATAAGCGCCGGTATGAAGTCAAATTCCCGGCGTTTATAAGCGTAGTAGACTCTACTACGGCGTTTATAAGCGTGAATACCACAGGGTAATTTGAAAGAATTGAAATTAAATAATATTATATTTGAAATAATTGGAACTAATATTCCATTTGCAATAATTTCTATCCAAATATTTCATTTTCGATGATATTTTGTCTAAAGTTTCAAATTTTGTCCGAAAATTCAATTTTCGTTGATATTTTGTTTGAAAATTCAAATTTTTTTTACCATCTGATTTTGTGACACTTATCAATTTTAGATGCTACTTTTCGTTATCTTTCCAATGAGCCAAAGAACACCCGATTGGAGGTGCGAGTCAAAAGTTATGTCTATTTTAAGAAATATGCTCGGATTTCGTATTTGCAAACTAAATTGGTGCCCAAAAGAATATAATTGGAGATCTTATCGTATGATGATTTTGCTAATTACCTCAATAGTTTGCTAATTTGAAATAATTGAAAATCGGTGTTGGTGTTTAACGGGGTTAAGGGAGGAAGGGCGCATTATATATCGAGATGTGATCATACCACCACTAAAGTACTAGATCTTATAAAACTACGAAGTTAAGCGTGCTTGGATAAGAGTAGTAATAAGATGGGTGACCTCTGGAAGTCATTGTGCACCTGTGATTTTAAATGCCACGAATAGAGGGATCCCCGGCGCTTATAAGCGTCATGCTAGATAAAACCGCGGCGATTTTAAATGCCACGAATAGAGGGATCCCCGGCGCTTATAAGCGTCATGCTAGATAAAACCCCGGCGCTTGTAAACGCCACGAATAGAGGGAACCCCGGCACTTATAAACGCCGGGTTAGAGTCTTCCACGGCACTTATAAATGTCGGGTTAGAGTTTTCCACGGCACTTATAAACGCCGTGGATAATTAAGCGCCGCCAATTACTTTTCCTGGCACCATTTTCTTGACGCCATGTAAACGCCATCTAAAATCTTTTTAAGGCATTTATAAGGTTTTAAAGGCATTTATAGGCGCCATCGGAAGCCCGGCGTGTTGTAGTGACCACCAGTGGATATGCAGAATTTGGGAGCTTTTCTTGCAACACAGACACAACTTATGCAGACGATGATGCAACAGATGCAGAGTATGCAAGTCAAGCTGCTATCAACAACAGTACTCAGCATGGCAACAACAGATCGTGTCCTTACTCCAAGTTGTTTGATTTTATGAGAACACGTCCACCAACATTCTCAGGCAATATCAATCCCTTAGAAGCCAATGATTGGCTAAGGACCATTGAAAGTAAGCTGTACATCACTCAATGTGATGGTAATGAGAAGGTGTTGTATGCCTCTCATCAGTTAGAAGGAACTGGTGCAGAATGGTGGGAAAACTATTGTGTCACACATGAAGCCCCGTAGGAGATCACATGGGATGAGTTCACTACAACTTTTCATCAGTATCATGTACCTGAAGTCATGATGGATCTCAAGAAAGAGGAATTCAATACTTTGAAGTAAGGAGGTTAGTCAATGGCTAATTATTTGAACAAGTTCATTTAGTTAGCCCGCTACGCTCCTGAGGATGTGGCTACAGAAAAGGCTGGTCGAAGGTTAGTGATTGACAACACACTTATACTCGGGTACCTTTGGGATATGTAGGATCAAACACGCAATCGGGGGCACACGATGTAGACAGGTTCGGGCCTCTTGGTTGAGTAAAACCCTACTCCTTTATCGGCGATGGATGAGATCAATGAACAGATTACAAATTGAGGATGCTAGTCCTGGTTATTGGGAAAAGTATGAATATGGGGGGTGTGGCTAGACTATGGCTGTTGGATGCCTACGTAGAGAGCTTCCAGGGCGTCTGGCTCTTGATGGCGACGGCTTGAAGCTTGTGCTCTAGGTTGCCTTGTTGTAGTTCACGATCAACTTTTCCCCCTGATGACGTCCTCCCTGGTCCTTATATAGCGGGTTGGAGTACCAAATCCTAGTTGATGAGGAGTCCTGTTGCCATTGTAATCTCCGTATCGCACCTGAATTTCCATAACCGCTGGTCATATTTGAGTAGGATTCCTCGTATCAGGAGTACGATCGAGTCCTGCCTTATGCGGGGATATCTCTTCTCCATATATCTTATCCCGTTGGACTGAGCTCGAAATATGTGGAGTATCCAAATGCTAGCAGAGATATACGCGGTATGACTTCCGACTTCATGGCGTATGCTCATATCCTATATCTAGATATTTGACAAGGCTAGATAGTCACGCTTCTTGAAGGAACTAAACTCTGGACTACAGGTGGGATTGATCACCCACAACTTCCCTGATTTTCAGGAGTTGGTCAATAAAGCATTAATTTTAGAGGACAAGTGTAAGGAACTTGGTGAGGATTGCAAGCGTAGAATGGCTAATCAAGGAGGGCGTCCAAACCAGTTTAGATTGAGGATGTCACTGCATCAGCTTGCCAAATTTCACCCTTAAGTGGCGAATAAGACATCAACCCCTGTGCCTCGCCCTGTTGGACAGAATTTTCAAACACCAGCCCAGGGAGATAATGCACTTGGAGGGAGTCAACAGTCTGTTGTTGGACGTTGCTATTCTTGCAATGAGCCAGGGCATTTTGCTATAAGTGTCCTAGAAGGGAGGAATTGCGCGATTAAGCTTCAACAGGAACAACACCAACCAACGACTGTTTCAAGAGGAAACCACACATCGGGACAAGGGGAGCAACACCTCAGCGACAATGTGTGGTAGAGTCAATCACAACAACGCTAATAGAGCTCAAGTGGCATCGGCGTTGTCTTGGGTAAGTTCTTGGTTAACTCGATTACTGCTCTGATTTTATTTGATTACGAAGCTTAGCATTCGTTTGTTTCTTAGAATTTTGCAATCACGAATGGGTTTGATGTTAAGAATCTTAAGTGTGTGCTTTTAGTCCAAGCCCCAGGATCTGAACTTTGTTCTAACCTTGGGTGTTTGGGAGTTAAAATGCTCATGGATGGGATAGAATTCCTAGCCTACCTTATCTTATTGGATACCCAAATCTTAGATGTTATCCTTGGAATAGTTGGTTGTCCAAGCATAAAGCTGTCTTGGATTGTGGCCAAATGATCGTGTCGTTGGAAAGCCCTAGTGGTGAAAAAGTAGAAATCCGAGCAACCGCTGTTCCTGATGGTCAGATAATGGTCAACAGTATAAAGGTTGCTAACATGGAGGATGTACTAGTTGTTAGAGATTATCTGGATGTTTTCCCTGAGGATTTGTTAGGTATGCCGCCAAATAGAGATAGTGAGTTTGTGATAGAGTTAGTGCTTGGAACAACACCGATAACAAAGAGACCATATCGCATGCCAACAGATGAGTTAGTTGAAATGAAGAAGCAAATCGAGGAGCTACTCGAGAAGGGATTTATTCGATCTAGTTCTTCGCCATGGGGAGCACTAATTTTGTTTGTCAGGAAGGACATAAGTCTAAGGATGTGTATTGATTATCATGCACTTAACGAAGTGACGATCAAAAATAAGTACCCATTGCCCAGGATCGATGACTTGTTTGAACAGTTGAGAGCAGTAGGAGTTTTCTCCAAGATAGATCTTCGATCAGGATATCAACTAAAGATTCAATCAGAGGATGTTCCTAAGATTGCATTCTCTATGCGGTATGGACATTATGAGTTCACGGTCATGTCTTTTGGATTGACCAATGCACTCGCATATTTCATGAACATGATGAACAAGATTTTCATAAATTACTTAGACAAGTTTTTCGTTGTCTTTAGAGATGACATTCTTGTTTACTCCAAGATAAGAGAAGAGCATGCAAAACATTTAGGGCTGGTTTTGCAGAGGTTGCGTGAGCATCAACTATATGCTAAGTTCAGCAAATGTGATTTCTGGAACGAAAAGGTCGAGTTTCTTGGCCATGTGATGACTGCTAAAAGAGTTGCTGTTGATCCAAGCAAGGTGGAAGTCGTATTGCATTGGGAGCAACCGAAGTCTGTTACCCAGATTCATAGTTTTCTAGGAATGGCGGGATATTACCGTCGGTTCGTAGAAAGATTTTCAATGATTACTAGATCCCTTATGCAATTTTTGAAAAATGAGAAGAAGTTTGCATGGACACCAGAGTGCGAAAAGAGTTTTCTTGAGTCAAAAAAATGTCTGACGACAGCACCTATGTTAGTGTTGCCAGATGTGCAGAACAGCTTTGATATATACTGTGACGCTTCAAGACAAGGTCTTGGATGTGTGTTGATGCAGAATGACAAGGTGGTTGCTTATGCGTCGAGGCAATTAAGGCCGCACGAAGGAAATTATCTTACTCATGATTTGGAGTTAGCTGTTGTAGTGCATGCTTTGAAAATACGGCGTCATTATCTCATTGGAAATAGATGTGAGATATATACGGATCATAAGAGTCTAAAGTATATATTCACTCAATCAGATATCAACATGAAGCAAAGGAGATGGGTAGAGTTGATCAAGGATTATAATGTTTGAATGCATTATCATCCTGGCAAGGCTGGTGTGGTAGCTGATGCTTTGAGTCGTAAAAGCCATAGTGCCAATATGTTAGTAATGGATGATCGATCAGAACTGTGTAAGGAATTTCAGAAGCTAAGATTGGAAGTTATTCCACATGGATTTGTAACTGCTTTGGAAGTGAAGCCAACACTTGGAAGATCATATAAGAGAAGGTCAGAAGGATGATGAGAAGATCAATAAAATCAAGTCAAAGAAAAATGAAGGTTTAGCTAAAAATTTCATTGTGGATGAGTAGGGTACTATGTGGTTTAAGGGTCAAATCTGTGTACCTAATAAGAAGAAGCTTAAGCAGTTGATTCTTGACGAAGCCCATGATTCCAAGTACTCAATTTTCCAGGGAGTGCCAAAATGTATCAAGATCTCAAGGAAAGGTTTTGGTGGCCTAGCATGAAGCATGAAGTGGCCGAACACGTTGCTTTATGTGATATATGCTAAAGAGTAAAGGCCATGCATCAGAGACCTGCTGGTCTATTGCAGCCATTGAAAATTCCTGAATGGAAGTGGGAGAAGATCGGTATGGATTTTATTACCGGTTTGCCAAAAACTCAAAAGGGTTATGACTCTATATGGGTCATTGTGGATCATTTGACCAAAGTTGCTCATTTCATTCCAGTCAAAACTACCTATTCAGGAGATCACTTGGCAGAGCTATATATGTCAAGGATCGTGTGTTTGCATGGTGTGCCTAAGAAGATTGTGTCAAATAGAGGTTTCCAATTTACTTCGAGATTCTGGAATAAGTTGCATGGAGCAATGGGGACTTGCATGAATTTTAGTAGAACATATCATCTGTAGACAGATGGGCAGACAGAGAGAATAAACCAAATCTTATAGGATATGGTAAGAGCTTGTGCATTAGCTTACGCTACATCATGGGATAAGTATTTGCCATATGCAGAATTCAGCTATAATAATAGCTATCAGGATAGTTTGCAAATGTCACCGTTTGAGGCTTTATATGGTCGTGCTTATTGTACTCCATTGAGTTGGAATGAGACAGAAGAGCATTTGGTGTTTAGCCCCGATATTCTTAAGGAGGCTGAGGAACAAGTCGCTATGATCAGAGAAAGGTTAAGAGTAGCACAGTCAAGGCAGAAGAGTTACGCTGACAATCGACGTCGTGATTTGGGTTTTGAGCCAGATGATTATGTGTGTCTCAGAATTACCCCTTTTAAAAGTGTCAAAATGATTCACGCTAAAGTGAAGCTTGCGCCAACATATGTTGATCCGTTCAAGATTTTAAGCCGTCGTGGAGAAGTTGCTTATCAGTTGGAATTGCCGCAGACATTAGCAGGAGTGCACGATGTGTTCCATATGTCACAACTAAAGAAGTGCCTCAGAATACCAACAAAGCAGACGCCGTTGGAAGCAATTGAACTGCAGGAGGATTTAACTTCTAAGGAGTAGCCAGTCAAGATTTTGGATATAGTAGAGTGCAAAACAAGTATGTTCATTTTTGCAGAGTTCAATAGAGCAATCATTCAGAGAGTGAAGCTACTTGGGAGTGAGAAGAGGATCTGAAGTTAGAATTTCCACACCTATTCTCTAGTAGCCCTAAATCTCAGGGTCGAGATTCTATTAAATGGGGAGGTTTGTAACATCCTAAATTTTTGCCTAAATTAAAATTTATTATTTTTTATTGTTATTTGTGCATTTTATGTTTTTTATGAATTTATTGGATTTTTCTGGATATATTTGAATTTATTTTCAAATTAAGTATATTGGCCTTTTAATGAAAACTAATTAAATATAGATAAAGTTAATATAAAGTTTGGCCAAAAATATTTTATTTGAGTTCCAAATGTCTCAATGTATTTATGAGAATTTTCTTGGATTTTTCCTTATATTTTTATTGCCTAAAATAAATCAAACTAATTTTGTAATTATTTTAAATAAAAATCCGAGAAAATCGCTAAAAAAGATCTTGGGCCAAAAGCTCGGCCTTTGTCTTGAGCTTCGGCTTTCGTGCAGTCTTGACCCAAGTAGCTTGACCCAAATCTTGTCTGCCTTAGGAAATCGTGACCCTTGGATTAGGATCCAACATCTTAGGTTAGATCAAAACCCCTAACGGTCTGATCGTTGGATTGGTAACGAACGGCTCGAATGAAATGCGACAGTAAAGGAAAGATTGAACTGTCGCCGTTAGATTTCGTATTCGGGCCAGATTGCTCCACGTTACCCAAGGACCTGGACCGTTGATTGCTGATCGGACGGTCGGGAGAAGTTCATCCCCGACACGCCGACGGAGTCCACCACCGATACGCCTCGCGCCATCGTAGACCTAGGTTTTTGTTTTTAGCATGTTCTACGAGGCTATTTAACGGGAGGGTAGCAGCCCGAAGTTCATCGTCTCGTTACGCGTCCGTAGCCCTAGCACTCGTCACCGGTGCCACTGCCATTTGGGCAAGCGAGTTTGCCGTAGTTGCTAAGGTGCCACCGTCGTTTTTTTAATTTTCCACCACCGTCGAGCCGAGGATCGCCGCTTGGGTATTGGATCCGAACTCACCAGATCAAGACATGTCCGTGTCGCCACTTTTTGGTCGTTGAAGGTCACCGCTTCGCTGCATTCGAGGTCTTCGTCTCCAAATCTAGTGAAACCGCGCCATCGTGCCACCATCACCGGGATCGAAGGTTGTCAGCCGCCAGATCTTCTACCAACACTCAGGATTGAGTCACGTCGCCCCGTCAACAGGAAACCCCACCGATATCAACAGCCATCAGATCAAATAAAGGTAAGCGCTCAGGATTCTGCCACATAGACTTAGGGCTTTTAACCATTAGATCGGCGATGAGTGGATTGGATCGCGCCACTGGTCGAGCCAATCGGGTGTCGACGATGTGCAAGACAGAACATCGGCGTTGTGCCGGGTTCCTGATGGACGAGAGGAGGTTCGTGAACGGGTATAGACCAAGGCCATGTGTCACAATATGATTGGTCTGAAGTATCGCTGATATCAGCATGATGCAATAAATCGATTTTTCAATTTAGAAATAATTTGGTATATTATTTGATTTTCAATTTTCAGATTTTGTGATTTTTTAATCTTTTTCGAAGCCGTTCTCCCTCATACGAGCTCCGATTGAAGTGATTAAAATTTCTAAAAATTTGTAAAATTGAGATCTATTTAATGGTGCATTTTATTTGATTTTTAGATTTCATTTGCTATCTATTTTTGGTCTTTATTTGGTTTCTCTCTTGATTCACGTAGATGTTGAATTGTGCGATGCATCTAAGGAGGATCCATCCACTCAAGATCACATTCAAGAGCAAGATTAGGATCTTTGCCAAGGCAAGTTGTGCTTTGATCATATTGAACCCATATTTATAAGATTGCTATATTGTTTTATCCTATTGCACATTATTTCATGTATACAATGGTTTCAAATTAAATTGAGACTTAGCTAATCTACCAATTTGATCTATACCCTACCTTGTCATTTGTATGCTATGATTTATTGTCACCCTAGATTGATTCGCTATAGTTGGTTAATACTACAATCAACATGGGATGGTTAGATCGTAATAGTTTGCTTAGCCATGCCACGTCATCACATATACTTGAACCATCAATAAATAATCTTGACTAATGGAATATGGAACAATGTTATGAACTTATGTGTCATGTGTGGTCATATGATGAGATTGAGTTGTTGTGGAGAAAGGATGTCACGCAACGATGTTGAATTGTTGATGGCATATGGTGCTTGGTAATCAATTGGGGTGGTTATGATTTAGATTACGGCAAGTGGCAAGGGGCAGTATGTCAAGGTGGGCCGTATAGAAGAGGGTATGTGGAATTCTTGCCTCGATCATCTTAAGGACTTAACCTTGCAAGCCTCTGACCTGAGTCAATCATGCAACCATACGTCTGGTATAGGATAGCCTAGCTGATTAATTTGCAATGTCTTAGATATAGTACTGCTTGTGGTGGTGTGGGTCCGGGTTCACAGATAAACTCACATGGCGCAAGAGGGGGCCCTGTTGTGGTGGTTTAGCCCTTTAGTGTTGAAACCTCAGTGGGTAATACTAAGCTAAGGCAAGGCTTTGTTATGATCACTTGCTTTTGTGGTGTTTGGTTGTATCGTGTGGGTAAAGTTCATATTCTCTGCAGAGTGTAAATTCTATTCAAATAGCTGTGCTCGCGGTATTGAGCATTTTTCGGAAATTACAGTCAAGGGTTAGACTTTTGCAAAATAAAACTTGGGATGGATGGCAGGTTGCCTTGGAAGTTAAAACTTGACTTAGGATTGGAAATTTGGTTTACTTGGGAAATGCTAAATCTATTTATTGTTGATATTTGTTCTATTGTCTTATAATGTATTTACTGTATTCTTTTACAAGTGCTGCTTTACTGCAAAATAGCCATATTAGCCATTCATTTAGAATAAGGCTTGCATATAACTATGTTAAAATTGCATTCTGTGCACAACTTGTTGAGTGCTTTATGTACTCACCCTTGCCAACGCCAACCCATCAACAGTGGAGGATATGCCTTTGTTGGAGGAAGAGATCTAGGAGGACACGATCAATTAGGGTCCGAGACTTGTCAGTTGCCAGTGGTAAACTAAGGGGCCATCTACGTTTTCTACTTTTCGCTACATTTGTTTTAATATTTATTTCAAATTTAGCCCTGTGTGGCTTAATAATGTAAGTTGGTCATAAGATCATACACTAGTTATAATCAATAAATGGAGTCTTAATATTATTATCGTAGTGTATGGTATGATATGTATCCTGTGTGTACTAACATGATTCTGGACTAGTGCGGTATACACAAATGGTCCAGATTTGCATATTCGGTCCCGACACACGTAGCGTATCGGATGACCAACAAAGTAGCCTACACAGACCAAGAAATAAATTTATTTGGCAAAAATTGCATGCAAGGTATCCAGAGCCGACAGAGGCAAGAAAATCTTGGTTTGAGATCGTGCTAGCCCGGCACGGTCCACTTCGTGCCTGGTCAGGCTTCAGACCGGGGTATGACATCATGCCTCGGATCAGCCCAAAAGAGCCCGGCCTGAGTGCCCACCTCTAGAGCAGACTAAGCTAGCAGAGACAAAGGGGAAGAGGAGCTAGCTAGATATGGCTGATTGAGCAATCATGCGATACGTACCAGGAACATCGCGCTGACCGTCGCACATGGCGAATCGACGGATGTCCGGCAGGTCAGCTACGTCCACGCCTCCCTCGTCTCCTCTCCCGAAGTCTGGGTTTTGGGACAACACCACCCCTGAAGTAACCCGGCCGGTTTCCGAATAAGAAACGTGAACAGGATAATGTAGTAGTAATACCTGACTTCGAAGCCAAAGAAGTTTGGCGACTCGGCAGAGTAGTGATCCTGACAACAACAGAAATAAGTCATCTTCGGTTTAAATGATACTCCCTCCGGTCAAAAACATTGATAAGGTTCCAAAAACTCAATTTTGGCCACTAATTGCTATTGTAATATGTTAATAAAATCACAATATCATGAAAGTACTTTTCAATACGAATCTACGCATTGATTTTCATACATCTAATCTAAATATTTAAAAAGATACAAATAGTTAAAGTTTTAAAAGTTTGACTCCAAATATTCTCAAACAGAGCAATATATTTTTGTGAACTGGAGGGAGTACTCGACTAGAAGATAAAAACTAATAATACTCCTAATATAAGGTCGAGCATCTTATCCCCACAGATTGAGGAGGCATGAAATCTAAGAAGTGGTGCTGAGTTGTTATAGAATAAATGAGGAAGAATCCTCACCCTTCACTACGGGGTCGAGACAACTTGCTATCGGCACGTTGCTTTGTATCTTGCACGATCTCTTCTTCTCGAGTTCCAGGTCGCTCATTGGATGAGTCTTTCTCTTGGCTCCCACGTTGATTTTGTAGAACCCCATGTTGTTCACTTGATGACTCGTTTTCCTGGATCCCATGTTGTTCTTCTAGAGGCCCATACTCTTCCTCAACCCGATCTACCCTTCTTACGTTTAGGTAGTTAGTAAACCTTGGATGCCTGCTAATGGCATCCTTGAATATAGACTCTGCAGCCTTCCTGTCAGCTTCCTCAGCACCGGCATCGGCCCCAATTTGTCCAGCAATCTCTTTGAGTTTTAACAGGTGCTCAACGCCAGCAAGCATATGACCATACTTTTCTCCTCTGCGAGCATTGAATCCTAAATCGAGCCGCTGAAGATTGGGTAATGCTTCTTCCTGAAAGGCCAGGCACAGTACACCACACCTGTATTTGAAATACTTGAGAACAGGGAATGCCCCTCTGCTGAAGATGATGCATTCTACAGTTGGTTGCCGGATGTACAGTGAGAGTACAGTGAGCTCAGGCAATCCTGTGAGGCTGTCAATATCATTCCTTCGTAGTTCTCCAACCACAATATTCAAATTGTGGAGATTGACGAGTTGTCCAACCCATTTGGGAAGTCTGGAAAAGATGCAAATGGGCGGCAACAACTCAAGTCTCTGAAGAAAGACAGGAGGACAGGGCACGCTGCTCGAGACATCAAAGAATGTGGCCATGCCTAAAGCACCAGGAGCCAAAGTGATAGATTTGAGGTTAACAAGTTTCCCAAGAGAAGATGCCAGAGCTACCAGGTTCCTCTTCAGATGCTCATCAGACGGCGCAGTAGAATACTTGAGATGAAGATCCTGCAGGTTCATCAGCTCGCCAAGGCTCCGTATGTTGTCTTCAGAGTTATTGCCAAGGTCAAAATACTGTAGTGTACGCAGAGATCTTATCCGGCCAATTCCATCAGGTAGAATTGACTCATGTCCAAGGGAGAGGTGCAACAAGCCCAGGAGAAGGATAATATCGAATGGAACAGCAGATATCTTTGCATCTATTTCTAGTGTTTCCAAGTATTGTAGCCCTCGCATCTGGGCTGGCAGTTCTACAATGACATCGCTCAAAATCTTCATATATCTCAGGTGAAACAATCTGCAAATTCTGGTGAGGTTGAAACTCGTATGCCCATATTGATTGCCCCAAAATTCAAGGATTAGAACTCGCAGCAGGTTAAATTCCACAACAGAAGGCAAACACCTGAGGAGTCCAAAAAAGACAAGTGATCGAATTTGTGACAGTGTTACACATGCCAATTTGGTCGCATATTTGGCACTGCTGAACTGAAGGGAAAGTCGACGAACCATGGTAGAAGGTCCTGTAATGATCTGAGAGTAATCTATGCCAGTGATAAAGTTCTCTTCTTTGGACTTGTACATAATAAGATCAAATACAGTGTTGTGCACTGTACAGGACAACACCTCATCATTGCAGTTAATTTGCATAGGTTGGATCATTCCCCTGTTGACAAGCTCATCAAAATAGCTCTGTGCAACTTCTTCTGTGTCTTTTCCTTCTATTGCAGCGATGAAACCTTAAGATATCCATTGCTTCAACAAATCAACCTTCCACATTGTGTGCCCATCGGGATACATACTGAGATACAGCAGGCATGTCTTCAAATAATGAGGAAGACTATTGTAGCTAAGGTTTAATATTTCTTTCAGCATCTCATCCAAAGTAGGATTTGTACTCAAATTGGAACATAAACATTTCTGTACATGATGCCATAGCTCTGAGTTGTCCGGCTGGCTTGCTAAAAGACCGGCTATACAGATGGTTGCTAGCGGCAAACCACCACATTTTCCTATTATTATATTTGAAACTTCTTTAAATTGATCGGGACATCGCTGTTCAGAGCCAAAAACTATATTGAAGAAAAGCTTTTCAGTGTTGTGGCTGCCAAGAGGGTTCATCTTCAAAATATTTTCAGACTGATAGCCACAGCATTCCAGAGCTACACCCTCAATTTCTGCCGTTATTATTATTCTACTGCAATTATTACTATCCGGAAAAGCACTGTTAACAATATCCCATGCTGTTGCTTCCCATAAATCATCAATTACAATAAAGTATCTGCAAAATAAATTTATATATTACAACTATATCTTGTCTAAAGAAATGGCAATTATAGAAACATTACCAAGGTAAATTACAAGTGAAATGACGTAATCAAATGGTTTCCACGAAAAAATTCAAAAAAATATCCTACTGCACATAATAATTTATTAGTGTTTTGAATTCTCACTAACTACAAAGGAAAAATATAATTAAACATTATTTTTGTTTCTCCAATTGTTCAAAGAGTTAGACCATGAAATTTGGTCAGTTTGTACAATATATTAAACATTGTCTTCACCATTTTGTTCATTTCCTAGTTTTATATGTTACTTTATTTTTCACAAATTTATACGGCAAGGATAATTTGTACTAAATACCCACTCTTCATAGAATCTTCCAAAAAATTTTTTTTTGATGAGAAACAGCAGTGGAAGCCACTGCTAGAAATATAATGACAAGAACAAGCAAACAAGAAACAGAGAAAGGGAAGGGCCGGTGAGAAACCAGCCGAACAGAAAAAGAACTAAAAAAGACTAAGAAGAGGAGGAGAGACGACCCCCCAAGCGATAAAACCAGGCCTAAGGAAACATTAAGTCTAAAGGATTGTAAGTGGATTTCCCCAAGAAACCACTCTTTCCAAATAATAGAGCTAACAGGCAAGCCTTTGAAGATCTTATCATTGCGTTGCTTCCAAATTCCCCAAGACGCAATCATGAAGGCATCCATGAAGAAAGGGCCCCCATCAGCCTGGCGAGCTTGAGAAATCCTTTGGAAAATATCGTCGTTAGTGATCCATGAGATTCCCAGGGCATTCCAACAAGAAATGCTGAAAGGACAGGCGAAGAAGAGATGGTCCCTAGTCTCCTCAACCTGATGCTGACATAGCACACAATTGAAGCAATTACCTTGGATGGGACAATTCTTACGCTGGCGGACCCACAGTATTAAGGCGATCGAGCAAAGAAGCGGTGAAGATTTTCGACGATGGAGCACTTAGCTTTCCAAATCCAAAGGATAGGATTAGGCACCGCAATGTGATTTAAAGTCAATTTGTAAAACTTGCTGGGGAGGTATTCCTTGGAATCCCAAATATAGACCCATTCATCTTTGCAATCCTGAATGTGAACATCCTCAATTAAGTTGGCATGCAGGTCTTGAAGTTCCGAAAATGCTTGCTCCGACAAAGGCAAGTGAAAATGAACCGAAATACCTGGATGTTGTATGAAAGAGGCGACGGTACAATTATCCTTCTTGATGAACGAAGCAAGGTGCTGATAAGTCGTTCTGATATGAACATTCTGCCAAATATCATCCCAGAAGAGACAAGTGTCACCCTTACTGACGAGACAGCGACCAATTCTCCTGAAGTGGTCAAGGAAAAGAAGAACGTCTTTCCACCAAAAAGACCCCTTCCTCACCGAAGCCTGAGGGATAGTCCTCTGATAATAAGAGTACCAGACCAATTGAACCCAGGGGATATCCTTTTTGTTGTAAAACTTGTGCAAAAACTTGATCATAAGGGAAATGTTGTGGAGTCTTAAATTAACCACACCTAGGCCACCTTTACATTTGGGCATACACACCTTTTCCCAGTTAACAAGAGATTTACTTCTACCGTTGATGTCGTTTCTTCCCCAAAGGCAGACCTTTCTTGCTCTGTCGGTTCTGTTGATAACAGCCGTCGGGAGCTTTAAGGTCGACATTGCAAAAATAGGCATGGAAGAGAGAACCGAGTTAGCCAGCTGAAGTCTGCCACCATAGGAGAGCAAGGGAGCAAAAGACGTAATTCTCCTATTAATCCTGTTAATCAAGTTTTCAAAATCCTTGATCTGAGGCCTAGATGAACCCATAGGCAACCCCAAGTAGGTGAAGGGGAAATTACCAATCTTGCAACCGAAAAGGCCCGCCAAAGGTTCGACGTCTTTCTCCGACATGTTAATAGGGTACATCCCTGATTTGTTGAAGTTGATCTTGAGGCCGGTGTCACTAGCAAATGATTGTAAGAGGCATTTAAGTTCTAATACCTCAGATTGGCTACCCTTGATGAAAATGATGGTATCATCGGCATACTGAATCACCGGAAAGTCCGAGATGGGGCTGAAGTTCAAGGGAAGAGAAAGGACCCCCATATGCATGGCTTTGTTAAGAACATGTTGCAGAAGGTCTGCAGCAATAGCAAAAAGCAGAGGGGATATCGGATCCCCCTGCCTAACCCCTCTTTTGCAGACGAAGGATTCCCCCGGCACCCCATTCAGTAAGACCGAAGTAGACGTAGACCTGAGGATTTCCTGAATCCACTTGAGCCATTTATTCGGGAACCCCAAGGCTCGAAACATCGCAATAATGGCAGAGTGTTCAATGGTGTCAAAGGCCTTCGCGAAATCAAGTTTGAGCAGGACGATCTTCTATTTGGAGCAATGGCAGAGGTGAATATATTCGTAGACCCAAGCCAGGCAGTCCTGGATCGATCTACCTTTAATGAAACCATATTGGTTTTTGTGAACCAGGGAAGTGATGACCGAGTTTAATCTGGTGGTCAGGACTTTTGTGATCAGCTTGACACTTAAGTTTACGAGAGAAATCAGCCTATAATCATTAGGTGATTCCGGGTTGTTGATTTTTGGGATTAGAATAATATAGGACAGATTAATTGAGGATAGGGAAACATTCCCGTCAAGAAAATCGGAACATAGCCTATAGAAGTCCTCTTTAATAATGTGCCAGATTTTCTTGAAGAACTTACCATTGAACCCATCCGGGCCGGGGGCACTGTCGGAGTGAAATTGATTGACAGCATCATCAATCTCTTGGATAGAGAAAGGAGCATCAATGGACTGAAGGCCATCAGAAGGGGGAATAAGGTCGGCTAGGTCAAAATTCATGCTTGGATTATCAGAAAGTCCCATTCTAGTAAAAAACGACCTGTAAAGCATATCAGCTTTGGCTTGGTAGTCATAAACAATGTCACCATTATCCGAAGTGAGACAGGAGATTAAGTTCTATCTGAATCTTTCAGTGGCTTTGGCATGGAAGAACTTAGTATTGGCATCTCCAAGCTGGACCCACCTAATGGAGCAGCGGTTCTTCCAGTAAGTGTTTTGAATATCCAATAATTTCAGAAGCTGCCTTTTAAGAATGACTCTAAAATTTCTTTCATGAGTGAAGAGAGGTCTGAAGTCTTCAATTTTATCAAGGATTCCAATAGTCTTGTTACAGTGAGAACACTAGTCTTTTATCAGGGACCAGCAATTCTTCCATTTGAGAGCTTCAATATGCAAGTTATGAAGTTTGTACTTGATATTATGCACTGCACTGATATTTCCTATAGGAGGTTGATGATGCCAGAGTTTTCCACCATCTGAAAGAAATCCGAACGCTGTAACCAGAAGTTTTCAAGCCTAAAGACAGCCGGCCTCGGGATATGAGTTTGAATTTGAGCCATGCAAGGAATGTGGTCCGACATAGTGCGAGATAGAGGAAGCCACAGGGTCCCCAGGAAAGACTGAGTCCAATGAATGGATGTAAAGCACCAATCAAGTTGCTCAAGCAGCGGGCTAGCCTGCATATTACTCCAGGTAAACTTCTTTCCTTTGAGCGAAATTTCAACAAGACCAAGGGAGTTAATAA
Organism: Guadua angustifolia; assembly: GCA_036346375.1. Classification (NCBI taxonomy): domain Eukaryota; kingdom Viridiplantae; phylum Streptophyta; class Magnoliopsida; order Poales; family Poaceae; genus Guadua; species Guadua angustifolia. Next base: position 41,768,369 of record CM070520.1, read on the forward strand.
TGTCATCAAAATGATGGGCCTCATAAAATCTTCCACCAGGCTTATTCCTATCACAAGAGGATCTATAAAGATTGAAATCACCCAGCAAGATCAAATCCTCGTCAGGCTGGAAAGATAGGTTAGATAACCATGCCAGAAAATTCGCTTTCCCTGGCCCGGAACAGGGGCCATAAACAGCGGTTAGAGTCCAAGTCTTGGCATTGAACTTGGACGAGAACGAGACCGATAAAGCAAACTGAGAGCTGAAGGCAAGGGTACCAGAGTGGATGGAGCCCATCCAAGCGATGAGAATTCCCCCCAAAGCTCCAGAAGCTAGAGAGAACACAAACTGGTTGAATCTCTTCGGGGCAAAGCTCTTAAGGATGGAGTGATTGAACACAGAGCGCTTAGTTTCTTGAATGGCGATAATGGAACACCTAGATTCTACGATCTTGGAACGGAGAACTTTGCACTTGATGGGGTCGTTTAACCCCCTGACATTCCAATTGAGAATTTTCCAATTACGGCCTGATGCCATGGAAGACTAGGGGGCAATGGATGGAAGGTAAAACAGAGGCAAGGGCAACAACCCATAGCCAGAAAATGCCACAGCCCTTCCCAGCAGAAAATGGTGGGAAGAATAACCGGGAGAAAAGGAGCTGGAGCGGCCTAAGTCCACAGCCCATCCCAGCAGCACCTGCCCATGGCGGCCCAGGGTCAGAAAGGCCCAACACAGCAAATACCCAGAGAACTGCCCAAAGAGAATCAGAAATGGCCAACACAACAAACCAAACTGTAAACAGTAACGACAAAAGGAGGGAACAGAATTCGTCATAGCATAGGCAAAAGTAGCCAAGTTCACAGATAGACCAAACAGGCGAACACTGCCGTTGAGAATATCCGGGGTACAAAAACTGAAACCAAAATGAGGGCTAATCCTATCCCGACGACCAATCAGCTTGGGACGGATCTTCATTGTTGATTGTCAGTACTGAGGAGAACGCTTGTGGCCACCTCGTCAGGAAGAAGCCCACACCTTTCAACAGCTATGCTTTGGATGGCCTTCACAGAGATCATAGGAGTAGAAGTTTTTAGCATGTCAATATCATTAGCGGAAGGGAATCGTTGAAATGCCTGTGCATTAGAACTAGAGCACTGATTGGAATGGGGACTGGCATACTTATTTTTATTAGAACATTGACTCCTGGCGCGAGGCTTGCTATTCCTTTTGAACAACGCTGTGACGCTTGGCTGTTTTAGACCTTTGTACTTCTCCTTGAGTCTTTTACTTCTCCGAAAGGCAGAAGACACGAGGTGATTGGCTGGGACATCAAGCCAGTTTGATTCGAGCATGTCATTAGGGCTCGGATCGTTGAAAAGCGTCGATGCCTTCCACTTTCGTTGATATACTAGAGCAATTATGTTGTGACAATCAGGCAGGACCACCTTAGCAGCTTGCTGAACCAAATCAATCTGATGGCTCTGAGCAGAAATCTGAGCCGAGCCTTGACTCGAGGTTATTCTTCTGCGGGAGCCTGAAAAGTTGCTAGAGCCAGAACCGAAGTTGAGATTGAGGCCTGTGAGGAACGGCAGGTTGATCTTGAAGAGTTTCCCTAAGCTGAAACCGGAGAGAAGGCGATGAAGGGAAGATCCAGAGGGAATCGTCACATTGTAGGAGGACTCCTTCATGGCCACTGGATCATAAACCTTGACCATACAGTCAGAAACCGAGGTCCTACGGAAGACGACCTCACTAACAGATGGAACAGCCAGGGGAAGCAATGCAACCTCAACAAGAGATGTTGTGGACTGCAAGCTTTGATCACTTTGCTCTGGGGGAGGGGGTTCCAGGTCAAAAGACACGTCATCAGAAAAGTCCAAAACATTTAGTTCAACCTGATGCTGCGGAACATGGAGGTTCTGAAGACCATGTAACCCATTATTTTCTTGGATCCAGTTCTGAAGACCATGGCCTTGGTTGGGATCATTTTGGACTGCCGCATCCCAAACCGGGTCACCTTGAAGAGGGGGGACAAGCTGATTGGGGAATTGTGCTGCGGCCTAATGCAAGGCCTGAGGGTTTAGGATATGATCTTGAAATTCTGGAACATCTGGCTCCTCATCAGGCAGCAAATTAGCATCAGTGAACTCATGGTAAAGAATGACGATCGGCACCGTCCAAGATGAGGCAGCACCTTGAGGACCTGAACCAACTCTGACAATCAACCTTCTAGGAACCGCCGCAGGGGAATCAAATAAGCACTGAACCAACACATGGGATAGGGTTCTGTCATGAAGATGCCAACTGACCAGGCGACCAAACACAGAACAAGCCTGGTCCAAAAAATTCGGGGACCTAAGGTCCAGAGGAAAACCCATCAACATAAACCAGCCCAGCCTAGGGTATGGAGCATTTCTGGCATTTGAAGCTCTGTCATGTTGCTCGAAGTGAACCCTGATTCCCCCGATGAAATGATCACCCACATTGATAAGACGATCACGATTAAACACACTATTCAACCACAGAAGGCCAAGACCCAGAATGGTTCGACAAGAGCTAAGGACCGGAATTTGGTACTCGGCTTCAATATAGTTTCTGACCTGAGGAATGAACTCGTCATAATCAGCTTCAGGCAAATCACCATCCCGGTCCAGAGCCAAAACCCATTCTTCATGCACTCTGGGCGGTTGACCACTAATGTGAGCCGTCCTTCTGAGAATTCTCTGCTGGCCACCATCATCCACAGGCACATCTTGCGGGATGAATCTGGCATGATCAAACTGGATGTGAGCCATGGGCGCGTTGGCGGAATCTTTCGAGAGAAGCAAAGAGTAGTGTAAGGGAGAGAAGCAAGTGATCCGGGGAGGCAAATGGTTTTTAGGAATCCGGGCCCCAGTACACAGAGGCTCTAAATGCCTCTGAGATGGCTCGTTGGAAACCGGCGATGAATTCCTTTTCATCCAGAGCAGCCGTTGATTGAGCCTCTTCTTGAGACAGACAGCCATCCAATGGCCATAGTTGAAACAGTTGGTGCACCTGATGGGACATAAGCGGCGGACTGCATTGTGACCCGAACCATGGCAACAGGAACAAATTAGGGGAAAACCTATACAATCAGTAAAAGATTGGTGGGAGATAGGCACTAAGGCCTGACCAGACTGAACCCCGCAATGATCATTCCTATCAAGGGAAGGCTTGTCACCAACGAGGCCATCAGAGCAAGTCTTGGGAACCTTCACCATCCTCCCCTATCTCTGGGAAGGGGTCTCATCAGCCTTGGAACAATTTGAATTCAAAACAAGGTCCTGACTATGCAAAGAAAGCTTACTGCAAGAACCAGAACAAAAATCCAACATAACCGGGAACAAGATTTGACCCACTTTGACTGAATTTTGATGAGGATCCAACTGGTTCAAATTGCAGACTTGAACAGGGGGAGGTTGAGCAACCTCAAAAGAGACCCTCTTCAAATGAGAGGGTCGACGACTATGGAGGATTGGCCAGTTAGACTTTTGGGAGTTGAGAAGCACTTCCGCATTGATGAAATCTTGCTTGGCCGCCCGCCAGAACGGGTCCGAATCTCTCCAGGAATGAAAGTAGACATCAAAGTGCTGAGTAGTGATCCTCTTCAAGCGGCCAATATGGTAACCAACAGAGCTATTGGCTACAGAAAAACGAAAGTGCTTGCTAGCAATTTGAACCATCTGAAAACCATCTGGGTTACCACGTAGAATTAAAGAGAGAGCCAGGGCAGCTGAAGAATCATTGAGATTGAAAACATGCCTTCTGAAAAAAGCCAGCAGAAAGAAGGGTCTTTTAAAGGAGAAGGCCGCCGGCTGAACTTCTGAGTTAAATTTGAACTTGACCTGTTGAAGAAAGCGCGAACCAATACTGAAATCCAATGGAACCGCCGAAATCGGAGAACGAAGGTCTGAAGCCCCCGAAGACGACTTGGAAACGCTAAACGGAAGTTCATGGGTGCCTGAACTCCTTTTCCGAGACCTCCGAGAAATAGGAGTCAAGCTATCATCTTCCTTAGAAAGCCAGGCCTCAAAATCCTTAAGCCAATTAGGCCCGCCATCCCTCCACAGGAAGAATGAAACATCGAAGGAACTAGAGAAGACTCTTCCGAGCTCAAGAACTAGGAAAGCCACCTTTTTACAAGCAACAGAGAAGCAGAAATGGGAGGAGGAGGCCTGAAGGACATGAAACCCCGTAGGAGCACCCCCAAGGATCGAGTGCAAAGTACGACCAACCGAAGAAGCGTCAAGACGGAAGGAAAATCTTTTAAACACCACTAACAGGAAGAACGAGCCAAGAGGCGAGGAGGATGGATGATGAACCTTGGAGCCAGCAGATCGAAGCACCGAAGAACGGAAGAGCTTACCCAGCTCCGGATTCCGTTCCACATGATGCGGAGAGAAAGGAGAGACACGGGAGCGCGCAGGAGCGGGCGGCTACCCAGGCTTCATGGTCTCCCCAAGCTCTCAGGTTTTTCGCTCTCAATGGAGCCTTCATGGTCTCCCCCATCTTCCGAAAATTTTGAAATAGGTTATTCTAAAAACATTGGAGGATTTGAGCTGACGTCACGAATACAATAGGATTTGTGGGGAAAATTATGTGGGGAGGACCCTAACCCCCTTCTGTTGAGGCCCTACAGCTGATTACACCATGTGGCAGAAGCAAAGAGAGGAAGGATAGCAGCAGCAGGAGGATGGGAGGGAGGTGGCAGCGTCAAAGGTGTGGGGTGAGGAGGGAGATGGGGAAGGAGTTGGGAGAAGAATGCTTCAACAGAAGAGGGTTACGGTAATTCCTCAGATAATTTTTTCTATTGAATTGCATACACCAACTAGTTCACCCAATAGCTTAAGCTGATGAGGAAAGATGGACAATTCACTTATGCTTCAACACCCCCCCTTACGTATAGACTCCCTTAAGCCTAAAACGTGGAATAGAAGTGAGCAATAATTATTATTTTTAATTGCGCCAACTGGGTCTTGAACTTGAAACCTCTTGGCTCTGATACCATATTGAATTGCATGCACCAACCAGTTCACTCAATAGCTTAAGCTGATGAGGAAAGATGGGCAATTCACTTATACTTTAACATTTTCCAGATTTGAGGAAGCATTGGAGGTTTTCTGTCGACCTCACAGTTTGAGGTGAATTAAATTTGTATGACGTGTGGAGCTTGATATGGGTGGAAAATTTACTGGAAGAGAGTAGTACAGATAATGCAATGGGGACATTGTCTCTTTAGTTGCATCTAGATAATGTTGAAGCCCTTGAATACAACTTTCGATGCAATGGATTGGAGATGGCTAAGTAGTTCTAGGAAAAAAAACAGTGTTTATAGGCTGAAAGTATGAACGTCATGAATCTGAACCCTTGTTATCAGATTTATTATTTTTAGTAAATTTTAGCTTAAACTACATGCTCGATCCCCAAACCATTTGCAAAACTCAATTGTGCACAACTTTGACCTCCGGGTTATTTTGAGTCTTTAGGATTACTAAAGAGTAACCAATTGTTGTGCACACCCTGACACGGAGAAAAGGTAAACAAAATACCTCTTATCTTGGAGATGTTCCCTGAGACTGTCGATGAGGTTCTACACCGTGCAGGAATCAGAGTGCCGTCGACGGCGGTCAACTTGAGAGAGCATGCCCGCAAGTAGCCTCCTCATGTCAGGCTTTTGCGACGCACGCACAAAAGCCCGGCATTCGAATTGCCCTTTAAGCTCATGGTAAAGTTGTCTAGCAAGCGTGGTCTTACCAACCCCTGCAGATCCAACAATAGACACCACTTTCCGCTGCCGCTCTGCTTCGTTGGTAAGCCACTTGGTAAGCATCATCCTTGAGTCGTCGATACCAACATAGAAATTGGCAGAGCCTCGATGCAGCGCGGGAACCCGACCATGCACAGTGAACACACGGCGAGAACGTGAGGCGCAGCCAGCAAGCTGATACCTTTCGTGCCGTTCGCTTGCCTCCCGCACCTGAGTCCTGAGCTCTGCGATTTTGGTGATCCTCGTGCAAGTCTCCGGCTTCTTGGAAAGCCGAGCAATCTTAACACGACCGACCTTGTGGTTGTGGACGGGTCCGACCTTCGCGCCTGCGTCGGTGTGCTTCAGAATTTTGCTGTCGATGTAGTCCTCGATGTCATATGAAAGTTCACGGACCTCATCCATCCAGTATTTTGCCTTGTGGCTTGGGGAATCTACCGTTGACTGCTCCACAAGGGCGGCGCTAATTTCTTCTACATCTTCCTTGAGGAGCTCGATTCCGTCCTTCAGTGGCTTTGGACGCCGGTCTTCGGGGGCCAGCAGTGAATCGAGCTTCCTCAGAAGAGGGCCCATGGCACCCAGGGAGGAACTCATCGGAGCCTCCATAGCGCCCAGGGAAGAACTCATCGGAACCTCCATGGCGCATAAGGAGCAGTGCAGATGAACAATAAAGGCACATCTGTCTGCGTGAGAGGGGAAGAGGGAAGACGACCTACAATTGATGCGGGAATAATCGAACTAGACGGAGGCAGGCCTTGTCAAGTAGGTCGGAGAAATTGACCAATTCCCCTACGGCAGCATCGACCATTGGTTTGGAGGACTTGTTTTTCTCTCTCTTTCATGTAGTTGCTAGCTACGTAAGATTTACTGATGATGTCTACAAAAAAGTATAATATGTCTAACCAAATGTACAATCAATAATACTACTTGTAGTCCTAAAAGTAATATTTTATTTCTAGGTTTTATTTCATTCTGTCGACGATCGGCATCGTCGACCGCAAGAAGGGAGGTAGGGGTCAGAATGTTACGGGACCCGAGCAGCGTTTTGCTCGAATGAAGGAAGAAAACCGATCGCGGAGGTGGTCGGACCAGGACGACAATGAACACGAGACAGAGGTTTATACAGGTTCGAGCCCCTGTCAAGGTAATAGCTCTACTCCAGTCGCCTTGCGGCGGTGATTCTCGTTATATGGGTGTACAGGGCAGTGTTTACAACTCAAGGCAATAATGGCGATTCCTAGCTCCAGCTGCTGTGTGTGCTGTCTTGTGTTGGAGCTCACGTGTCCTTGGTCTTTATACTCCCTCTGCACGCAACGGCCGGGAGCGATCCTCGGGAAGGGGCCTTCGTACACCTTGAGGGCTGGCAGCAACTGCCCCCGAACTTGCCGCGCACTCTGAGTCATCCCCACGACCCGCTCTTCTAGTAACTGCCAGTCAAATGCTAGATCCGAGATCCTAGGGCAGACCACGCAGGCCCGTTCCTGGGCAAGGGCGACCAGGGCGACGGCTCAGGGCCCATGAGGGACGGGGGCCTCAAATTTCCATGCATGTGCTATGCCTATACAGTACAGATCGTCAGATCCCCAATCAATTTGATCCCCATTCTCCCGTTTTCAAATTTGGCGATCCCTAATCTCCCATTCTTGGCTCCTCGTCTCTTTCCCAGAATCCCAGTTCCCAAATCCCGTTCGGCCGTGCCCATTCCCCAATTCCCTCAATCTTCTTTTTCACTTTGACAGACGATTCGATTCCTGATTTCCTTCCCAAGATAGCAAGACCCAAGACGGTGAATCCGTTGAGAGATTAATGGAGAATGCTATTGGTGACGGTGTTGGCCGTTGCAGGCGTAGCGATGGCAGGCGGCGCCAAGCGCCAGATAAAAGGGCAGTCGACATGCCCCACAGGCGACCTCCAGGCGGACTTCACCTGCAAGCTCCCCGCTAGCGATTTCTAGTTCCTCCACACGTGCGAGTCCTCCAAGCGGTGCCGCCTCTCATCTGTGCTCGTCGCCACCGGGCATGGTTCCAGCCTTCCAGGTCTGATACCTTCCCCCGTTCCCCCTGCCCCCTGGTGCTTTCATGAATTGTTTGCTCATTTGGTGTCTGATGATATTCACTTTTATGTATCAGTCTGCTATATCATATTTGCTATATCATGATTTTGCTTCCTTATGTCTCAGTGTCAGATTGAAGTAAACATTTTATTTTGTAATATTAGTAGTTATACAGATTTGTGATGCTCATGCTATAAGAGTGCACATGATGACATTTGATTTGTGATACTTGATTGTTGTTTGTCATGAATGAGTTATACAATTTTTGATCTTCGGTGAAATTGATGCATAAGCATGATTATTCTTTTTATGTTTGATCAAAGTGAAAATTGTATGGGCGATTGACAAACCAGGGCTCTTGACTTGATCTCAAAAGTCACGCTTTTCATCAGCCAATCCCACCTATGTAATAATTGAACCCACATTTTCTTAACTGCACATTTTCTTGTCTCCAGAGTCCAAACTACAGAAGCTAGGAGCCCTCAGCGTTCGATGTCGCCAATTAGCACCATGTCTTTCTTTAGTTGTATTAAACATGTTAGGTAAAATCAATTTATGTTTTGGGATCTTGGGATAGGGAAAAAGCAGATATAGCCATATAGGACCCTAGCTTATGTTTTGCCGGGGCCCCAAAATATTAGGAACGACCACAGGGACGGGGCATCAAGCAGACCCGCTCGAGCTCGAGGTCGTCTTGGTCGAGCTCGGCGCACTGCCGCCGAGTCAGCGCCTCGATGCACACCAGGTCATGGTCGGGCCTTCGAGTTTGGGGATCCGTTGACCCGACGCCCGGCGGTCAAGGAGTGCCCAGCCCTCGTCGGCTAGCCCCGAGGCTCTAGTTCGGAGGGGATCCTCAGGACGACCTCGAGCCTTATTCTTAAGACGGAAAAAACCTTCGTAAGTCTTGTCTCCTTGATCGAGGTCGGGCGAAGACCGCAAAGGCAAGCCTTTTGGCCTCGACACCTGGCGACCTTCGGACTCCTCGATGTTGGTACGGGTGTGAACGATTGGCGATCACCTGGCAGCGTCTTGGCCCCGGCCCTAATTGCGCCCGTCAAATCGCGGTTGGCACACCTTTTGAGGCGCCGCAGGCTGAATTTCACCGTGTTGCGGTTTATAAACCCAGCGCCGCATCTTCATCCAGAGAAAGCTTTCGCTCTTGCGCCCTTCGTCTTCCAAGTCCTTTCGCCCGAACAAGGTCCTCCTTTCTCCGCAGACCAAACCCGCCACAACCGCCATGACCAAGTTAGGAAGGAGCACCCTGTCGGACTCGAGGATGAGGGAGCTCGAGTCCCTGAAACTCTTTGGACCCGTTCAGATATGGCGGCCGCAACGAGACCGAGCCGCACCCAAGGATGGCGAGATTATGCTTGAGCACTATGCCCTCTTGACTTACAGACCCCAGAGAGCGAGTTCGTCGCGAAGGTCCTCTCCAGCTGCGACATCGAGCTCATCAATCTGGTGCCAAACTCCGTTCTTCTCCTCACCATCTTCTCCCACCTATGCGAGGGTTTCCTAGGGATCCTCCCGACCCCCTCGCTCTTCTTTCGATACTTCAGCCTCTTCCGCTCCGGGAAGGACCCTGTGGTCGGATGCGTCTACTTCCGGCTGCTGGTCGGACTTAAGTGGGCCTTCCCCAAGTTCCAACCTCGGGATTCCCTTGGCCCGTGGAACGAGCGCTGGTTCTACCTGAAGAGAGGCGAGTCCGGGCCGGTGTTGAAGGACCCCATCGTCAACCGCAAGAAGGAGACTCCGGAGCCGGACGACCTCGAGGTCGATGAGGAGGCCATCGCCCTCATTCATATCTGCGCCATGCGCGGGCTCAACGGGCAGGCAATTGCCAACGATTTCCTGCGGAACCGTGTGTCTCCTCTTAGACGGAGGGAGCACCCGTTCTACGAGATCCGGGGAGGCGACGATTGACCCACGAGGGCACGTCTGGTAAGTCTTCTCGCCCCAAGGTCTGGCTCGTGTATACCCTCCGACCCTTTCTTGACAACCGCTTGTCTTGCAGCGCCGAAGGAATCCTGGGTCTCTGCCAGAATGGTCGAGATGTTTGGGAAGCTGGCGCACGAGTACATCGTCGGCAACCCGTCGAAGAATATACTCCGTCGAAAAAACGAGGTAAGTCCCGACCAAGCGCTCGAGTCCTTAGCGCGAGCCCTCCACTGAACCTCGCTTGCTCGAGCCCACCAGAGTCGCTGGACACGGCCGGAGGATGCTCCGTTGCCGTGGGCGAGGAGCAAGAAGGGGAAGAAGCGACCTCCACCGGCTGGACCAAGCAAAACGGAGGCGAAGAAACGCCATGTCAAGTGGGGGGACCATGCTATGGTAAGGCCCCTTCTGCTCAAGCCCCCGAGCTCGTGTTTTCCGTGCCCTGTCGTCTGACAATTCTTTCCTCATGCAGCAGCAGAGCGCGGCTACCGCCGCCAGGTCTCTGAGCACTCCTCCGTCCCCAGGGCCTCGAGCCCGAGCCCCCGCCGCGTCGGGCGATGCAAAGCGCGCTCGGACCCGGAGACCTCAGGTCGCGAGGACACGCAAGCGTAGCGCCCCCGATTATCGGGCAACAAGACCTTCGCCGACCCTCGGCGAAGAATCCGATGACCAGTAAGCCCGACATCCCGGGTGCGCCGCCCCCTTCGCATCTTTCTGGCTTAGAGAATGCTTTTAATCGCAGACCTTGAGCCCCCGAGCTCAAAACTTGCCCACTTTGACGATGGCTATTGTCCAGGGCGAGTTCGAGTCCGAGGAGGAGAACAGCTTCGAGTTGGTCCCGCATCGCGATCGTCGCTGGGCACGCACTCCTTCGGGCCAGTCCCTGGTCGGTGAATTCTACCAGGGGCTCAATGACTCGTCCGAACAGGATGAGCCCGCGACCGGCGGGGACTATGAGACGGGCGAGGCCCATGACTCAGATGCTATCGACGAGTATCCCGAAGCCTCCGTGAGGGTGGATACTCGAGACCTTGAGGCCACAATTGGGCGGCCTCCAAAACCCACCAACCACGATCGCCCGGCGTTGAGGTCGCGACCCGCCCGGTCGCCGGGGTGATCGGGTCATGGAGGCTCGCGAGACCTCCCGCCGCGGCCGAGTCAAGCGTTGAGAGGCGCGGCATCCCCAGCGGAGGTCATGAACGTCGAGATGGATCCGGCTGCCATCCCCTTGGCACCGGAGACGAGTGGGGGCCCGGTCGTGGAGATCGGAGCTAGCACCGCAGCTATGCCCTCCGCCGTCGAGGGCCTTAACCCATCAGAGGAGGCGGCGGGCAACCAAGCCACCCCCGGGGCGGGGACTCAGAGTCCCGGCCCTAGTGCGCCATCGGCGGTCGTGGTCGACCCCGGCACCGGCGTGGCGGTCGACGAGGAGGAGGAGATCCCTCGCGATCGTATTGATGATCATGAGGAATTCACCCGCGCACGCCTGGAGGGGCGTCTCCACGAGGTAAGGATCTCTCCCCACACTTCGTAGCTCATAACTTGACCTCCTTGTCCCCTCTCATTTTTGGGCCACCATTTTCGTTGTGAAGGTGATCGACCATGCCTCTCGAGGGCTGCAAGACCTCAGAAGCATCTTTGTCGTCTTGAGGGTCTCCTCGTCTGATGAGAGGCGCGGAGGTTGGCGCGATAGGCTCGTCCAGACCATTGAGGTCGGCGAGGGAGCTCGGCGAAGGCCCAAAGCTCGGCGATCTACACCGGACGATGAGGGCGAGAGATAGCCCACGGAAGAGCTCAGCGGACCGGGGCCTCTGACGCGACTTCATTTTAAGGCAGCGGAGCAGAGGCGCGCCGCTCGGCCTCGGCCTTCGAGGCCAGCGGGCCAAGATCGAAGCTCTGGAGAAGGCTTCCGCGGAGGCGTCGACTCCCGAGCTCAAGGCCAAGATACTCCAGCTCGAGGAGGAACTTGGGAGCGTCAACAAGGCGCTTGAAACCGAGCAGGCCAAGGTCAAGGACTGGAGAGGGCCGCTGCGGAGCAGGCACAATCGACAAGGGTGTCTCCCGAGCTTGAGGCCAAAATCCTCGAGCTTGAGGAAGCTCGATCGTGCCACCAAGGCGCTCGAGGTCGAGCAGCGCTAAAAGTCGGTATTTGGAGAAAGCTCCGTGATGTCGCCTCTTGGGTGGGACTAAGGTCCCCGGCTCGAAGAAACTTCGCAGCGTCGGTAGAAGCGGCGAAGAGTGCTGGCCCGGCTTGAAGACGAACGGCGTCAAGCCGTGGATGCTTCAGCCAAGCCCTTCACTCCAAGGTGAGATCGCAACCACGAAGGCAAAAGTGGCCCGGCTCGGCGAGAAAGGCTTGCCCGCGAGATGGCCGACTGTAAAAAACATCAAAAAGCAAGGAATGTACTAACGAAATGGTTTGTTTTTCGTGTACAAAAAAACCTCGTCCTGCTTTGTAAATCCGTAGCTTGGGGATACTTGAAGTCTTTCTTGCTTTGCTTGTTAGCCGTTCTGTGCTTTCTAGGTCGTCTTGCCGATAGGGTAGCCTTACCCGGCCCGTTGGGCCCAAGGTCGGCGGCAGCGTGCTTTGGGCACAAGACTTAAATATGGACGAAGCCACGACACGCAAAGTGGATGAACAATTACGCAAAGGTAGAAGGGACGCAAGCGGACATCGTTAAGTAGGTTAGTGCTCGAGCGGCTCTCGCGACCATGCATATCGCTCGGCAGCTAAAGCGGCGGGTTCTCGGCTTCGAGCAGACACGAGGAAGAGCTAGATTGCGAAGAGGTTAAACTACGTTTAGCTCGTCCTCCGGGGTGAGCGTCAAACTGCGTCACTTAGACTAGGAGCAAATGCGCTTGCGCCGCGAAGGTCGTGTTCGAAAAAAACAAGCGAGGAACCGTCGAAAAAGAAATAAGCGGCAACATAAGTGGAAGCGAGACATAAAAAGGGCAAAAATGAAAGACCGACTTTTATTGAAATGTGAGGCATAGAGGTTACACATAAAATTTCGAAGGCGATCTATGTTCCACGAGCTAGAGAGCTCTCGCCATCGAGGCGGCGCTAGCCGTAAGCCCCGTGCGATCTGTTGAAAGCGACTCTATAGGGGCCCTCCACATGGGGATAACTTATTGGTCTTTGGGCGAGCTCTGAATCCGCCTCGGGGCTAGGTCCCAACAAGGAGCCTCCTAGGTCGTCTCGACCGAGACGCATGTCTGCGAAGAGCTTGCGGTGGTAGTCGTTGATCGTAGCGATGCCTGACATCTTACTTCTTCTGCGAGGGTGAGGTCGAGAGATCGTTCGTGCTCGAAGTCGACTTGGTCGACCAAGTGACCCTAGCGAGCCAGCGTGACCTCGGGAGGCGGGGCGGCCGGTGCAAAGCGAGCTGGAAGGGCGTGGACCACGTGGCTCGGCTTGTCGTGGTGCGAATAGACCATAGGGCGGTGGGAAGTTCGTCCACCGGCCTTGCCGTGTCGGTCGAGCTCATCTGCGACTTCGTTCTTGGCATACTGGACAATTTGCCGTTGGCGCGTTCATTGCTCCGTTGCTCGGGGTGAGCCACGAAGCGAAGCAGATTTTGATGCGAGTTCCTCGCAAAACTCCTGGAACAACTCGCTGGTAAACTGAGTACCATTGTCAGTGATAATTTTGCATGGAACCCCATACCTGGTGACCACGAACAAGCGGAAGAAATGAACTGCTGCCCGGGCAGTTATGGTCGAGACCGGTTCAGCCTCTATCCACTTGGTGAAGGTGTCGACAGCGACGAACAGAAACTTCTTCCCCCCGGTTGCTTGAGGAAAAGGACCGAGGATGTCCAGCCCCTAGGTCGAGAAGGGCCATGCGAGCGGGATGGTCTGGAGCGCGTAGGCGGGTTGATGCGACTTCTGCGCATGGAATTGGCAGGCTCGGCAGGTGCGGACGATATCACGAGCATCCTGAAGCGCCGAGGGCCAATAGTACCCCATGCGGAAGGCCTTCCGACCATTGTCTGTCTGAAGAGTCGCCCCACGAGGCTGAGTGAATGTCATCGGCAGGTACTTACCCTCCTCCGTGGAGATGCACCGTGTCAGGATGCCGAAAACATTGCGTCTGTAAAGCTCTCCCTCGACAAGCATGTACAGACTTGCCCGGCGCTTGATCCGGCTCCTCTCGGCGAGGTCGGGCGGAGTCGCCCGAGCAAGGAAATTATGGATGGCCTCGGCCGGAGGGGTACCCTCGACCACGGCGACCATGGCCCTTGGTGAAATCGACGGACCGAGGCGTCTCGGGATGACGTCGGGTGGGATGTCGTCGTCGGAGGAGCCGAGCTTGGAGAGGAAGTTGCGTTGGAGTTGTCCCTTTGAGGATGTGCTTGAGCTCAAGTTCGGAACCATTTTTCCATCTTGCGCACCTCGGCGAGTACCGCCATCCGATCTCCGAGCATTGGTAGTCCTTGTTGAACCGGTTGATGACGAGTGGAGTCGCCCTTCCGCGACCGGCGGCGACACCTAAAGCCTTGCAAGCTCGTAAGGCGGCAGAGGGCCGTATTCCGCCACATTGTTGGTCGCTGGAAGCCAAAGCAATTACGTACCTCAATTTGTCGCCGCTTGGGTGAGGATAAGGATCGGCCCACGAGCACTTGAAGGACCTCGGCCGTCGAAGAACATGACCCAGGGCTTTTCTTCTTCGACCTGAAGCTCGGGAGCGGGCTGCGACGTTTGCTCGACCACGAAGTCGGTGAGCACTTGCTATTTTATGGTCGTGCGTGCCGCGACCTGGACGTCGAACGCCGCCAGTTCCATGGCCCACTTGGCGATTCGTCCGCCACCCTCCGGGTTCCTCAGGATGTCCCCAAGCGGGAAGCTGCTCGGGACGACCATGGAGTGTGCCTGGAAATAGTGCCGGAGCTTGCGCGAAGCCATGAGGAGAGCATATAACAGCTTCTGTACCTGCGGGTAGCGCTCGCCGGGCGTGCAAGACCTCGTGACATAATAAATGGGGTCTTCTTTGAGGTCCCGTTCGCCACCAGGCGGCACTAATTTTGAGGGTGGGCGAGATATAGCGATAACTTCTCACCAAGGTTGCGGCGTTATAAGGAGGGGTGGGGGCAGCAGCACGCCTTGATCGTCGAAGGATCGTTGGGCCTCTGGAGTCCACTCGAAGCCCGTGCTTGCGCAAGGTTTGGAAGAATGGGAGCCCGCTTCGCCGAGCCTCGAGATAAACTTCTTTGAGGCGGCCATGCGGCCAGTGAGGCTTTGCACCGCTGATTGAGGTCGGGTGCCATCTTCTCGATCGCCTCGATCTTCTCCGGGTTTGGACCAACCCCGAGGCCCGATCATGTAGCCAAGCACCTTCTGGGACGTTGCGCCGAACACGCACTTCTCGGGGTTGAGCTTGATCTTGTGCCTGTTCAGGTTGGCGAAGGTCTCCTCGAGGTCGCGAACGTGGTCGCCCTCGGCGGGGCTTTTGACAATGATGTCGTCCACGTAGACTTCAAGGTTCCGCCCGATCTGCAGCTCGAAAGTCTTGGTCATCAGTCGTTGAAAGGTGGCCCCTGCATTGCGCAGACCAAATGGCATGGTCGTATAGCAATAGGTGCCAAACAGCGTGATGAAGGAAGTCTTGCTCTCGTCCTCGACCGCCACTTGATCTGGTGGTATCGAGTAAGCATCCAAGAAGCTCGGCATCTTGGCATTCGCGGTGGAGTCGACGATCCGGTCGATCTTGTGAGCGGAAGTTGTCCCGGGCAAGCCAAGTTCAACCCGTATGGTCGCACATTCTCCACTTTCCTCCCTTCTTCTACGATGACCGGGTTTGCGGCCACTCGGAGTAGTTAATCTCACGAATGAAGCGGCCTTCAAGAGCTTATCAAGGTTCTCCTTGATGATCGCGACCTTCTCCGGGAAGCGGCGATCTGACTCTGGCGTCTGGTCGGAGCCGGATCCCACTGCAACTTGTGCTCGATCACCTCCTCGGGGCGCCAGCATGTCGCGGGCTCCCAAGCAAATATGCCCTTGTTGGCGCAAAGGAAAGTGCGAGCCCGAGTTCCTATTTGGAACTCAACTCGGCCGAGGCGATGGGCCTTTTGGCGGGTCACTCTCATCGAGCGGCACGGCCTTCGTTGCCCCGCTGGGCTGGATTGCCGCCTTCTGGCGGGCGTTCTTCGTCGTTGCCTCTGGACCGCGCTGGGGCAGTATGCCAGCGAGAGCCAAGGCCTTGGTCTCGTAGCCATGTGCCGCTTGTAGGTCGCCTCGCACGGTGATGACACCGTTGGGACGAGCGACTTCATGCCGATGGCCATAATGGTTGGTCGCCATGAACTTGACCAAGGCTGGCCGCCTTGAGGATGGCGTTATGCGGAGGTCACCTCGACCACCTCGAAGGTGATCAACTCGGTGCGAAAGTTGTCAGAGCCGCCGAAGGTGACGGGTAAGATGACCTGCCCCAAGGGGGTGGTCGAGCTCCTAGGGACTATCCCGAAGAATGGTATGGTGATGCTCTTGACCTTCGACCGGGAATCGCATCGGTCGGCGCTCGACTGTAGCAAGTTAAGAGAGCTGCCGCCATCGACCATAACGCGACCGGCCGTGGTGTTGCTAATGGTCGAGTCACGACCAAAGCGGTCTTGAGTCTCGAGCCATACAGGAGGCGTCCTCTAGAGAGAAGGTGATGGTGGCTGACCCACTTGCGGCAGGTTGTTCGACGGGCTTCAATGGCGACTGGTAGATGGTCCGTCTGGCGGCCTTGACCTCGCTGATGCGGTAGGCCGATGAGCCACCGAAGATAGCGTCGATCCGGCGCTCGCCTTCTTTGGAACTCCAAATCGAGGTCGTCGTACTCCCCGGCATTCACCGGTCGGGTGGTCGTCATCCCGAGAGCACGGGCATCTCACCGCCCATCATAAGCGTCCGGCTTATTACGCCAAGACCTGCGAGCGGCCAGGGTCGTGGCCGCCGCCCAATGGAATAGGCGAACTTTGATTCGTCATATCCGCGCGTCCTTCCGGTCCCTGCGGCGAGCATCGTCCGTCGGGGACCGCACGATAACCCTCTGCTGGGTTGGTTCTTCGCTGGTGAGGTCGGGTCGACCTTGGCGAGGTTTAGAGTCCTCCCGAGCTTGGCCTCGGACTTCGAGGACCTCGCTGGCCATCCGCCGAGAGCGATCACCGCGGTAGCCCTCGCCGCCTCTCGATCACGCTTCGCTTCTTGGAGGTGGTGCCTTGGTGGCGCCCACAGGTTGGGCGGTCGGCCTCTGTTTGGTTCAGACCAAGCTTACCTTGGTCGTAGTCGCATTTCCAGCGGACGGCGTCGTCCGCGTCCGCGTACCGCTCCGTCATGCGGAAAAGTTTGTTGACGCTGAGCCTCGATGTGATCTCCAGGTCTTCGGTGAGACGTCGATCACGGACCCCGAACTTGAAGGCCTTGATGACGGCCTCGTCAGAAATGCTCGGGATCAGTTCCTTGTGCGGATGAATCGCCGCACAAAAGTCATATGATGGCTCGTTCTTCCCTGGATGACACGATCCGAGTCTTTCTCCTGCCGGCGCTTTCGTAACAACTCTGGAAGTTAGGCGAAGGCGTTCTGAATCTGGCGCCACGACTGAAGAGCGAGCTTCGATTAAAAAGCGAGTCCTAGCGGCCCCATCCGCAGCGGTCGGAGGTAGTTTGCCATTCGAGCTCATCCTCCGGCCGCGGGATAGCGGTAGAATAGATGGGCGAGGAACTCGTCGGGGTTCTTAGTCTGTCGAAGTCTTTCGATCGCTGGCTTGAACCGGGCCGCCACGCACGCGACGAAGGCGATCGAGTCGCCATGCAACCGTAGGCGGGGCTGGTGCACGCCGGTCATGGTCATCGCCAACAAGATTCTCGCTTCTTGCCGGACTGAGTCGAGGCTCCCGCGCCGACCTCCGGCGGAAGCAGCCATGGTGCCGAGCACGGAATCACCGGTTGGTAATGCAGCGGTCTGGACCTGCGGCGCTGGCGAACGTCCGGGAGGTCCGCAGATCTCTTTGCCGATCGACTTCGGGCGGCTCGGCTCGAGCTGGTCTGGTTGGCGTGGTGCCGTGGGGCGCCGGGCGCGTCTGCGTCGAGCCTCGTCCCGAGCTCTGTTTCGGGGCTAACTCCACGCAGAGGTGTCCGACGCGGTGACGGCGTGGCGTGTTATCGTTACTTCTCGGGATCGGGTCCCCGAGTGTTGACCGGTCTTTGCGGAGGTTCGACCTCGGTCGCGGCCCGATCAAGCTCTTCGGCCAGGGCTCGGCCAAAGAGCTCCGACCTTGCCCTATCGGGGTCGGCCATGACCCGGCGATAAGCGAGGCGCTCCCGTAGGGAGGAGCTGGGCGGCCCGAAGGCGTCTTGGCCTTCTCCTAGGCCTCCGCCGGAAGCGGTTATGGCTTGGTTGATGGCAACTGCACCATCCGTGGCGTCTTGAAGGTCTGCGGATCACGGTCATCCGCAACTCCTCGGCGCTTGACCGTCCGCCACCGAATGTCTTTGCGAGCGGCGGCGCGGCGTGAACGAGGACACGGAGTCGAGTCCGTGCAGGAAAATCCATCGATGAAAGCGCCATGCTCACGAGATCTTGGTGTCATTCTGCGAAGAGCAAAACAATCGGGCCCCACGGTGGGCGCCGGTGTCGACGATCGGGATCGCCGACCGCAAGAAGGAGGTAGGGGTCGAGAATGTTACGGGACCGGCGGCGTTTTGCTCGAACGAAGGAAGCAAACCGATCGCGGAGGTGGTCGGAGCAGGACGACAACGAACACGAGACAGAGGTTTATATTGGTTCGAGCCCCTGTCAAGGTAATAGCTCTACTCCAGTCGCCTTGCGGCGGTGATTCTCGTTATATGGGTGTACAGGGCAGTGTTTACAACTCAAGGCAATAATGGCGATTCCTAGCTCCAGCTGCTGTGTGTGCTGTCTTGTGTTGGAGCTCACGCGTCCTTGGTCTTTATACTCCCTCTGCACGCAACGGCCGGGAGCGATCCTCGGGAAGGGGCCTTCGTGCACCTTGAGGGTGGCAAGCAAGCCCCGAACTTGCCGCAGACTCGAGTCATCCCACGACTCGCTCTTACGTAATCGCCGGTCAAATGCTAGATCCGAGATCCTAGGCGGACGGGGCATCAAGCGAGACCCGCTCGAGCTCGAAGTCGGCGAGGTCGAACTCGGCGCACCAGCGCCGAGGTCAGCGCCTCGACACCACCAGTCGTGGTTGGGGCCTTCCGAGTTTGGGGATCCGTTGACCGCACGCCGGCCGGTCAAGGAGTGCCCAGCCCTCGTCACATTCAAACTTGATTTTTTATTAACATAGTATTAATGTAGGTCTAACATAATATATGTGTTATAATAGAAGACCGATGAAGCTATGCCAAGTGGAAACATATATTTTAGGTGAGAAATGTTCAATTCAAATATCATTTGCTTATACCATTGAAACGAATGTTACTGAAATATAGACTTGTTGGATTGATTTGCGTATGTATTAAAATGAAATGTTATTTGTTGAGATATTATTGCTAAATACTTATTTCACAACTTAAGATTGTTTAAAATATAGCAAAGGTCGTGCCGAAATTTTGCCAAAAAATTTCATATTTTTCCATAGTTGTGCTATTGTTGCAAAATATGTACTGTACAACTTGCTGTTGTCTTCAAATATAGAAAAGGTCATGCTGGAATTTTATCGTATTTTCCATAATTTTTTATGCATTTCTAACATTTTCCTGATTTTCTGAGGCTTTTTGCTAATTTTTCACCATTTTCTTGAATTTTTTTCTTTTTCCTTTTTTTCCTACATTTTCCATTCACTGCTGATTTTCCCTGAAAATCTGTCAATTTTCAACGAGTCTGCAACCGGTTTGATCACAGTCTTCAAACTGATTTAAATTTACAAACCGTTCGATTTGAATTTACAATTCGTTAAAAATCGCTACGGCCAGCTACATGATTTTCCAGGTCAAAACGATTTTGTTAATCGTGGTCGCAATACCCAGGCCGTCGGATATCGCTTCCTTGACCAAATCAACGTTCCAGCCTCGTCTACTCCCAGGTCCAGAAGCCTATGCCTCTCCCCTCCCTCGATTTCTCTTCCTTTCGATCCCCCCTCCCCAAACTCTGCTCCAGCAGCCACCGATCTTGGATACTCAGCTGCCTCCGGTACACTCGCTGGCCAACCTTCGGCGTCCACCGATCCAACCCATAGGGTGCACCAAGCCAATATGCCCTAGGATTTTGTATTTGGGGGTTTTGACGATCTGGTTTTTGTTTTTTTAGATTTGGTCTGGATTTGCGTTTCGAGGATGGAGAGGACTCAAGGCTAAACATATCCAGCAAAAACGTAAGGTGAACTTGAGCACCTCTTCCTAAGTAGTTTGTGTCTCAGTTTGTTAAAGTAGAGAATATGATTTGTTACTTTATATCACTGGTGCTGCTTCAAATTAGTTGTTACTTCATGGCAACATTCGTGCAGAGTGAGGACCGTGTAGATAGATGGTGATGAATTGAGATCAGTGGATCATAGCTACTAGCTAGGGGACGGAGATGGACGCCGCCCTTCTGAGCGGATTCATGAATGACATCCTGCCGAAGCTCGTCTCGCTGCTCGACGAGAAATACAAGCTGCACAAGGGTGTCAAGGGCGACATCAGGTCCCTCCGGTGGGAGCTCCAAATGATCATCGGTGCCATCGATGATGAGCTCTCCTCACGGAGCGAGCATCACGGCGCCGTACCGCGGCTGTCGATCGAAGAACTGCGCGAATTGGCTCATGGCATAGAGGACTGCATGGACACCCTCATGTATCGCGCGACATGGATTCAGCAATCATCGTTGCTCCGTCGAACTGTTCGATCCCGCAAGACGCTGCCCACCGCTCTGCAATTAGCCCAGAAGATGCAGCGACTGAAGAAGTCAGCGGAGGAAGCAAACCAGCGGAAGCAGAGATACACGGTGCCCGGCCAGCTCTCCTCCGCTACCCAGGTGGACGAATCGTCCTCCTTTGCGTCCGATCCGCGCATCCTTGACGCAGACCTTGTGGGCTTCGACGCGCCCCGGGCGGAGCTCCTGCAGCAGCTAGCAGAGCCGGCCGACGGGCAGCCGAAGCAGCTGAAGGTGATCTCCATCGTCGGGTTTTGCGGCCTTGGGAAGACCGCCCTTGCCGCTGAGGTGTACAATCAAGAAACCGGCAGCAACAGGTTCGAGAAGCATGCTTGGGTCTGTGCCGCGCACAAGGCGCCATGGGAGGTGCTGACGGATATGCTCTGGAAACTTGGCTCCAATGCCCGTTCTTGCCAGGGAAGCCCCGATGTTGGCGAGCTTTGCGTAGAACTCAAACAACAGTTGGAGAAGAAGAGGTAAGGGGAACTTCTGCATAATTGGCTCATTCAGGGTGGCTTTGCATTTTAGATCAACAACATTTTAAGCAAGTCTCCCTTGTTTATCAGCTTAAACTGGGCAAATAGAATAGCAAAAAATATACAAAGAAACAGAATTTGATATGGACCATTACTCCTTATTGGAAGAACAAAACAAATTTTCTCCTTGTCATATATACCGCTAATGGGAAATTGCAGTGCTGTGAGAAAAAGGCTATGTTTGCTCAACTCGTTGATTACAGTGCCTTTAGAATGGATCTCTACTAAGTGTTCTTTCTTTAATTGTCTTTCAGATATTTCATTGTAATCGACGACATTCAAACAGAATGTCAGTGGAAAGCAATCAAATCAGCCCTCCCAGTAGATAAGGATGTTAGCAGCAGAGTAGTGGTGACGACGACTATTCAATCACTAGCTAATGCCTGCAGCTCTGATACCGGCTATGTGCACAAAATGAGCAGACTTAATAAGAAATGTTCGAAACAATTGTTCTCCAAGAAAGCTTGTCCGGACAAATATTCACGTTACAAGCAGCCCGATTCAGCAGAAATTCTGAAGAAATGTGACGGCCAGCCACTAGCTCTGGTTACCATAGGTGAATTGTTGCAAACAAAGGGATGGCCGATAGGACCTACCTGTGAAGATTTCTGCAACCAGCTACCTTACCATCTTGAGAACAACAAAACCTTAGCAAAAATGCGACGGGTGCTGATCCGTAACTACACAAATTTGCCTGGCCATGCCCTCAAAGCCTGCTTACTATATTTTGGCATGTTCCCAAGTGATCATCCCATCAGGAGGAAAAGTTTGTTGAGGCGATGGTTAGCTGAGGGATTTGTAGAACCATTACCTTCACCTAGTACCCTGGATCCTGTAGTTGCTTTTGATGCGCTCATGGACAGGAACATCATTGAGCCAATCAATGTAAGCAACAATGACAATGTCAAGACTTGCCAAACTTATGGTATGATGCGTGAGTTCATTTTGCACATGTCCATCTCTCAAAACTTTGTCACATTATTTTGTAATCAGAAGGTAGAATCCAAATATGTTCGCCGGCTTTCTCTCCATCATAACACTGCTACAAATGGTGATAGTTTCAATAGTATTGATTTAGCACTTGTCCGTTCTTTGATAATCTTCGGGAAGGCTGGTGAAACTGTACTGGACTTCAGCAAGTATCAACTGCTACGAGTCTTAGATCTCGAAAAATGTGATGAGTTGAGGGATGATCATCTCAAAGACATATGCAACCTCCTGCTTCTGAAATATCTGAGCCTTGGAGGAAATGTTACCAAACTTCCAAGGGATATTGCGAAACTGAAATATTTGGAGGTACTTGATGTAAGGAGAACAAAGGTAGAGATACTGCCGGTAGAAGTCTTCCAATTGCCTATTTTAATTCATTTGTTTGGAAAGTTTAAGCTTCTGGATAAAGTCAACCCAAAGAGTGAGGTACAAGAGTTTCTTTCCAAAGGAAAAAGTAACTTACAAACACTAGCAGGATTTGCTACTGATGGAAGTGAAGGATTTCTGCATCTTTTTATGGGTTATCTGAATAAGTTGAGAAAGGTGGAGATTTGGTATGAGTCCTCTGCAGGTAGCACTGAGTGGACTGATCTTAAGAAGGCCATTCAACAGTTCATTCATGACGAAAAGGAGGCAAATATTGGTACTCGCTCTTTATCGCTTCATTTTGATGAATACCCTGACAGCTTCCTAAATTCCTTAGAAGGACCGTGCTACCTCAGCTCGCTAAAATTACATGGCAACTTACCTAGATTGCCTAAGTTCGTTGTTGCACTTCGGGGCTTGAGGGAGTTATGCCTTTCATCTACTAAATTGACAACGGGTGTTCTTGAAACCTTGTGTAATTTGAGGGACTTGAAGTATCTAAAACTGATTGCTGATGACATTGAGAAGTTCATCATAAAAGATCAGTCCTTCCCCAGCCTTCTTCGCCTTTGTTTGGTGCTGCAATGTCCGACATTCCCTACAATCGAACCAGGAGCTTTGCCGTTCCTCGTCACACTTCAGCTACTCTGTAAAGATCTAGATGGCCTTTCAGAGATCAAAATTGATTGTCTCGAACTTCTTCAGGAGGTCACTCTTGATCCTAGGGTCACAAAAGAAACAAGAGAAACATGGGAAAATGCCGCTAAGGAACATCCGAATAGACCAAAAGTTCTTCTGTCAAAATCTGTCGATGAAGCAGAAAGTGAGCCTACAGACGATTCTATTGTGTTAGACCCAGCCGAAAGTGAGGGTACAGAAAATTCTTTTGCATCGGAGAGACCAGTACAAGAGATTGGCATTCAAATGCTGCTTAACGAGCCATTTGAATCCTCTTCCGAACCGAAGAAACAGGACGATTGTGCAGTCCAATCAAGTTCAAATGATCAACTGAATTCTACTTTCAATAATATGGCGCTTTCAGAGGTTTCTCCTGCTTTAAATGATATGCCGACCGGCATGGTGCGTTCTTGTACATGACAAGGGTCTTGATCCTTGAAGCAGCATCGTGGTCAGTTTTTTAGACCTATTGCTCTATAAATTTATTTCTTGCATCAGTTATTTCTCCTTGTCATGCAATACCATAATATAGTTTTTTTTTCTGAATCTATACTATAATATAGTTGCAAAGTTTCCATCCTAGACAATGTGATGCTTGTTAGTCAGTTAACACTTTCTGTTAGACTAAAGTAAAACTTGGCCACACTGATGAAAGCTTCCTTTTGTTATAATCTGATATTTGACCATTTATTAGCCGCTTTAAAAAAATAGCAATGATCTGTGAAGTGTTTTACCTTACAGATCAAACTCAGCTAGTTTGAGAGTAGCAATCAACACAGAACTCATGACGAGGTGATAAGTGTTAGAAATGAGGCCCAAATGGCCCATTTATCTCTAATGCCAAAGCTACAAATAATAATACCATATTGCTAATTAAAAGAGGAAAGTGCCAATTTAAAAGGGAGAGCTCCCATCATGCCTTGTAATGAGGCATATGGAGGGTGTGGAGCATGGCTAGAGTCAATTTCGCGAATTACCGCATATTTCCGCGTGTTTTTCCCGCGTGACTTGTGACTCGCGACGCGACGTCGCCGTGCCGTGGATTAAATTCCTGGCACATTTAAACCCTTTTTAAATTTTCGGTTTCTCTCTATTATTAATGGGGTCATTCTTGAGAATTGAAACAGCCATGATAATGGCGTCGGTTTCTAATAAAGCTGTCATTTCAATGACCTGCGATTACTAGCATATAATGGTCTTTTGAACGGTCAATTTATTGACCGTTCTTGGTGCAAAACTATAAAATCTGGAGACGTCCCGCAGATGTAGCTTTTGGTCTCTTGCACTCGCGTTCATCCTTGTGACTTGTGTTGCGTCTTCGTCTTTGCACTTGTTCTTCACCGACCTTCCTCTCGGCGTGCACCGCGAGGCAAGGAGAGCGGGATCTCCGAACCGTTGCCGCTGCGAGAACCTGCACGGGGGCGGCAATAAGGTTTCTGGGCAGCGCATTGCGCGATCGCTCAAGTTCTTCCTCCTCGACGTTGACTGCTTCCACTACGCTCGAGTTCTTCCTCCTCGACGTCGACTACTTCCACTACAGGCGATCGCAACTGCGCTGCTTCTTTTCCTTCCACAAGCCCTACGTAAGAATTGTTTTTCCTCTGTTCGTCACGTGCGTGACAATGCTCGATCTATTTTTTAGTAGCATGTGGTGCCTGTTATCTTGCCTGTTGTCTTTTATCATTTTGGAAATTAGCTTAATATTCAAATCTGAAACAAAAATAATACCTAGATTTTCAACATTCTAGAAACCTTATTGGTATTATTTTTGTGATTGTGATTCAGCAATGGCTGGTGCAAGTGATGCCATGAAACCTGAGAGGTTCAATGGTCAGAACTTCCGTAGGTGGCAGACTAGAGCCAAGTTTTGGCTCATGTCTCTGGGTATGTGGTGGGTGATTTTCCCTCAATAGCTCCTTACGGATGAGGAGAATGTGCAGTATGAGAATGCGAATAACACCGCATTGGGCTGCATTCTGACCATCTTGGCAGATCAGTTATATGATGTGTATTGAGTTACACATCTTCCACTGAGTTGTGGTTGGCTCTTGAACAAAAATATGCAGAAGCTGAGGCTGGTCGCTGGTTGTATATGTGCGAGCAACTATTCGATTTTACCATGGATGAGTCTAAATCGATTGTTGCTCAAGCTCATGACTTTCAGCTACTAGTGGGCGAGATCGCACATTTGGGATGTGCTTTACCTGCAAAATTTGTGGCTGCGGGCATTGTGGTTAAACTTCCCCATCTTGGAGGAATTTTGCCATGGTCTAAAACACAAGAGGAGGAGATTTCTATTGAAGATCTCATTCTCTGCCCTCGGCGTGGAAGAAAAAGCGAGCCAAAGATGCACCAAAACTTCTTCTCGGGAACCAAACAATGCAAATTTGATTGAGAAGAAGGGTGGCAACAACAACAAAGGCTTGAAACCAAATAAAAATACTAGCTTCAAGAAGAAGAAGTTTGAGAAGAAAGATATGAAGAACATTACTGTTTTGTGTGCGGAAAAGATGGTCACATGGCTAAAGATTGTCGCTTTCGCAAGAACGAAGCCAAATGAGCAAGGCAAAAAATTACCAACGTGACCATAAGTGAGGAACTACTTGAGAGGGTATGGTAATTCTCCTGTTGTTTTTTCAGCATGTCAATCCACCGATTGGTGGGTTGATCTGGTGCAAATGTTCACGTATGTTCGACATATCTCTATTTTCTTCTTACCGAGCAAAGAGGGCTTCCTCCGTCCTAATGGGGAGCGGTCGCATGCTTTTGTGCGTGGTGTTGGCGCAGTAGAACTGAAGCTTACTTCAGAAAGGCTGTCCGCTTGAGAAGCGTGCAGCATGTGCCAACAATAAATAAGAACCTTGTCGTTGGTTCCCTATTATGTCAAGATGGTTATAAGCTAGTATTTGAGTCTAATAAAGTTGTAATGTCCAAGTTTGGAAACTTTGTTGGAAAAGGTTATGAGAGCGGAGGCTGTTCCGCTTAAGTGTACTAGAGTCTTGTTTAAATTTAAATGTTGCTACTCAAGTTAATAATTATGAATCAATGTTTGGCATTCTCGTTTATGTCATATTGGTTATGATACCATTGCTCGAATGTCCAGATTTGAAATAATTCCAAAATATGATATTGTCAAAGGATCAAAGTGCCAATCATGCGTGCAAGCAAAACAACCTCGGAAACCCTTTAAGGGTTAGAGGAAGAAAGGAATTTGGCACCATTAGATCTCATCCATTCGACTGTGTGAGATGAATGGATTGTTGACAAAAGGAGGCAAAAGATATTTTCTAACTTTCATAGATGATGCAACACGTTATTGTTATGTGTATTTCTTTGAAAACAAAGGATGAAGCTTTAAACTACTTCAAAATTTATAAGGTCGAGGTTGAGAATCAACTAGAAAAGAAAATTAAAAGGTTAAGGTCGATCGTGGAGGAGAGTATATCTCTCAGAATTCTCCCAATATTGTGCTGAGAATGGTATAATCCATGAAGTGACACCACCAAACTCACCTCAATCTAATGGGGTGGCTGAGAGGAAAAACCGAACACTAACAGACTTGGTGAATGCCATGTTGGAGAGTGCCGGTATGTCTAAGACATGGTGGGGGGAAGCTATCTTAACAACAACCTTTGTCCTCAACAGAGTAATTACTAAAAGAAGTGAGATTACTCCGTATGAGGGATGGAAGGGGAGAAAACCAAATATCAATTTTTTGTGAACATGGGGGTGTTTGGCAAAAGTCAATATACCATTGCAGAAAAAGAGAAAGCTTGGACCTAAAACAGTTGATTGCATTTTTCTTGGTTATGCACATAACAGTACGGCCTATAGATTTTTAGTAGTAAAATCATATTCCCCTGAGATTATTGCTAACACAATAATGGAATCTAGAGATGCTTCTTTCACACAATAATGGAATCTAGAGATGCTTCTTTCTTTGAGAATATTTATCCTATGAGAGTAGCAGGATTTAGTGAAAATTCTAAAACTTTTGATCTTCCATCTACTTCTGAATTACCAAATATTGTTGAACCAGCTTGTAATATCCCGAGGAGGATAACAATATTGTCACAAATGAGGCTCTCGCAGAGCAAAAGACAAAGGGTTGAGAAAACCTTTGGTGATGACTTTATTGTATACCTTGTGGATGATGTGCCAAAAACTCTTTCAGAGGCTTATGCATCACCTGATGCAGAGTATTGGAAAGAGGTCTTTCCGTAGCGAGATGGATTCCATCATGGCTAATGGAACATGGGAGATCATCGAACTTCCTCTGGGTGCAAACCGGTTGGATGTAAGTGGAACTTTAAAAAGAAAATGAGGCTGATGGTACTGTTGATAAGTATAAGGCAAGACTTGTAGCCAAGGGTTATACCGAGAAAGAAGGAGAGGATTATTTTGATACTTATTCTCCTGTTGCCAGATTAACCACCATTAGAGTGCTCATTGCATTAGCAGCTTCCTATGGTCTACACATCCATCAAATAGATGTAAAGACGGCTTTCCTTAATGGAGAGTTGGAGGAAGAAATCTATATGGAGCAACCAGATGGTTATGCGACATCGGACAGAAAATAAAGTGTGCAAATTATTAAAATCCTTGTATGGCTTAAAGCAAGCACCTAAACAATGGCACGAAAAGTTTGATAAAACTTTGACATCTGCTGGTTTTGCTGTGAATGAGGCAGATAAATGTGTTTATTATCGCTATGGTGGGGGTCAAGGAGTAATCTTGTGTTTGTATGTTGACGACATACTTATATTTGGGACCAGCACTGCTATCATCGACGAGGTCAAGTCTTTCTTATCTAGTTGTTTTGATATGAAAGATATGGGTGAAGCAGATGTAATTCTAAATATTAAAATGATCAGAACCGAGAATGGGATTACTTTGAGTCAGTCCCATTATGCAAAAAAATTATTGAGCCGCTTCGGCTTTGAGAACTGCAAAATAGCCCCAACTCCCTATGATGCAAGTGTAAACCTTCGAAAAAATAATGAATTAGGGAACGATCAATTAAGATATTCACAAATAATTGGGTCCCTTATGTATTTAGTTGGTGTAACGAGACACGACATCTCATTTCTTTGTGAGCAAATTAAGCGGTTTACATCGAATCCGGGAGATGATCATTGGGAGGCTCTTGAGAGAGTGTTGCGCTATCTGAGAGGTACTACCTCTTATGGAATTCACTATACTGGATACCCTCCGGTATTAGAAGGGTATAGTGATTCAAATTGGATCTCTGATGCAGATGAGATCAAAGCTACTAGTGGCTATGTGTTTACATTAGCGGGTGCTGCAGTTTCATGGAGGTCATGTAAACAGACTATATTGACGCGGTCAACCATGGAAGCTGAGCTTGTAGCACTAGACACAGCCACTGTTGAGGCTGAATGGCTAAGAGAGCTTCTGTTGGACTTGCCATTGGTTGAGAAACCAATCCCGGCGATCCTAATGTACTGCGATAACCAAACAGTGTTGATCAAGGTTATGAGTGCTAAGGATAACATGAAGTCCTCCAGACATGTAAAGCGTAGGCTTAAATCTGTTAGAAAATTGAGATGCTCCGGAGTGATAGCTGTCAATTATATACGCACTGAGAAAAATCTGGCAGACCCTTTTACAAAGGGGCTAACAAGAAATGCGATTTCTATTGCGTCGAAGGACATGGGAATGAGGCCCATTTGAGTTACTTTACAATTGTAACCCATCCTTTTGATCGGAGATCCCGTGAATTAGGTAATGGGAAAAACAAGTTGTGGTTGTAACAAGAGAGTACACTAAATCTACCCATGTTCTAAGTACTCTCAACTGTATGGAAGGCTGGTTTAAAACCTTAATGTATTCTAGTGTCCTAATGAGAGGAAAAGGTATCAGCCTACAGGATACCTAAAATGAATACACCTACTTGATCCTAACTGTGAGGTCGCAGTTCACGAGAAAGGGGCATTATCTAGAAAGCTCATGAGAAGATTAGGGAGCATGACCAGTTAACGCTCCGTTGAGGTGAAGTTCTTTGGCAGTCTAGTATCAGTTAAGATTTCGGGTGAAATCTAACCACACAAAGCTGTGAATTCAAGGCTTAGTCCATTCATTAGCTGTGGGAGGATGGATCTCGTTATTCTAGGTGAAAGTTCAACCCGTATGGGACTTACACCGAAACACTGATATATTAAACGAAGATTCAACACAATGATTAAACTTTTGAATCTTTTTCTGCTTCGGCATTGGTGGGGGATTGTTAGAAATGAGGCCCAAATGGCCCATTTATCTCTAATGCCAAAGTTACAAATAATAATACCATATTGCTAATTAAAAGAGGAGAGTGCCAATTTAAAAGGGAGAGCTCCCACCCTGCCTTGTAATGAGGCATATGGAGGGTGTGGAGCATGGCTAGAGTCACACGCACGCGCGCGCGTGCGTATTTCGCGAATTACCGCATATTTCCACGTGTTTTTCCCGCGTGACTTGTGACTTGGGGCGTCGCGAGTCGCCGTGCCGTGGATTAAATTCCTGACACGTTTAAACCCTTTTTAAATTTTCGGTTTCTCTCTATTATTAATGGGGTCATTTACTGAGAATTGAAATAGCCATGATAATGGCGTTAGTTTCTAATAGAAACTGTCATTTCAATGACCTGCAGTTACTAGCATATAATGGTGCTGTAATGGTTAATTTATTGACCGTTACTGGTGCAAGGCTATAAAATCTGGAGACGTCCAGACAGATGTAGCTTTTTGGTCTCTTGCACTCGCGTTCATCCACTGTGACTTGTGTTGCGTCTTCGTGCTGCACTTGTTCTTCACCGACTTTCCTCTCGGCGTGCACCGCGAGGCAAGGAGAGCGGGATCTCCGAATCGTTGCCGCTGCGAGAACCTGCACGGGGGCGGCAATAAGGTTTCTGGGCAGCGCATTGCGCGACCGCTCAAGTTCTTCCTCCTCGACGTTGACTGCTTCCACTACGCTCGAGTTCTTCCTCCTCAACGTCGACTACTTCCACTACAGGCGATCGCAACTGCGCTGCTTCTTTTCCTTCCACAAGCCCTACGTAGAATTGTTTTTCCTCTGTTAAATTGGTAATGCGCGACAATGCTCGATCTATTTTTAGTAGCATGTGGTGCATTATCTTGCTGTTGTCTTTTATTATTTTGGAAATTAGCTTAATATTCAAATCTGAAACAAAAATAATACCTAGATTTTCAACATTAAGAAGTACAGACCTATGTGTGATGATTACTGTTTTATGAACCCTTCTTCATGATCAGTGTTGTGCTCC